>CM055825.1:34503684-34989643 GCA_029582265.1 Zoroaster sp. YZ-2022 | reverse complement strand
AACTCAGTCCAGTTGAAATTTTCAAGAAAAGGGCTTGATTTCATACTGTTCCTTGCCCTGTGTTAAAACCATCGGCAGATCAGCTGCAAGACTCATCGTACTTCGCAGGCCTATGTGTAGGCCTACTGGCGTAGAATCCGACAGTAAATTGACATACCTCGACCCTTCTTCAGACGAAACGGAACAATTTATAGACGTGGAGGAATCGGGTCAAGAAACCAGACTAGCTTGCTTTGCACCCGATCACAGACTACCGATTGCAAACGAAATGTAGACTAACTAATTATTTTTTTCCCCTTTTTTTTAATATTTTTTTTTTACTCAATTTACCCGGGGGGCACGTGCCCCCGTGGACCTCCCCTGGATACGCGCCTGTATAACAGGACCTATAAGGGAACAATGGGTCATCAGTCTGCGGTTAGTGTTTCCAAATGTCCTCGGTTGAAAAACGTGTACAAAACAAATGGGAGATGCCTAAACAAGTTGATTTAGGGAGGAGGGCCAGCCAAGCCTTGGTACAGCCAAGCCTTTGAGAAGCCTGGCCAGGCCTGGGTTACCTGCCTTCCTAATCTGTCTTGTGAGTCCTAATCCTGTAACAATACAGTACCTGCCAATCAACATAACCTGGGCTTCTGGAGGGCCTAGCCCAGGCAAGCAGAGCTCATTATATAGGCCAGTAGGCAGGGAAAAAGCACGCTACTCGAATTTGTTGGTGAATTATTTATAAAAGTATACTTATTTACTGCAGACAACCCATGTGGATTGGGTTTTCAGAACCTATATGTATGGTTACGTGGGTCTTTACTTAGAACATTTGTATGGGGATTCCCCCCCCCCCCCCATCCACATAAAACTGAAAATCCTTTCATCCTCTTTTTTTTTGTAGGTTTCTTCAGGTTTACGAACCAGTGTTAAAAGCATTTTTAGAAATCCTTAGAGGAAGGTGACAAATTGGCTTGCTCACTAGCCCGCCCTGCCCCCCACCCCCCGTTTTCGCTACGGTCCTGGAAACAACACATGTAAGAAATAAACAAATACCTGCCCTTTTCACACAACGAAAATAAGCCAACATTCCTTGAGAAAATGTTCTCAATGTTTGAGAAATATTACAAAATGAGCTTCGTGTGAAAGGACACCAATTCGTGTGAAACACCTATATTATTTAATACTTATACTGTAATCCTAATACCAGCTACATCATTTATACAAGAGTAAATTACTTGTATAATCAATTTTACTCTCATAATGTACTTTTTACTTTCATATCGCCTTTTAATGACCTGAATAGTGTTCTAGATAAGGCCTGACGGCCGGAATTGTTTGTGGACATTTCCCCCACCCACACTTCAATCATTGATGATAGACAAAGTAATCTTTAGTGATGATGGTGAGCAAGATAATTCAGTTTATTCTACCTATTTTTTTATGACGCAAATGCAAATAATTTATCATTGAATTATGAAATACTTCATACTCTTAAGAAAGTCGATTACGATAACAGAAGTGAGAACAGATGTTAAGGGACCCACGGTAATTGTTGCCATAATAAGAAAAAAACAAATAAAAGTAAACGTAAAAAAGTAAAACTCCGGGATAATAATCTTTTTGAGGACACGTTAACTTAAAGGGACAACGTCTTCACGATCAACAGGGCATGGAATAGGAAGACGCCTTCGTGCAAGCCGAGGATTAAAACAGTCACCCAGTATTTTATTAATTTGAATTTTTACTGGTACTAATCCTTGACGGATTTTTTCGTTCAATGTCTCAAATGAAAGCTTGTAACTTCCTTAGCCCGTGAAAAATAGCAATTCAACATTTAAATTTATTTTTTATCGTCAAATCGGCCAAAACACGGGCGATATATCTTTAAGGGCACTAGATAGTTCAGATCCGGAGCCACTTTCTCCAGCAATCCAGCATCGAAAAGCTTTACTTACCAAAAACAACTTGTGAAATCATGTTCTAAGATGTCCTGCCGGCTTTGATGAAGGAACACAATATTGATTGTTAATGATGAGACTGTGTTTTTCAACTCTTATAAACCCGCCGTGTCCTTAATATCGCATTTTGTTTTATAATTCTATAACGTTTTTATCCAGATGATCACAAACAGATTCCATCATGACCGGATTTAGATCCCAAGTCAATATATACTTTTTCCACAAATTTGTAAAGCAAACAACTTAAAAATCAAAAGTTGTCTTTGCATATTCATGACTTAATCATTTTGTTTACCGCCGCTGAAGTCAGTCGGCAAATTACCTTCCACACCCCTTCCCCAAGCTTATGCACTCGCTTCGGCACTGCATGGACTTAATTCACAGTGGCGTGATATATTTTTGGCCATTAAATTCAATGAAATACTGTATACAGATACAACCAGGCTGATTGGGATTCATTTCGATCATTTGTTGCTGATGCACCTATTAAGAACATTTTTAGTCACTGCGCACCCAAAATTGCATCCCTGGTGTCTGACTGGATATGAGGGAATGAGCCAGTTTATTCCTCATAAGTGTTACCAACAGAAACCTAATTCTCAACCATGGTTTACACCTGGATGTGCTGCGGCAATCGCTCATAGAAATCACTATTTCCACACCTATACAATAGAAATCGTTGCGATGAAAATAAACGTGAATTCCGTAGAGCCAGCAACAGATGTAGTCGGATATTGAAAGCAGCTAAGGAGAGCTACCAATCAACAGTCAGAGAGAGGATAGATCAGCATCTTCTTGGTTCTAAAGAATTTTGGAGAACCACAAACAAGGTTTTAAACCGTGGAAAATCTTCAATTCCAACCATTGTCAATGGACCAGAAATTCTCACATCTTCTTCTGACAAAGCTTCTCTATTCGCCAAGTTATTTGCTGAAAATTCTAACATGGATGATTCCAATCACCCATTACCTGAGTTTCTCTCTCGGACAGAAGTTGTTCTATCTCGGATGAAAATAACTGTGAAGCAAGTAAAATCAGTAGTCTCTTCATTATCTGTGTCAAAAGCCATAGGTCCAGATGAAATTCCGGTGATTGTGCTAAAAAACCTCTTGCCAGAGCTATCACCCATCTTGGCTAAGCTTTTCAATCGCTGCGTTAAGGAGAAGTGTTTCCCTTCTTCCTGGAAGAAGTCATCTGTTTGTCCAGTTTATAAAAATACCGGAGAGAAATGCGATCCTGGCAAGTATAGACCGATAAGCCTTCTGCCTATCGTAAGCAAGGTTTTTGAGGCACTAGTAAATAAACGGATCAAAAAACATCTTGATGACTGTAAGTTACTCAGTGATAAGCAGTATGGTTTTCGATCATCCAGGTCTACGGCCGATGTCCTGACAGTCATTACAGATCGCATTAGTAGTGCCCTTGATCAGTCATTTTCTACCCGTCTCATTGCCCTGGACATCTCCAAGGCATTTGACAGAGTCTGGCATAAGGGACTCCTGCGTAAACTCCAGGCCTATGGAATTGCTGGTAGGGTGTTTGGGGTTATCAAATCATTCCTCACAGGTCGTTCCATGAAGGTCGTTCTGAATGGTCAATCATCCGACACACACACTTTAAATGCTGGTGTTCCCCAGGGTGCGATACTTGGTCTGACACTGTTTCTAATATTCATAAATGACCTACCAGATCATGTGTTGTTGTCATTCATTGACATATTTGCAGATGACACAACAGTTTACAACCACACACACAAAAACCTTTCTCATGTGGACCTGGCTACTAATCTGAGTTCTGATCTATCTCAAATCACGTCGTGGGGTGAACGTTGGCTGGTAAATTTCAATGCCATCAAGACTAAATTTCTGTCTGTTAATCATCAACGATCTGTCCAAGCATATCCCCCCATCTTCATGAAGGGTGAAATGATAAATGAACAGTCAAGCCTGGACAGACTGCTCGGCCTGAAGATCACAACTGATCTCAAATGGAATTCTTACATTTCAGAGGTGGGGAAACAAGTCTCCAAGATGATAGGATCCTTCTATCGGTCAAGCAAAATACTGACCCTGAGGCCATCCTCTACCTCTACAAATGTCAAGTCAGGCCCAAGATGGAATATTGTGCCCACATCTGGACAGGTGCCTCCAAAGCATCACTATCTGTTCTTGATAGACTGCAACACCGCATCAAGGGACTAGTTGGTGAGGAGCTTTTTTCCTCCCTTCAACCTCTCTCACATCGTAGGAATGTAGCCAGCCTTTCACTGTTCTACCGTTATTACTACGGGGATTGTTCTGCTGAGCTACATGAGTTGGTACCTAAGCGCAGGGATTTCTCTCGTGTTACTCGTTTTGCTAAACAAGCAGGTGAACACCCTCACTATCTTCGACTCCCCAAAATCAAGAGTAAGTTCCATTTGGATAGCTTCTTCCCTAGAACAGCATTACAATGGAACGACCTTCCTGCTGATTGTTTTCCACCAACTTACGATCTAATTAAGTTTAAGAAAAATATCAACAAATGTAATCTTGCTTAAATGGTGGATGCTATCGCAAATGTAACCCCTTACACTCTAGTGGCTTTTTGGCCTTGTTTGGGGTGACTGACAGTAAATTAAAAAAAATAATAAATTAAAAAATTAAAAAAATTAAAAAAATTGTTTGCCCTTCGAAAGATTTACTAGTGCGCATGTGGGATGGAATATGGTACAATAGTAAATCGTCTTTTTAAAGGGGCAGTATCGTCATTATCAGAGCAAATTTTCGACAGAATGTTCTAGTTTAAGATGAATACAGTGACTGAAAATGAATGGCTCGTAAGCCTGATAAAGTACCTGAGAAGAGAACACGATGAAGTAACGTTTATAGTTTTAGATGTTGGAGGCAAAACCCACGCAAGACAGGTGCTTTATGAAAACCCACGTCATCACAGGTAGGGACTGAAAACAAGTGGGATTCGAACCCAGGTTCACAGAGGTGAAAAGCCCATCATATTTGATAACGAAACAACTAACTTCAGACAAAACTCAAAGGTCATACATTATTATTTTTTTATTCAGAAACAACACAGTATAGTATACACATTATAATGTCCGCTGTACAAAACACCAATGTCAATGGGCCTACATGATTGAGTGGAATTTGACAATTATGTACAGGGTAAAGAAAGCAATGAGGAAAGCACGAGGGATGCCAAAGATGGATACGGGACCAGGGGAAGGGCACCAGTAAGGGATTAATGGAAGGAAAGAGGGAGGTTGGGTATGGGACATAGGGGGAGGTCAGATCAAAGAGAGGGAATGGGGGAAGGGATGATGGGATGAGTTTGGGATACAGGATGGGAGAGAGAGAAAAGGAGGGAGTCATGGGATGAAACAAAGTACAATGTACCCCCGCCGTTGTGGGGCCAGATTGAGTAGGCTAATATTGGTCTTACGTAGTTTCACAGGACTAGATGTACAAAACTGAAAAAATCAATAAAAAGGAATGTACAACACTGGTGTGTTGGCAAATCTTCTCACACGAGTATATGCTAAATATGTGACTAATAGCGTTGTGTCGATAAAGAAATTTGAAATAATATAACGTATGATATTTATGTCTATGCTATGATGCATTTAGGGAGTATACACGTACTATACGGTATATATGTTTGTAAACAAGAGATCTGTACAGAAACCAACATGAGAAAGTGTCAGATTTTTGGCTTTTGTCGTTAATGAGAAAATTGTGAAAATGAATTCAGATATTGTTTTGAATGCATTCTAATGAATTAGAAATAATCAATTTCAAATATTTAATGGGTTTCACGTTTTCTAAAAACTTAAAGCATGTCAGAAGGAATAATTTGTCAGGAAGTTTGGTACCATCACCAACTTTACATCAATTAGTAATTGTTTATATAATAATTCAGTAATTTTTTAATCGGGTAATTACCAAAGTTGTACACTCTCTTTAACGAGAATTCAGTCAGATTTCTTAATCTGCAAACACAAACGAATCATGAATTTATTTTAATGGTCAATTTAAATTCAGTTAATTTTCAAGTTAAACACATTTTAACCCTGCGAGGAGGGAGTGGATGTACTGCAGTTCTCAAAAAGTGGTTTTTTGTGCACTGCCCCTTTAATACTCGACCAAAAAACCAGACACCACTTGACTTTGTCACCCTTGACCCACTCTACATGTATGAGAGTGCCGGAGTTGAAGGTGTATCGGGTTACATGTGAAATCTCGCATAATGTTCTGTTTGCATACACAAACCGTGTGTATGTGTGTGTGTACCCTTCTAGGAGGTAGCGGATGTACTCCAGTTCTTAAAACCGTGTGTGTGTGTGTGTTTATATTGCTGTGTACAAAAGGATAGCTCAGTGAGTGGGTGTATTGAAAGACACACACGGTTGCATGATACACACAGATTGCACCACTGTGATGATTGCCGCGCCACTGGTTGGTTGTAGCATGGTTGTAGAACAGCTTTTATGTAACTAAAGTTGTGTGGGTGTTAATTGGCTATATGCAAATGAGGTAATTATAATGTGTGCAGCAATACATCCACTATTGAGTTAGTGTAAAGTTTTCTACTTAATGCCCAGGAGGGTTAAGAAAACAATAAAAAATGTTGCAGAAAACTTCAAATCTGACAGGATAGTTAGATTGTGATCCATTTCCACGTAAAATGAATACGAACAATCTGAATGCATTTCCCACTATTTTTACCTTAATAACGACAAAACAAAATAAGCTAAAATGTTGGCTTCTGTATATATATATCCCTATATATATATATATATATATATATATATATATATATATATATATATATATATATATATATGCTTAAATGTAGCGGTCTATCTTGAAGTAGAGTGCTCAATGCCACATAGACAGAGCGTGTTATACTTGTAGTAAAACTAGTGGAACGCTGGTGGTTGTAACTCCGAGTTTCACGCGTTATGCGATCATCAGACGCTGGTGGTTGTAACTCCGAGTTTCACGCGTTATGCGATCATCAGACGCTGGTGGTTGTAACTCCGAGTTTCACGCGTTATGCGATCATCAGACAACCCCGAGCGGTTAGGAACGCGTCCGTTGGGATGGAAATATACTGTCCCGGTATCGGTGTGCTGCACTGTCCAATTTCCCCTAAAAGGGGTACCGGTAATCGCATAACGCGTGAAACTCGGAGTTACAACCACCAGCGTCTGATGATCGCATAACGCGTGAAACTCGGAGTTACAACCACCAGCGTCTGATGATCGCATAACGCGTGAAACTCGGAGTTACAACCACCAGCGTCTGATGATCGCATAACGCGTGAAACTCGGAGTTACAACCACCAGCGTCTGATGATCGCATAACGCGTGAAACTCGGAGTTACAACCACCAGCGTCTGATGATCGCATAACGCGTGAAACTCGGAGTTACAACCACCAGCGTCTGATGATCGCATAACGCGTGAAACTCGGAGTTACAACCACCAGCGTTCCACTAGTTTTACTACAAGTATATATATATATATATATATATATATATAAAATCTTGATTCTTTTGTGAAATTTGAATTTACAATTTTTTTACCAAATGTGCAAACTACAAAAAATAAATAGTTTGTCAGGGTTTTCATGCATTAGGCCTACTCTCTTTCTAAAAAAAAACAAAAACCTCTACATTCATGTGTATCTTGTCCTGTGAAAGGATGTAAGCCTATTACTGCTCGATCGTGCCCAACAACGGCTTTCTGTACCTTTAATGAAATAAACAAAGCTTCAAAATACAGGGTTCAGGGTTCACAATGGCTTAGTCGGATGTGATTGATCGATGTTGGGCGACCGTCATTTCACCACTTTATGTGGTAATCCAGCCATGCACATCGCATCTTGTGAAACGATGGGCGCCTAATATCGCCCAATCGCGCCCGACGAAAGCGTTGTGTATACCTTTGGGATAAGAACACAAATTAATAATGTCTTTTTTCAGTCATTTATTCCCTCTTAGATGTTGAGAACATGGAGATTTATACGGGGGTTGTTGCAGTGGTCTTTTGTTTATTATTTGGCAGAGGCTGCCAAATGTGGGTTCAAACCCTGAGAGGTAGAGATAGATGCAACCATTGTGACACGACCTGACGAAATGAGTCGTAAGTCGCAAATGCCTGTATTGAGATACGGACACGTAAACACGAGTCATGCGTGTGTGTGGTCGAAAATCCTATTTTTTTCCCCGAAAGAAATAAGTAGAAAAAAACAAGTTAATAAATCTACCCAACTAAAAAATCCCCGAAACAAAATCGGAAAATGTTCAAAATCCTGATTTTCTTTACCATGTTGAATCAAGAATGTTCCAAAATTACTCAGCAAAGGATCTTTTTGGTCCCCCCCCCCCTTTTTTTTTTTTTTTTTTGGTTTTCTGACAGTGCAGGCCGAGGTGATGTGTTTTATGGTATAACTTCCGTATTTTTTAACGTATGAACATAATTTTTTTATCAAATGGAAGAGGAGAATATGCTCTTTCAGGACCACATAAAAACTCAATTTGTGCTGACATCACCTTAAGACTCATTTCATAGGATCCGGTAACAATTACTTCTCTCCACCCAGGAGTATAAATGGGAGATGCATTTTGTTCCCGAGGGGCAACCGAAGTGCTTTGTATTCTTAAGAGGAGGTTTGCGTTAGCACCATATGTAATATATCACCAATGAGTTGCAATAGTGTTGGATTATGAGAAAAAAGTAACAAAGTCATAACAAAAAATATAAAATGCAACGAAACAAACAGGATGTATAAAATCAAGGAAGTAATGAGGAAGATGTAGAAGTCCAGAGACTTATTGAAAACTTTCTTTGAATACCCTAACCCCCTTTGACAAATCGACGTTTCGATTAGTATATTCTGATCGTCTTCAAGAGAAAGAAGAAGACCCCGAAGACGATCAGAGTATACGGGTCGCCACGTCGAGTATCGGGTCTTTTCAGAACCAACACACTATTACAACTCATTAGAAATATAACACGGTGCTACCACAAACTTCATCTTACTGTCCTTCCACTATGCAAAGCTTGCAAATCCTACTTGCTGTATTCATCCATACAAGGAAGCTGAAATATTGTATTTGCGAAGACCAAATCATGTTGAGAATTATGCAAATTATGATGGACTTAATGTGTATTACTGTTGGATGGTTTATAGAAGTTTCTTCCATGCCAATATAGCCTTTGAAGGACGAATATGCGGATAAAAATATGCGGATATGTCCTGTATTAAAAATATCAGAAATTGAAGTCATGAACGCCGCCACTGGCACAGCATGCAGTCCTTAACTTTTTAAGTTCTATCGAGTGGTGGCGCATCACCAGTGTGTGGCATTTCTATGTGTAGCACCCTGCGAGAGAAAAGTAACGTTTGTTCAGCCATAAATAACTCGCATTGGCTGTTGTACACGCAACGTACAATAAAGTTCTGGTTTTGTTGACAGCCGAGTAATATTTCTGGAAAATTAAAAAAATCTGATTTCTGAATGTTTTACCCCAACGTCTAGGCCTGCTAGGCGGGAGGAGAAAACAAAATTAAAGTACAGACACTTGTAAAAATGACCTTGTTCATTAACGTCGTATAGTTAAAAAATAACAAATATTTAACCCGTCGCCGTTGCACCATTTTAAATTAAAGTCAACCAGGAACCTGAGAGTTACTTTTTGGCATTTTCATGAACAATCCAGTTTTTCATTGTGAAAGCATTTCCAGTCTCCACAGGGAGAAAAATAACAATGATATATCAACAACATCAAACCCAATGACCTCAGGCTCTCAACATCCAAAAGGGAAATCAATTAACCGAGCGAGGCAAAACTAACCAATGCTCTCTATCTTACACAAGTCTTTTGAAACTATGCTTAGTTCGTTAGCCCTATTTCATTCCATGACCCATTCCTGTTCTCTGCCACCCATCCTATATCCTACCTTCTCCCATCACCGCTTCTCCAATCCCATCTCTTTGATTTGACCTCCTTCTATGACCCTACCCAACCTGCCTCTTTCCTTCCATTCAATCCCTCCCTGGTGTCCCTCCCCTGGGCCCGTCCCCTGATGTGCACCCCATGTACAACATCCACACTGCTTTCCTTACCTTGTACCACTTTGTCTGGTTCCACTCATTATACCCGTGATCGTAATTGGTGTTTTGTTCAGCAACAAAGGTGTAGGCCTATGTCAGTGTTACAATTTGCCTCTTGATAAATTAATGTTATCGAGGCTCCAAAAATATTGTGACCTGAGTCCAATTTGACATGCACAGAGCTGCTATGCAGACAATACTGCTTAACAAATGTATTTATTACTTAGCAAAAAATAGCAGGGAATCAGTCACGAACCGTATACTTCACTTTGGCTGGTAACCTGTTTTTGCTAAGCAAAAATTTCTTGTGTTTAGCAAATTTCCTGCTTAGTAATAGTAGCTGTATGAAATCAGCTCTATCAAAATCAGGAATAAGTAATCACCTAATTCAACGAAAACTCATGATTTGGTGGATTTTAAAGAGAATGTACAACATTTGTTACTATATGATTACAAAATTACCGCATTATTACACTGTAAAAACGTTGGGCAACATGGGGTTGGGTAAGGTTATTTCTCCCAGAATAGGTCAGTATTTTGTTCACATATTTTGGCAAAAAATTATTCAACATTGGGCAATGGTAAACCAACTGTGTAACCTGTTGATATGTTGACAAGTGTTGGGCAACATATCAACCGTGTTTGCCCAATATTTCTTACATACAGTGTATATGAAAGCTATAACATGATGTGAAGTTGGTACACGAATCATTCTGAGCCCAAAACCGGACGGTCGGTGGCCGCACAGACAACTTGATTCTCTAAATTGTTGAAACTCGGCACTAGAATTCCATGACCAACCATATAAATGAAGGGCGCTAAGATTTCAAATTATCAGTTTGAACTAATGAGTCATTTTATAGAAAGATATCAATGTCTAACTTTAAAGGAAATCTTTAAAAAATAATGTACATTCTAACTTATTCCTGATTTTGATTGAGCTGGTCACAATTACGATTTTGTACGATTTTTCGATGCAGCTTTCTTCAATTGCTTAGTTCGCAATTTCACATTGAATTTCTCTAACTCATCCACGGCAGCCTGTATGGTCGGTCGTTTACCAGGGTTCTTGTGGCAGCATCTCTTTGCCAGATGTTTGATATATTTTAGTTCTTTGATGTTTAGAACAATATCCTTGAGTAAAACCCCGAAGCTGTACACGTCACTGTTCTCACTACACCTGCAAGTTCCCTCGACTACTTCTGGGGGTACTTGTTGGCAATTGTTGTAGAAGAACTTCTTGGTTTTCGCACTGAAGCAGTGAGGGGGAGGGGGATTACTAATGAGAGAGGCCTTCCCCAAATCAATGATCTTCGCTGTCTGCTTGTTGGTGTCGGGGTCTAAGTAAATTAGAACGTTGCCATTATGAAGATCATTGTGAATCCATCCTAAGCGGTGGAAAGCCATCAGTCGCCTTGCGATCTCGGTGGAGATGCGGGCTCGTTCCAGCGAGGACAGGCCACTCCGGTCCAGCATGAAGGAATGTATGCTACGCGAGGTGTATGCAATGGGATCTCCTACAAACTCCATAGCGAACGAACCCTCGTTTATGATCCCGTGGAACTTCGGGAATCCCTCCAACGTCTGCCCGGCCATCGTGGCTTTGATTTCGTTCATCACCTCTTTGTACATCTTCTTCGGGTCTGTCACTTTCTTCAAGGTCTTGACAGCTAGCAGCGTACCGTCCGATATCTTCCGCATGAGGAGCACCTCGCCGAAGTCACCGCTGCCGAGCTTGACCGGGGAGCCCTGCGGGGACAGGACGGGCTCAATGTCGGCTGGATCAAGAGAGGGGATTTTGGTGGTCGAGGAGCTGGGAGGAGCAATCGTGGGGGAGGATTGAGTGAGGGAACTTTTCTGCTTCTTTCTGGGACTTGATACAGCTGATGTTGAGGGAAGAGCCTCTTCGTCAGACTGTTTCCTGTTTAAAAGAATGATATTCACTCATTTCGATTAGATTTTTCCTCTCACGATGAACGAATTCAAAATGGGGTTTAATAAAAAAAAATTAAATACAGTAACATTTCGCTCAACGGATTGGGGTTCATTGTGCCATAATTTATTATTTTTAATTTGTAATAATCTAAAACATACTGGTGTTTCATACTCAAGGCCATTATAAATATACAGAATAATTTGTTAGGATGTTTTAATTAAACCATCCAATACTCCAGGACCTTTTAAGGTCAGTCCAATCCAATCATGATCATTAACACTATATGTTTGCATAATTAATGAATATGCATAATTTATGCATAAGTTATCATACTATCAAAATAGACTTAAATCAGTCTATATTTCCAACTGAGCTCAGGATTCTAAAGTTCAATGTTTTTCCCCAGATGGAACTATACAGTTCATTTGATTTCAATTCATAATTTCACATACAAAATTCAAAGTTACCTTTTGCAGGGGCGGGGCATGACTACGCATTGTTGTGGGAGTACATTTGCCAGAGTAGCAGGTCTTCTGAGCTGACATGCTCCAGCTCCCCTACCTCCCCTGGGGCGTTGCGGCGATTTGGGTGGATCAAGGAGTCGCCCCTCGGGCTTTGGAGGCCGTAAGTATCTCCTGAAAAGTAGAAAGATTTTTACAATTCTTTTGCCAAGATGGTGTGCAAAGTTTAGGAGCGCCCTCTTTCGCTTTCATTCAGTTAGTTCGCACGCATATTTTCAACATTGACTAGAGTCTCATAATTCAAACAATAAATACAAACAATACCTCTTAACAAAATGCGTTACTTTTTCTCACTCACTTCATGAAGATATATTTTCGGTGAGCCCTCTGTTGTGGAGGGGTTACTCGCAATGAGCTTCCTGCAGACTCGGGCAGTTGGGATGTTGTGATATTCTGAGGAATATCTGGTGGTGCGCCAAACTTTCTCTTCTTGAATGGTAGAGAACATTGACTTGACTCTTGTCTCCTTCAGAAAAGCAAACAGCATCATAAGATTTTAAAGTGATGGATGAAGCTACCTAAACGTTTGTGTAAAACGTACAATAAGAGCTGTTAGTATCCTGTCAGTAGTTTTAAACATTGCCTCATTTGAGTATTCCACGGTGTATAATCGTTGACGCTTTAACGGCCCATCAGACTAAAGCCTTGAAGGTTTAAATTTTATTTTATAGGTTTTCCTATAATATTTCCTATATGCTTTGCTTAACAATTTACCTTTTGCAAGGGGTTGTATTTGATGACTCGTCCTTCACATTGCTGGTACACTGTGGCAAAGTTTGCACAACTCCCACCCGAGCGATCGGCTTGGTGATGGTGATGGGTGGGGATATCCACGCATCGTCCCCCTCTGGAATCGGTGTAGGGAGTCGCCTCCTTGTTAGGTTCTCTGGTGGAGGGCTGACGAGTTCAATATTTTTCCTACAAAAATTACAGATCATACTAAAAGTAATATCATTCTGAAAGTGGGAAGATTTTTAAAGAAATTTAGAACTGATTTCTCTGAGCAAAATATTCTCATTTTGTCCGCGGACTTTCCTCCCGGTTTTCTGCTGGATGGTTTTCGAGTTCAAGGTGTTTCCTACAGAATAACAGATTATACCAAAAGTAATATCATTACTGAAGGTGAGAAAAAAATACAGAAATGTCCAATCTCTTAGCAAAATTATCATTTTGTCTGCAGACTTTTTCCAAGTTGTATAAGCCACTGATCCCGTAACATTAATACTGTTAATCAAACCTTTTGCATTTGCATTTCCTGGGTGCTGGAGGTGGGGCGGCACCCAATGGGGTTGGTGGTGGTGTGGTCTGCGTGGATTTCGCCCCCAATGTTGATGGTGCCACGCCGCTTACAGGCGACCCAGGTGCCGCACCTAAGCTTGAAGGTACGTCTTCTTTTCCTTGGTGCCGTTGTGGTCTCATCTGTGAAGGTAGTGGTCTGGATGATGAGCCGAATGGTTGGGTTAGGGGACTTTGGTTTGGCAAATGCAGGGGCTGCTGGTATTGTGCCGTCCCCTGTGATGCCAGTGCAGGGTGTCGAGGACTCCGTCTCAGCAAAGTTATCGGCCCCTGCAAGAGCATTATATTAAATTATGGAGATAAGATGAACATGGAGTGGTCGAGCGGTTTATTGCATCGGATTTGTGTTCTGATGGCCGAGTCGTCAGAATGTGGGGTTCGAATCCTGGCTGTAACCATGGTGCTTGTGTCCTTCAACTTTATCATAATTGCTTCTCTCCACCCAGGAGCAAATGGGTACATGTGAGGGCTGAGTTGGTTGTTGTATTTGATTAGCCCTATATGCGCCGAAATGGCAACAATTGAGCTGTATACTCCCCAGGGAGCTGAGATCAGGAATGATTTATGCGCCTGATGAGCAGGGGTGATAATGTACAGCGTCTTGATCTAGTCGCTAGGATATGTGCGCTTTATAATTATCGTATATTTTTATATTGCACTCTGAAAACTACCGGGTCAGAACTCACAGAAGGGGTCCACGTGAGAACATGTTGGTCAGAAAATGTTTTACACGGATTCTGTCTGTCTGTCTGTTAGTAAAGTGGAATGCAAATATAGGGGAATCTAAGAAACATTATAGTGGAACCAATTATTCAAGGCGGCCTTGCTTCAGGGGTGTCGTGGCCGAGCGGTCTAGCTTACCGGATTCAAGTTCTGGTGTTAGCAACATAATGTGGGTTCGAATCACGGCCGTGACACTTGTGTCCTTGAGCAAGACACTTAATCATAATTGCTTCTCTCCACCCAGGGGTTAAATGGGTACCTGTGAAGGCAGAGTTGGTTTGCTCTATATGCGCTAGAAATGGCAGCAATTGAGTTGTATACTCCCCAGGGAGCTGAGATGGTTTCAGGAATGATTTATGAGCCTTATGAGCCTTATGAGCAGGGATAATAATATAATGCGCCTTGAGCACCACTTAGTTGGTGGATACGTGCGCTATATAAATCCACACATTATTATTATTATTATTATTATTAATCAAATTGGATCTGACAATACTATTATTTTCCCCCATAGTCCCTCACCAGCATAAAACCTGTACATCTTTGAATTATTGCTTACGTCATTGTAGTACCCCAAAATTATTGTAAAAAAAACCTTTTTATGCAAACCCTGTTATGTGGTGAACTCCCGTCTTGGAATGGAATGAACTGTACCGACGGTGTTAGGTCAAAGTTCACCCTTGAGTAGTCATGCTCGACCAGCGCTGGTGCCGGGGCCTTGTGGGCAGTCTGCCGGCGCTGGGATACTCCTTTCAGAATCCCTCGTGATGGGGATGCAGTCTTCTGGTCTTGCAAGACGGTAGGGGCTCGCACGCGAAGCCTGGTGAGAGCTGGCACATGGCACAGACGCAGGTCCAGCTGTGGCAGAGACGCGCACTGCTCTCCAAACACTGCCCTGGATGAGTAAAATTCAAACAGTTTCCAACCGCCATGTTTCAAAAAATTTCTTTTTGTAAATCAAGTTAAACTTTTGTAATAAGTTATTAGCATATACATATTATAAATATAATTATTCTTAAAATCACAAACGTGTTTCTGACCTTTGGGGAAGCCGGGTATCCTTGGAGGAAATGGAGGGGGACATCCAACTGGGTCTATCCCCTCCGGTGGCTTCCTGATGGGTACCTCTGGAGGTGGAGGGGGACATCCTAACGGGTCTATCCCCTCCAGTGACTTCCTGATGGGTACCTCTGGAGGTGGTGGAGGGGGACATCCAAACGGGTCTATCCCCTCCGGTGACTTCCTGATGGGCACCTTTGGAAGTGGTGGAGGGGGACATCCATGCAGGTCTATCCCCTCCGGTGACTTCCTGATGGGTACCTCTGGAGGTGGTGGAGGGGGACATCCAAACGGGTCTATCCCCTCCGGTGACTTCCTGATGGGCACCTCTGGAAGTGGTGGAAGGGGACATCCATGCGGGTCTATCCCCTCCGGTGACTTCCTGATGGGTACCTCTGGAGGTGGAGGGGGACATCCAACTGGGTCTAACCCCTCCGGTGACTCCCTGATGGGTACCTCTGGCGGTGGTGGAGGGGGACATCCAAACGGGTCTATCCCCTCCAGTGACTCCCTGATGGGTACCTCTGGAGGTGGTGGAGGGGGACATCCTAACGGGTCTATCCCCTCCGGTGACTCCCTGATGGGTACCTCTGGAGGTGGTGGAGGGGGACATCCTAACGGGTCTATCCCCTCCGGTGACTCCCTGATGGGTACCTCTGGAGGTGGTGGAGGGGGACATCCTAACGGGTCTATCCCCTCCGGTGACTCCCTGATGGGTACCTCTGGAGGTGGTGGAGGGGGACATCCTAACGGGTCTATCCCCTCCGGTGGCCAAGACGTCTTGGCCGGCCAAGATCGGAGAATTGTGGCCCTTGTTTTCAGGGCCAGCCAGATGGCGCTCTGATCTTGGAGAATTTCTATAAGACAATATAAATGAGGCAAAGGTAACCTATTGTCCTCTTATTGTACAATATGTTCTGGTAAAAAAAAGAAAAAAGCTGCCTTATAATTTTATAGTTTAAAACTTCACTTTTAATATTATTCATCATTCTTATATGCCTGTATTTGATACTTAATCAAAGTTGTTGCACTTTGTAATTATTGTTCAGCTAAAATAATTCAAATAATTAAAATGCACGTCCAACCTACTCTAGTCCTATATGCATTACTGTTTATGTCTTTACTGAGAATGTCTTTTGATTAATTACTCATAGGCCTGTGAAATATTTTTAAAATATTATAAATTATTTGATATTTAAGGCAATTAATTATTTTAAGAGAATGAAATGTCTTCAAGTTCCACGAATGTATTTATTTTTTCTAGATACTTCTTGGTTACATAATATTAAGGTCTGAGAATAAAGTTTAATGTTTCTACTATATCTTAAACATAATTATGGAGGTACATTATTTATATAGTCTTATAAGTTTATCACAGTTAAACAGGGGCTCTGACCAAATATTAAAGGGGCAGTATCGCCACGATCAGAGCAGACTTTCGACAGGGCATGGAATCAATGTCCTAGTTTAAGATTAACACAATGACTGACTGAAAATTAATGGCTCATTTATGCAGCAGCAACAGTAACATGACCTTATCACGTGGGATATTATGGTAGTCACTGAGTTAATCTAAAACTAGCATTCTGATTCCATGCCCTGTTGATTGTGACGATATTGTCCCTTTAATAATTGACCTTTCGCCATCTTCAGAGAGGTTATGTCATAAGTAAACTAAATACCATAGGTTTTATAATTTCAACCCAGGGTAAATATTGGAAAAAGTAATTTTGTCTGAATCCCTTTAATTGCCTCGAAATTAGAACAGCCTTAGACGTAGCCTTAGACCTGAGGAGGGCATGGAATCAGTGACTGAAAATAATTCCCCACATGATAAGGTCATATTGGAGTGTCGTGGCCGAGCGGTCTAGCGCACCGAACTCAAGTTCTGGTGTTGCCAGCAGCAGGGTGTGGGTTCGAGCCCCGGTCGTGATACTTGTATCCTTGAGCAAGGTACTTAACCATAATTGCTTCGTCCTTCGGATGGGACGTAAAGCCGTAGGTCCCGTGTGTTGTATAATGCACGTAAAGTGGATTGTCGTGGCCGAGCGGTCTAGCGCACTGAACTCAAGTTCTGGTGTTGCCAGCAGCAGAGTGTGGGTTCGAGCCCCAGCCGTGACACCTGTGTCCTTGAGCAAGACACTTAACCATAATTGCTTCTCTCCACCCAGGGGTTAAATGGGTACCTGTGAAGGCAGAGATGGTTTGCTCTCTATGCGCTAGAAATGGCAGCAATTGAGCTGTATACTCCCCAGGGAGCTGAGATGGTTTCAGGAATGATTTATGAGCCTTATGATCCTTATGAGCAGGGATAATAATATAATGCGCCTTGAGCGCCACTTAGTTGGTGGATACGTGCGCTATATAAATCTATACATTATTATTATTATTATATTACCGTTACTGCTGCATAAATGAGCCAGTAATTTTCACTCACTGTGTTCATCTTAGACTAGGACACCGATTCCATGCCCTGTTGAAAGTCTGCTCTGATCGTGATGATACTGTCCATTTAAGTACTTTTTGGATAATAATTCGGTAATTGTATAATCAAGGCAATCACTAATGGTGTATAATTCCCTTCAATTGTAAACATAAGACATATTTAATAAAGCAGACTATTTACTTCAAATAACATATTCCTATTCACGTAAGAACATTGTCAATGGAAAGTAACACAGAATAGTATATACATGATAACAGTATATAACTGATAAAATTATCTCAAACAAAAAGTTTTTGGAAAAGTCAGTCGATTAATTTTGTTGTAATATCGTGAAAACGGTGGCGATAAATAAACAAAAAAATACATAAGTACAATGCTACAACTGATAATAATTCTTTCAAACAGTAAAAACATTTTTTTTAAATTATTAATATAAATTCAATCGATTTTTGTCACTTCTTGAAAACAGTAACGATAATAATATTATTAAGCTTAGATGAGAGTAACACAGAACTATAAATACATAAAAATGATGTTACAACTGACAACAATTCTCCCAAACAGTAAATGTTTTTTCTTTTCTTTTTTTTTCTTTTTATAAACTCAATCAATTAATTTTGTTGTTGCACTTCGTAAAAACGGTGATAATAAATATGATAATGATTAGGCCTAGATATGATTTTATCTAAAGTTCAATAACTTCAATATTTGTTTTCTTAAAACTTACCGGGCTTTCCCCGAACGTGATCCTGATCGAATCGGAAACATCCTTTATTTTTGTTGATATAAATCACCGACAAAAATAGCACAATATCGCTTTCTCGAGTAGCATAAAATGCAACCAAAGAAGAGTTCGTGTTTATCCAACGAAGGTCAAACAAAAACAGTGACTTTGCTTGTGTTGTGAGCTGAGTTTGATACGTGCGCGTCAAAACTTGGTCGTCAAAGGTTTGGAATCGCGACGGCGCGCGTTTTCACATTGTGACGTCACGGTGTGCTTATTATGACGTTTTATTCCAGGTGCTGTCAAACTTGTGTGCTGTGTATTCGGTTGGTAACTGTGACGTCATTTCAACATAAGCCACGTCTCCTTCACATACATGGAGCTTGCGCGCGGTTTCAACAATTAACTGTAAACTAGTAAAATGTATTGAGTACTTTAAAGAATTACCCATTATTTCAGCTACAGAATCGTATTGAGATCGTGAAAAAAGTGATATAAATGTTCTTAGTGTATATGAGTTATTCTTACCTTGGAGCTAACAACAGCGTGTGCTGTCAATACGCGCACGTATGACGCATGTACTTGTACATTTATTATTTGACTCTCACCGGAGTCTTAAATTTATTTCATTAGTTTCCACCATAATGCACTCACAGGTGGAAGCTGGTTCCTTATTTTAAATTCTTTATGTTACCGGTTTTTTTAAAACCATAAATAGGCCTACAAAAATTTGTTAAAATTTGTTAAAAAAGGGACAATATCGTCACGATCAACAGGATCCGAATTGGAGTGCTAGTTTTAGATTAACTCATTCCAGTTACTGTGTTCATCTTAAACTATAAGGACACCAATTCCATGCCCTGTTGAAAGTCTGCTAAGTTGATCGTGACGATACTGCCCCTTTAAGAAAAAATCCATTGTACTTAAAACAGTTTTGTACAAAAGTTGATCTTATTCAAATATATTACAATCCGTTTTTGTTTATAATTTTGCTCATGCTGAGATTATCTCAGTCTAGCTAAAGGTTCTGATAAATATTTCCTCAAATGAATTCCTTTAATTTTGTAGCTTTGCTCTCCATTCTATTTCAGATTGAAAGATTTTCATTATATTAAAGGGGCAGTATCGTCACTATCAGAGCAGACTTTCAACAGGGCATGGAATCGATGTCCTATAGTTTAAGACTAACACAGTGACTGAAAATTACTAGCTCATTCATGCAGCAGCAACTGTAATGACCTTATCATGTGGGGTATTATGGTAGTCACTGAGTTGATTATAGAACTAGCACTCTGATTCCATGCCCTGTTGATCGTGACGATACTGTCCCTTTAATCCATGTTTGTTATTCGTATATACAATAACTTTAAGGTACAGCATAGGTAACCTACGCTAATTTCATTTCTCTAGTTTAAAAAAAATGTATAATACATCATTGTTTGTGACTGCTGACGTTTTTGAGAAAATGACGATAATTTGTTACATAAGTTTTATAAGTTTTTATGTTGAACAAAAAGTTGCCAAGGCGACATTTTTTTGTTAACCCACTGTGAAAACAAGTGTTAGCATTTGAACGCCTTTTTCTGGTAACACTTTATGAACATGATTTTTTGCGTTTATTTTTAAAGGGTTAAAATGCATTCATCTTTAAACACGTTTGAGCGTATACAGAAACACATGTTGACAGGTAAAAAAATAGACACACAGATACACGTTTATAGGAGGATAACACTTTATAAATACAAAAACACGTATATTTTCAAAAAATGTGTTCATAAATTAACGCAAATTTAGATAGGCTTACGTTTGTAATGAACGTTGTTGTTTTTGTTTGTTTGTTGGGTCTTTGTTTGTTTGTTTTACAGGGAATGCCGTTTCTTCTCAAATGAAAGCACTTTAGACGAACTATACAGCTAGATACGAAATCATTCGAGCATAAAAACTGAAATGAATTGAAAGCAACAAAAAGTATCGACAAAAAAAACTAGTTTGAACGGATATGTAAACAGCGGCGTAGCCAGGACTTTTTCAGTGGGGGGGCACAGAGGGGGCATTGCTTTTCAGTGGGGGGGGGGGGCCCAGGGGTTATGGTTTTTTTCCCTTTTCTTTATCTTTTCTGTTTTTGGGGCACTATGAGGATTTTTCGTGGGGGGGCACCTGGGGGGGGGCACTGGAAATTTGTGGGGGGCACGTGTCCCCCAGGCCCCCCCCCCGTGGCTACGCCGCTGTATGTAAAACTATGTACATTTATTGAGTGTCAGTAGTCAAAATATCAAGTATATTGTTTTTGTCTCCAATGACGCGATACATAGCTGATGTTAGAGGGCGCTGTTGATAACGCCTGTATTATTCGAAGGAAGTCTAAGAATGTATTGAGTATTACTTTATTATGAAATTCACACATACATACGTCGGTGTATGCGCACAAATCTAATCAATTTTATTGTTTATAACCTGACGCACGAATAATATGTCATCAATCTATACAAATCGCAGTGCCTGCTGCTATGTGGGATTCTAGCTGGCCAGTCGTCATAGGCGGGGCAAGCTCGGTGCACGAGAGGTTAAGACGTCTGCTCTAGTAAGCACGGTCGTCACGGTTCGAATCCCATCTGCCAGGGTCGCCTACTACTACAAGGGTCAAAATCAGTCAAAATGTTTATATACTTGCCAAGGCATATCTAGTGCACTTAAAAGTCAAACACTGTCAAACCTTACGTGTAGTAAGTACATTTACAGGTCAAAATGAGTCGACCGTTTTTGACTGGTAAAAGCACTGTCTGGTATTGTAATTTAGGGTGGTCAAAATGACAGTAAAAACCAGTCAAAAATGCCCATGTGTGCACATCCTGACTTTCAACAGGATGATGGAATCGGTGTCCTAGCTTTATTGAACGCAGTGACTGAAAATTACTGGGTCATTTATGCAGCAGCAACGGTAATTATGACCTTATCATGTGGGATATTATTTATATTATTTTAGTCACTAAAACTAGCACTCCGATTCCATGTCCTGTTGTTCGTGACGATATCGTCTCTTTAATTGTGTCTTGACAAGAAAATAGATTTTTTTAAAATTAGGAAAGAGAAGTCTTGTCTAAATTTGTACTGGAAATTATGATTTCACTTTTCCTAGAAGGGACGGCACCTCAGATAAAATTATTTATTTATAATTTCATCAGCTTTAACAGAAATCTACTAGAAACCAGATCACGCCACCTGCATATTTTAAGCTTTAGCACTTGGTCGACATATTAACATTTGTCAATGGGAATGCTTAATCCTATAGCATGGATCGGCAACGACGTGACATATTTAACACTGAATTGACGCGCAGCTGTCATTATAAGGTGCACAAAGTTTGCCAAAATTAATTTCGGACATATCTATATTTAGCTAGCAAAGTAGGCTAATTACAATCAATGCTTTATTGATCTACATGGCTACTGACCCTTCTCGGCAAAAATAGCCGAGCGCAGTGTATGAAAACATGTCCGGTCCAACTTCACTTCAAATTAATGAGTTCAAACAGCGAACTTATACAGTCAAAATACTATACCGCACAAGACGCCCATAATGTCTTACAGAGACTGTGGTGGCGTGGCTAAGTCACGGACGACAAAAGGCCAACTGTACTATATCTGTAAAATATATCTCACATCAAAGCAAAGTGCCGGAAATTACTGGTAAAATTATGAGAAAAAATGGGCAAAACATATTTAAACAACAGAGCAAAGTATTCATGTCTGCCCTGGTAATAATGGAATATGTCTAAAATACACCACCTACATTATTTATATCAGAAGTCTATTAGTAATAGACTTCTGATTATATATATTTTCAACATTGCGAGAAGGAAAATAGAATAAGTCGGTTGACTGGAATGCAAGTCTAAATTCCCCTCATTGTACTTGTGCAGATCAGAGTGAAAACGCCGTCTCATTGATAAACTTGATGTAGTCGTTTCTACTAATTGTACCACAGAGAAAGGACACACTAGAACACACTTATAACACACTTGTATCATAGAGAAAGAACACACTTATACTATAGAGAAAGCACACACTTATACCATAGAGAAAGAACACACTTATACTATAGAAAAAGGACACACCTATACCATCATAGAACACACTTATATCATGGAGGAAGGCTTATACAACTACTTATACTTTTAAATATTCCAAGCAAGGCCTCCTTGGCAAGGGATCAACTTACAACATCCGGGAGGGGGTAGCCTAAACGTCACCCCCACGAAGCCAAAACGGCGTGGGCCTGGGATCCAGGGCCAAGTCCCCGGATGTCGATGCTTCGGGGTTCAGTATGGATGCACTGTGATACAATCTGTATGTTAAGTGTCTTAATCTATTTAGTACTGATGTGAAATTCATGGCAGAAGTTTGTAACATGTGGGGAATACGGAAGGGATGAATTGTATTTGGTAAACCCCGGCTCTCTCTCTCTCTCTCTCTCTCTCTCTCTCTCTCAAATTATTGGGATCCGGGGGGTGCCATCCCCCGGAATTTGAAACCCTGATTTAAGGTTCTGAGTTTGTTTTCAAAAAATAATTCAATGACAGGTATAACATTGGTAATTACCAGGCAGATTATTTATCGAAAAACTCACCGACGAGTTTGCTTGTTTATTCTATCTTTATTCTGGATATCTCTTTCAATACAAAGTACTGGTCTCCCAAGAGGTCCAGACATTATTGTATTCTACACTACATGTATTCAAAATGTACAAAAGTATATACAAGATACATTTACAGTATGTGTACATATACACAGTCATAACTACTATTAGGTTTAAAAGTGTAAACATATAAATGTACATTAGGCCTATATATCAATATACATGAAATCATAATATGTCAGCATTAATGAGTACTGATGGCATTTTTAAAAATATGTGTAGTCATGGTACTAAAGTTGAGCCGAATGTCATTTGACAACTTATTCCAGCGTACATCGTGTATATCAACCACGTTCTCTTTTTAAGTGTTTTCATCTTAAGTTATATAGAGAACACAATATACAAATAGCACTTTTTCGCCGTTTTCTCAAAAACGTTAGCACCTATTTTAATGAAATTAAACCGGTGGAATGGTTTGATCATGATTAGATGGTACATTTTTTTTGTAAACTAGAGGGTTGAAACATAGAGCAAGGACCGGGTCCTTGCTCTATATGGTTGAAATAAATGAAATACCAATGTTGGTGATTCTCTTTAATGCATTTTCATGCCACAAAAAATAATCTGTGTAACTGAAATCTGGAAAATGAGTTTATTAGAATCTTTGCATGTTTATGTAATGCCTCTTCCCTTCAAAGTCTCCTATTTTTAGAATTAAAAAAACAGCCACAATTACGTCATTATTTTAAAAATAGGAGACTGTAAAGGGAAGAGGCATTTTACTGAGCCGAGACGGACTGGAAATTCAACAGCCAAAACTGAAACGACTGGAAACTTGTCTCAGTATGAGTAATTCAAAGGCTTCGCGGCCTCGGCCTCGGCCTCGGCCTCCACAACTAACTCACAGATATTATAATGTACATTATACCATGCTCGAGAAAAGACCATCAAGAGTATAGTTGGTCTTTTTTCCAGCTGGTAAATGCTTTCACCAATGCTGCGTGCATGAGCGCCTTGACTACTATATGCTACTCCAAATGATCTGAGCGACTCATTTTTGCGTGCGCCTTGACTATGGAGACTACTGTAACATCAATGGACCGCATACTGTGCTCTGATTGTCGTGTGTGCAGTCATGCATGCTGTCGTACTCTTTGAACGTGTGCACACGTTTGTGATTGTAATTGTATGGGCATTACTACCGATCCCATCTGCATGGTAAAGTGGCTGGCCCGAGTGGGACACGAGAGAGGGCAATTTACGAATGTTATAATTTAGGACTCTAGTAATATCGTCTTCGATTTCGAGTTTAATATGATGTTCTCCGTTGGATAGAATCGGCCGATGTATCGGATGATATATTTGGTGTATTTTGGGGTAAGTTTTTGGGTTGAGTGTCGTTATTAAGTGACTTGTAATTCTTGTGTTTTTATGATGAGTGGAATACTTAATTACTAGTTTTTTCTTGCACGTATTTCTGTACATGTATGTAGGCTAACACTAGTTATATCATGGAGGTAGAATTCTACCTCCATGGTTATATGTACATGTTTAGTACAGAGTTTGTGACTAGACAGGTCAGGTCAATGGTTGACATGGTTGACCAGATGACCAGATTGTGTATAGGGCCTACCTAGTCAATCGCCGTCGCATAGAATCAATTACTAGACTAAGAGCAGGATATTTATGGCTAGTTTCACCATGGTCATGGAGGAAGGAAGAGTTTTATGACATTGCCTGCTTGTCGAAGACGATGTCTGTAATGACCTGTGTAAAAACTTTAACTTACTTTCGCATATGTTTATTGCAAATTAGTCCGAATGCTTCTTCCGTTCACAGTCTCCGATTTTTAGAATAATTATGTAATTTGTCGCTGTGAGCGTCAGAACATGGCTCCTACTCCACACGCTAAATAACTAACATGTTGAGCAAATTCTCTAACTCGTAAACCTATGATTTCTCCCTTGTAAAAATCCCTTTGCTTCCATCTTTACATACAATCATCTTCAATTATTGTCCATTACTCTTTACTTACTTTCCAAAAAATTGTTATCTGGTACTTTTTTGCTCGCCAAATGTCAGTCTTCGACATAGTTTCGTACACATCTCTCTGTGATACCGCCATTTTAAAATCAGATGTCGAGTTCACGTAGTCTCATGATTTCTCACCACCAGTGCACAAAATATATGCATTTATGCAATGACGTTGCGCTCACGTGTTTGCACGCTTTTTTTTATAACTTAAGCTTTACACAATAACTATTAGCGCACAAGCTCGCGGGTCATGTGAATTGCATATTCATTGTAAATGTCCCTGCATAAATGCAGGAAAGAATGTCGTATCCGACCGCCGCTTTTTAAGGGCAATTTTTGAATTTTTTTGCAACCACTAACCAGTTAAAAAATTATTCTATCGATTTCTGGTGGTACAGAAAGCAAAAACTATCTTTAAAATCCACTTTTATGATGGTTTTCGGACTTTATTTCACTTCTAAAAATATCCTCCCCTTCAGAAAATAGAAGGATCCTATAATAGTTGCCACTGCGCATGTACATGTACAATGACTGTGTTGGTCACTAATTGTGGAGTTTACAAGATCAGACTGACATGAGGAAGTCATCGTATACCAAAAATGCCTGATTTTTCATGAAATAAATATCCTGGAATAATTTGAAGTATATGTCCATCATCATCCATATGTTCTCCACCTTACTAGGTAGGTAAGATTACTTTATTGGTTATATTGAATGAGAAAAAGTGGCATTTTACCCTAAATGCATGTATTATGATGTCACTCGTGAGAACTAGGCAACCGATTTTAAAATGGCATTGTCACTGAAGGTTTGTACAAAAACATGTCGAAGACGCTGACATTTGGCGAGCAAAAAAGTACCCGATAAAAAAAAAAAAATTGAAAGTAAGTGAAGAGTTATAGTAATGGCCAATAATTGAAGATGATTGGACTTAAAGTTGGAAGCGGAGGGATTTTCTGGAAGGAATAAATCATAGATTTACGAGTTACAGAATTTGCTCAACATGTTATTTAGCGTGTGGGGTAGGAGCCATGTTCTGACGTTCACAGCGACAAATTACATAATTATTCTAAAAATAGGAGACTGTGACCAGAAGAAGCATTCGGACTAATTGCAAATAAAACAGTGTGTCCATTTACTCAACTAGGCGTCTGAAAGACACCCGAAAATGAAAGATCAACGAAAATGAATGGTGCATTTTGAAGATGAGGGTATGTTTCCAAAAGTGCACTGATGGATTTTGGAGGATTCAGGAAGGTTCCCAGCCAGAGCGCCTAGGGGGTTAGGTTAAAGAGGTTGTACACTATTGGTTAATTTCCTATGAATGGATCCATTCTTTATATTAGTGCTCTTTGTCTCAAAAATTTCTTAAAGGAAGAGAAGTAGCTACCAAGGAAAGCAAGAAGTGGCCTGTATTGTGTCCAAACCTCTATTTTTTTTGTTTGAGGATGTGGAGAGTCTGTAAATCCTCCAAAATTAAACATCCAGGAGGTTCAGTGGGTTTTGTCCTCTAGACCAAAGGGAGACCCAGGCCCATTTTTCAGGATTTTGTCAATCCCACTCCAGGCCTTTATAAAATTGATTATCTCAATATTTTTAAAAAATACATGTTTTTATGCCATTTTATGTCATATTCATTTTTTTTAAAAATTAAACAAGCTATGTATTAAAGTTACCCAAGCATGATCAGGTTTTGATAGCATTTTTACGTACATGTAGAAGTACACATGGGTTATGATTTTAATTGGTAAATTAAAGGGACAGTATCGTCACGATCAGAGCAGACTTTCAACATGGCATGGACTTATTTATGCAACAGCAACAGTAATATGAGCTTATCATGTGGGTATTATTTTCAGTCAGTGAGTTAATCTAAAACTAGCACTCCGATTCCATGCCCTGTTGATCCTGACGATATTGTTCCTGACGATATTGTTCCTTTAAGTGTTTATATGAGGTTATCGGGACGGACCCCTTTTTTGCGAGCACTTTTGGTTTACAAACTACATGTACACAAATGTACCATGTTTCAGGTTGTGACATTCTCTGTATGGAAACGTACATGTATTATAAGAAGCTATTGGATCTGACAATCTCGTGTATGCATCATAAAATTGTTCATTGGAGAAGAAGGGTTTGAAAAGATGAAGTCTTGCAACCTTAACCCTAACCCCCTAGGCATCCCAAATCCACCAAAATCCATCAATATTCATTAAAAAAAGGTACCCCAATTGTTTGGACTTTGATTGAAATTGGTACAGTAGCAAATGCAAAGCATCCATGGCTTGGCTATACACAGTCCTGAATCCAAACAAAAGCAGCCAGTGGAGTTTGATGGATTTGGTACACACAACTACATGATTTGCTGGGCTATACTGTGGAGTACTGAATCCATCAAAATCAGGGGGAAAAACAGATGGATTTTGGAAGATTTGGGGTACACATGTAGTTAGGGTTAAGGGTAACGGTTTGTCCTTGCTGGGTCCCGTTGAGGGTTGTTGCAAAACAATTTACTGACAATTGGAAGTGAAATGGTAAATTCACAAATTTCTTGGTGTTTTAGCCCCCTCTAAATTAAAGGCAGTTGCTTTGGGCCATCTGTGAAATTTACTAAAAATGGATAAAAAAAGAATACATACATGTATTCTTCTTTTTACATCAAACCCCAATCGTGATCGTGATCATCAAACCCCATCATGATGTAAGAAGGTTTTACACCTATACCTTGTCACGGCTTGTCTATTATGTCTCAAGCTCGTAAAAGTCATGATTACATTATTACAAGTTACCCATCATCAGGTTTTGATAGTATGAAAAAGTCATGATTTGATTCTAGGTAAATTAAATGATTTATGTGCACATTAAGATTGACATTTTATTTTGTTTTTATGCATTGCTCTATGGAGTGTGTGGGCACGTTTATGTGCTAAATTTTAGGAGGTGGCATTCTCAATGTGAATACAGGGAATTATTGGATCTGTCTCCTGAGCATGCAACATAGATTTTTCCAAGCGAGTAGCAAAGTATAATGAGATGAAATGCTGCACAATTTTAAGAATACATGTTTGGCCTTTTAAAGCCTTTTTGAAGCATGTAGTTTAACTGAGAATTGATGACTGAAGTCATCGTTTTAATACCCAATTGTTTCTATTTTGTTTTATATGTCGACATATTGTACTTTTATTATATTCTTTTGTACAGCGCGCTGAGATTTGTATGTAGTGCGCTATATAAGAACATTATCATTATCATTATGAAGTAGAACAGAAATGGATAGCATGGTAAATTGTAAATTTGTTGGTGTTTTAGCTCCCCTCCCCTCCCCTCCCCTCCTCTCCTCTCCCCTCCCCTTCCCTTCCCTTCCACTTCCTTCCACTCCCTCCCTCCCTCCTCCCTCCCCTCCCTCCTCCCTCCCTCCCCTCGCCTCGCCTCGCCTCGCCTCGCCTAGCCTCCCCTACCCTCCACTCCCCTGAATTGGAATTCCCTGCCCTGCCCTGCCCTCCATACTCCAACTTACATGTACATGTACATGTACATGTACATGTACATGAAACATGCAGTTGTGTACACATCAGTGATCCTCGGCACGCACAGTTCTCAAACACATCCCAATGCATCAGTTAAATAAAAAACTGCCAGGGGTCATCATTTACTGAAGCACTTGTAAACAAAGTACACACTGCTGTGATTTACATTTAACTACCCTGCCACCAATCTTTTGTATTCCCCCATAAGGTAGAGCTGGGTCCCAAACCATGCAGGAATAACAGTACAGGGGCCAAGATACGGGCCATTGTGTTCATTGTTATCAGTCCTGATTGATTTATACACACAATGTTGTGGTGGGTCTTAACCCTAACTCCCTAGGCATTGTACTAAAACAATAAAAATCCTTCAAAATCCTCCAACTGGCTTTGTTGTCTAGGGAGTTAGGGTTAATGGTCCATTGGATATACTATGGACATCATTCCCATTATAATACAATCCCAGTCATGATTTCTACACCTTGTAAGTCACAATAGTTGGTACCCACAAAGGGGCCTCCCCTCACTAGCCCATGATACCATTTGTATGGATCCTCTAAAAATAGCTTCTAATAAGGAGATATTCACAGATTGTACGCTTACTTGATGTACAAATTGTACCAGCCTTCACCCTTTTGTGCCGTGTTTTAAAATACTGTACACATCTAGACAAAATTATAAGTGCACATACATGTACATAGTCACGTACAAGTTTCGGTTCCATAGTACTTGTACAATTTCCTTTATTATTAGTTCCATGAAAGTAAATCTCTTGTTCCTGTTTACACAATTGATTATATTTAGAGTAAAAGGAAGAGGAACCAGATTGTAAAAAAGCCAGTAAAAAGGGATTTTGGTTAGAAATTCCTTTTTGTTTGACACATCCCTGTACAAATAAACTTCTTGTTTTACAATCTGATATAAACATTTGATATTGCATCATGAATTGTTGTAAAACAAGTGAAGCAAGCCAATGATATAATTTTAAACAATTTGTTTTTCTTTCCAAAGTTACTAAACAGAAAATGCCAAATGGTGTCTGGTATTTTGTATACATGTGCGTTTATTGGAACCAGACCAAATTTCCCATCCACACAAGGTATGATGGCTATTAAGAGAGGCGTCACAAATCGGGCAAACGTTCATACCCCTACATGTAAATGTGAAAAAGTTGTTTAAAACACAGCGCAGCAGAATTCCAGTCAATCCAGCAAGTTTAGCTATAATTGGACATCGCTTCATAGCAAAAAAAAGAAAGAAAACTAAAAATGCCGACGTGCGGGTCTGAGGCTACGCGCGCGGAGACCAGAAACCAGAGACTTTTTTTATTTGGCCTTACAGGAAATTGTCTTTTTTTCTGTAAGAAATCTAGTGTTTATTTGGTTATTTTGTAATGTGCAAGTGAATCAATGTTTAAATTAACAACTGAAAGGAAGCGTACTTCATGTGAGAGTTTATTATTTACGTAACATGTTCACCATACATGAAGTTGTTACAGAACTGTTTCAGGAATTGAGCCATTGTTTTTATTTTTTTTATTTATTTTTTTTAAAGTGTCAAAGTAATTTTCTATAAGTGAAAGTAAATGTCACATACATTCCACAATGTCTGGATCCTGTGTCATTCTTGAAAGTGATGTACATGTAAGTATTAAACAAAAGTGTAATTTGCAAGATACATGTGCCAGTTACCAAAAATGATGTCATTTTCTATATTTAGCCATTCATTTGTCAGATAAAGGTAAAAAGTTGCAAAACTCCATGTGGTATTTAGTTAGTGCCATTTGTATTCGATTGTTTTGACATATGAGATCGGATCATCAACAGACAGGATTTCAATTGCTTGATTTGAACAGGATATTTTAACATGTAATCCAGTGATAATGTCTGGAGCAGTCGTCGGGGATTCCCTCGTCAGTCTGGTTAACCAATACTGACTGTGCAGCTTGAATGTGAATTAACCATTTGGTAATAATATTTAGGAAGCATTGACTAACAATATAATTTGAAAATTCATAAAACATTTATTGGAACTTAACTTATATATATTGTGGGCCAGTCTCAGGCTAGATATCTTTATTGTACATACATGTAATGTACATTACATGTGCCTAGGTTGTCACTGCTTTTTTGAGAATATAAATAACAAATTACATCCGGGATATCCTTCTTATCGGGGACAAACCTGTTTGATACCACAATCAATTTTACATCAAGCACATACATGTACGGTTTTATATTAAATCAAGATTACCAATATGATTACCAATATGAGACCTTTGGGACACTGGTGGATAAAGCTTGGGCGATATTGATTTTTTTTTCATCCACGATATATCGTCAAACATATATCTGGATTTTCAAAGGTATTGCGATTATTTTTTGTTCATTCACGCTTGATTGTTTTTGGAGCCAATAACTAAAGGTATGTACCCCTCTACAAGTGTCACAATAAATCACCACCACTTACATGTAGCTGACAGACATGTGCAATCGCGCCATTCCTGCGTTTACCATGGACATTGGAAAATTTGTTTGAATAGTGTGTATGTACTTCAAAAGTAGTTTGCTTTTGTTTCACTTTCGAAAGCTGAAAAGCCTGACCTATTTTTGTTTCTATGGAATTTATGACTTGTTTCACAATCACAATTTTTGATCACCATTTGCCGATATCTTGATAACTTGAAAAGGTTCTCGATATATTGTAATCGATTTAGGTATCGCGATATTCGATATTATCATGTTATCGCCCAACCTTACTGATGGTAAGGCTGTGTGTTATTTCAGGAACCGGATACTGAAATTGGAAATCTTTGAAGACCCGGTTACCCGTAAACAATTTTGTTTAACCCTGCACGGCGCCGGCACAAAATTCATGCGCGGTTGCACCATGGTACTGTTTGAAACAGTACCTGGGGGTTTGGGCGTAATAATCATGTGGGGTGAGCACAATCCTTTATCAAAAGTGTTAATTATAAGAATAGAAGTAGTCTGGGCCCAACCCAACAGATTTTAGCCAAAATTTATTTAATTTTTTTAAATAAAAATAATGAATTACTGACAAAAGTCAGATTTTTTTTCTAAATCAATTTTTTCCGACTTTATTGTGATGCTTATCTGACTGGAACAATTACAGGTAATAGTGATCAATTATTATTTGCAAATAATTATTCCCAATCACCACCCTACAACCCCCCCCCCTCCCCCAGTCAACAATAACTATCCACAGTCTGAGCTTATTTTTTTAGATCAAAGGTCCCTATGAAGCGCAAAACCAAAATTCATGCGCGGTTGCACCATGGTACTGTTTGAAACAGTACACTGTACATGGGGTTTGGGCATTCATGCAACAGCCGCCGGCTAAAGTAAATACAACCCTAACCAAAGTCTGGCCCAAGCTTGATAATCTGAGCTTATTGTGTACATCAGAAGTACCTACCACATGCCTTGAAGGTTTATTTCCATTGAGCCAGTGACAGGATGATTGATTGCCTGATAAGCACTTAGTGTACAAAACATATGGCAGTAACATGATAGTCTGGGCTGTCTGGGTTGTGCCTCGAAAATCTGTGTGATGCTGACCACTGAGGTTAACGGGGCTCTCACTATAGTTCTAGCTATGTCTGAATAGGGAACTTACGGAGAATGAAAAAAATTGGCAGAGGCAATTAAGAGAAACCCGTTAATTACAAAAAAGCGACTGTTGTAAACAGTACATGCGCTGCGCTCAGGGTTAAAACACAAAAATACTCCAGAATGGATAAAATAGCCAATACGAACACAAGTTTCTCTTGTTTTATTAGAGTCATAATAAATGTGGACTTTCTGTAATAATTTCCTGCCTCTAAAATAAAACCGACTCGTAGCATCCCCATTCCCCACACACATTTTGTTAACAAAACACTGGAGACTTCCATTTGTGTGGTTTAAATGTTTATTTGAATTTTTTGTTAAAGTCGTTTACAGGTAATTGGAACTGAAAAATGGAACCGGGTGATGACAGTTTCGGTCGGGTATCCATGTACCTGGATACCCAGTGCAGCCTTAACTGGTGGCAGTAGACTTACCAGTCGATTTCCCATTGTAAACGTAATTCTGATAATGCACATGATATTGAGAACAATGGGAAAGAACTCCCTAGGCCCACTTGCTTACACATAACCTGAATCCTCCAAAATCCTTCAGTAGTAAAGCAAGCACATGACATGTATGCACACATGTGTTTCTAATCTGTGATACATGTACATGGCCAGGGACCTTCCCTGCATGCATGGAGCAATAAACAGTGTCCACTGACCCAAGCACTGACTTTGCAATCACTACAACAAACATGGATGTACATGTATATGTACCATGGAAAGGCAAGTATGCCTAATAACCTCAATCCTCCAAAATCCTTCACTTTAGCAATGAGCATGTAGCAAGTAACCACAATCCTTCAAAATCCTTCACTTTAGCAAAGAGGATTTTGGAGGATTTGGGAATGTTAGGGCTAGTGACTCAAAAGGTCATAATAGTGTATTATAAGGTCTTTTAATAATGTGTCTAATAAAATCACAGATTATGTGCACTGCTGTTTAATGCTGAATAGACATGATGAATAGATGTTATCACCATTGTGTTTGAAATGGGTCCTTTTAATCGAGATTGTTCCATAAAATAACAAATTTATATACATGTAGTGCATGTAATCACCATTATCCCTGCTCATCAAGCTCATAAATCATTCCTGGAGAAACAAGCTTTACAGCTTCCTGGGGAGTATACAGCTCAACTAATTCTTGTTCAATTTAGGTAATACATGTAGATCCCATTGAATGTTGTGTGCAAATTGATTAAGTGCTGAATGCTGTGTGCAAATTGATTAAGTGACTACAGGCATGTAAATGCACAGACAGATGAATTAATTATACATGTACTGTCAGTGTAGAGCAGTAAACAGTATTTATCATCACAATTCTATTACCTACATGTACATGAAGTGTGCCACTCGTGTACTAACCTACATGTACATGTAAGTCCACGGCATAGTACTCCAAGAACAATGGAATTGGCCCATTCGTGACACGCAAGGTCTCAAAAAAGAAGCAGTGAGAGGAGCTGAGATGGTTTCAGGAATGATTTGATGAGCAGGGGTAGTAATGTAATGTGCCTTGAGCACCAGTTTGATGGATACGTATGCTATATAAGTCCACATTATTATTATTATTATTATTTCGCATTAGCACAGCATGAAAAGAAAGATCTTGTTTTCCTTTCTGCCGGTTACACCTCGAGTCAAGCTACGTCCCGTAGCCTTAGATCTTGAGTGTCTTTCGTAGAATCCTTGCTGTCCCTAAGAGTGCCGCCTTCTGTAGTAATTCTACTCTAACAGATGTTCCTATCTCCTTGAGATGTTTCTCCCACTACCACAGGAATTACCTTCACCTTGACTGGCCACAGCATTATTATTATTATTATTATTATTATTATTATTATTATTATTATTATTTATACAGTTGGTGTACATGTTTCATGCACATGTATGTGTGTGATGTTTTTTGACAGTTGATATACATGTATGTGCCAAGCATGTGACTGTGACATGTGTGTAAACCACAGATCAAAGACCTTGATCTAAACAGGATGGTTACATGCCTATTGTATTACTGACTGCCACTCTAGATGTACAGCTGATTACAGTGAAGTAGGGTTGAAGCTTTGCGTGGTGGAAGTACAGTAATAGTAAGATTCACCATCATGAAAACATCAGTCTGTGGAACAATAGACATCATGAATGGGCCAAATCCATTGTTCTTGGAGTACTATGCCGTGGATTAGGTTAGTACAGTGAGTGGCAAACCACAGATAATAAACTTCTGACAATTGTATAATTATGTACACATGCACATGTACAGATAGATCGTGAAAACTTGTAGCTTTGCGTGGTGGAAGTACAGTAATAGTAAGATTCACCATCATGAAAACATCAGTCTGTGGAACAATAGACATCATGAATGGGCCAAATCCATTGTTCTTGGAGTACTATGCCGTGGATTAGGTTAGTACAGGAGTGGCACACTTGGGTAATAAACTTCTGACAATTGTATAATTATGTACACATGCACATGTACAGATAGATCGGTAAAACTTGTAGCTTTGCATGGTGAGGAGGATAAGTAAGACTAATTGCGGTGACACCATGTGGAATCTCAATTGAGTAGTAAGTAGTTTGAAAAGAACTGGAGGTACAACTCGACGTTTCGATCAGCACACTGGTGTCACATAGTGTCACCGCAATTAGTCTTACTTACAGATAGATTGTTCATTGTACACCTAAATGTGTATATGTACCTTATCTGGAAAATCCCCCGTGCCAATGTGTTCATTCATACATTTTCAACTCATTTGTTTTCTCTATTTTGTCCCCTCTCCCCCCCATAGATTCACAGATCTGACTCCATTAGGGAGGATGGTGTGTCCTCAAGGAAATTGCCAAGTTGCCCTGTGTTTAACTTGTTCACTTCACGTGGTCGTGTTCCTGTGTCTAGCAGCCACCACCAGAGGATTGCACATGGCCGAGGCCCAAGGAACAGGTAACAAGTAGACAGTTTGTTAATTACAATAATATGTACTTGTCATCAGGCAGGCCAGAGGCAGGCCAGAGGCAGGCAGGCCAATTTAATAGCACACAAATCTGCTGAGCACAGAATAATTATGCTCGGCGATTGTCATGTAAATTGTCACGTAATGTATATTGCTTCTGGCAGGTTCTCGGCAAAATTTTGCTTACAAAAAAATTAGCTAAGCAATTTGCTGTTTATTGGGTTCAGGTGGTTGTTGTAAGCTATGGGTATTGAGTACTGCTCAATCTCAAGATGTTTTTTGAGTGATTTCAGCTGGATGTAATGTGAACTCAGCCCGAGTCACTGAGTCCAAAATTAAATCAATTGTTGATCACCGAACGCAAGAATCACATATATACTGAACAGCAAAAGAAATGTCGTGATTTTAAATCATTGACATAACTCAACCACAAGAGTTTTACATGTATCGTTTTCGGGAAATATGCAGTCTAACATCATTCTGAATCATGACTGTGCCTGAAAATCCTATAGGCGGATGGAATGCGACTTGAATGGTTTTCAAAGTGTACGTTACAAAGTATACCTGTTGATATCTTGTATTCATACGACGTTTCTTTTGCTGTTCAGTATATATATATTTTTTATTTTCATGAAAGTGACAAAATTTACATGTTCGTGCTGCGTGTTAAAGAGAAAAAAAAATTACTTGTGACTTGTTTTGATAACACTTCTGGTATGCACACAGTTTTGTAAAGTGGCCATGTATGCAACTTGTCAATTACCAGTACATAGACGTGTTTACAAGTATGCTTTTAAACTATGCAGTTAAACCCAAGTCTGCTCAGAGTGTATTTGACATGCTCACACATCTTATATTATAAGAGCGTAATTCTCAGGCCACCTCTTTTGTGTCTCAAGTGTTTGATGGTGCCTTGGGGTTTCCCGGCTCCGGACTTACATATGTACCCCTGGCGGCGTGGAAAAATCCCGAGAGTGTTCTGGCGGCACTTAGACATCCCTGGACGGCATCGTTTTCGCACGAGAGGGAGAAAAGGACGTTTTGCCATTTTCTTCCCGATCGCTTCTGCCATGCCGCGGCTGTCGCCCGTGCTGATACATTAGCCGAATCTGTGCCTGCAGCCTGTGTGTCTTTCTTCATGTCCCACCATCAGGCATATGTTTCACTCGCCTAATGGCAACACGTCGACCACTGCTGTATCTCCGACATACATGTACAACAGTCATCTACCTATGTTTACACGCTATCAAACACCTGATCATGATCGAGTTACTTATGTAGCTTGTTATTCGTATTTGTACACACAGTCATGAAATAAGGCTGTCCGTTTTTGGTTATATCGGGAACTGGAAAACCGAATTTGGCAATTTTGGATACCCGTACCCGGGTACCCGTAAACAATTTTGTTTAAAAAAACGTTAATAATCCATATAACACAAATTTCTCTTGTTTTATAATCTGGTCACAATAAATGTGGACTTCCCCATTCCCCACGTACAAATAGAATTCATGTGTCCCACACTCGCACTAACACAACAGGCACAAATTTGTGATACTGGCACGACGACGGCATTCAACTCGAAACAAACTAGATACATGGGGTGTCGTGGCCGAGCGGTCTAGCTTACCGGATTCAAGTTCTGGTGTTAGCAACATAATGTGGGTTCGAATCACGGCCGTGACACTTGTGTCCTTGAGCAAGACACTTAATCATAATTGCTTCTCTCCACCCAGGGGTTAAATGGGTACCTGTGAAGGCAGAGTTGGTTTGCTCTATATGCGCTAGAAATGGCAGCAATTGAGCTGTATACTCCCCAGGGAGCTGAGATGGTTTCAGGAATGATTTATGAGCCTTATGAGCAGGGATAATAATATAATGCGCCTTGAGCACCACTTAGTTGGTGGATACGTGTGCTATATAAATCCACACATTATTATTATTATTATTATTATTATTATGTACATCAAATAAATGCTGGCAAGTCTGTAAAAGGCTGCCTGCAGATGTTAGTTCTAAAGTCTATATCCCAGTTTTCTTCTTAACAAAAAATCTGAGACTTCCATTTGTGTGGAATTTTAGTCGGAATTTTAAAAATGTCGCTTATGGGTAATTGGAACTGAGAAATAGGAACCGGGTAATGACAGTTTCGGCTATCTGGATACCCGGCACAGCCTTATGTACAATACAAGTAACAAGAGATCTACATGTACATATCTACAGTTTACAATTTTGATTAATAATTACACCATGGTCAGTTAATTTAACCAAAGTCCAAGGTGCTTTCATACAACCAGACTTGTTTACTATCCCATACAGGTGTCCTTGGCAATAAAAAAACAAAATTGTTGTGCCAAGTCTTGTTTTTTTTTTAGAGTAAAGGGGTCGTGACATGTAAAGCTTTTTTAATTACATGCTAGATTGAACATATATTATTAAAAAAAGATTCAATAATGAACTCGGATTAGCCAGATGGAACCCCTCATTTTGAAGGCACGATCGCCCAGTTATTGGAAATTGTATATTATACAGTAGGTTTTAACTCTACAAGTACATGTACTTGTAACTACCCCAAATCCTTGAAAATCCGTCTCCTGGTTTTGCCCGATTTTGGTGGATTCAGTACTCCACAGTATAGCCCGGTGAATAGAGCATATATATGTAGCCATGTGTACCAAATCCATCAAACTCTACTGGCTGCTTTTGTTGGATTTAGGACTGTGTATAGCCAAGCCATGGACACTTTGCATTTGCTACTGTTACCAATTCCATCAAAGTCCAATTGGGGTAACTTTTTACTGCATGTTGATGGATTTTGGAGGATTTGGTATGGTTTCTAGCCAAAATCCCTAAGGGGTTAGGTGTAGGAATTGTATACTATTGGTAACACGGTTGTAATTGCATGTTTACTCAATAATCAAGAGAGAATCCCAAAAACCTTCCAGTGAAAGCTTCAGCTCATTGCATTGTGTTGATTTAAATATATATTGCCCGTGTTTGACTCAAGAGACCAAAAAAATAGAATTTAAAACTATTGAAAGATAATATCGTTACTAAACGAACAAATTTTTTTTTTCATTCAATGTCTCAAATGAAAGCTTATAACTTCCTTACCAGGAAAAATAGCAATTTAACATTTAAATTATATTTTTTTCTGTCTGTCAAATCGGGTTATACCTTTTAACAAGAAAATATTGAAAATGCGTTCAGATTTGTTTGTGTTCATTCATACATGGGAAAATGCGTCACGGCTGTGATCCATTTACAGTATAATTTCACGTTTTCTCAAAAATGACTCAATTCATGTAAAATGGAATCATTTTTCTAGAGGTTTGGTACAGTATCAATGAATTCACAGTAAATAAGAGTTTATTACCAAAGGTGTATTGCTTCCTTGAATTTTTCCTAGATTTCAGAAAGTGATTGCCTTTTCTGCGTAACAGAAACCATTTGCATGAAATTAGATTGGAAAAGGCTGTGCTTATCAAAGTGTTCATTATTTATTCTCATGTTTTTTGCTTTCTGTGTTAAAATATTTGTGGGGGTGGTTTTTAATTTTGTATTAATTTTGTATTTTTTTTTTTTTTTGATTTGTTCGTTGATCGTTTTTTAATTTTTTTTTTTTAATTTATTTTTTATATTTTTTATAATCCAGTGCCCACTCGTATCATGATGACAAAGAAAATTAATTAAGTGCCTCCCCCAAAAAAAAACAATTTTTTTAAAAAAAAAAAAATGCAGAAAGAATATATATGTACAGTGTAGTATGAACTGCAAATGATGGTGAATAAGAATGTTGAAGTTGCTGTAAGCAAGTTTGTCTTCTTGAACAAAAATCCCTGGCTGGTGAGTGGCCCTACACTGTGCATAAACCACAAATTGAATTTATAAGCAAAACGGAAAAACACAACTCCTTGAACTAATAGTATGACAAATAAAGTTACATGTATGTAAGGCCCACAAAAAAAGTCTCCGGTTCCTGGTCACCGGTCGGCTTCAAATATGGCGCAGTGAGGGTTTTTTTTCTTCTTTTTTTTCGCCCATCTTGGAGTGTCGTGGCCGAGCGGTCTAGCGCACCGAACTCAAGTTCTGGTGTTGCCAGCAGCAGGGTGTGGGTTCGAGCCCCGGTCGTGACACTTGTGTCCTTGAGCAAGGTGCTTAACCATAATTGCTTCGTCCTTCGGATGGGACGTAAAGCCGTAGGTCCCGTGTGTTGTATAATGCACGTAAAGTGGATTGTCGTGCGGTCTAGCGCACTGAACTCAAGTTCTGGTGTTGCCAGCAGCAGAGTGTGGGTTCGAGCCCCGGCCGTGACACCTGTGTCCTTGAGCAAGACACTTAACCATAATTGCTTCTCTCCACCCAGGGGTTAAATGGGTACCTGTGAAGGCAGAGATGGTTTGCTCTATATGCGCTAGAAATGGCAGCAATTGAGCTGTATACTCCCCAGGGAGCTGAGATGGTTTCAGGAATGATTTATGAGCCTTATGAGCCTTATGAGCAGGGATAATAATATAATGCGCCTTGAGCGCCACTTAGTTGGTGGATACGTGCGCTATATAAATCTATACATTATTATTATTATCTTTTTTTTTTTTGCCAACAAATGATATGTACATACGTGGGACCAAATTTCCCATATAAAGTATGGTGGCTAAGAGAGGCCTCACAAATCGGGCAAACGTTCATACCCCTACCCTACATGTATGTGAAAAAAAGTCATATAACCCTCTTACTTCTGGTACCTTTTTCATACAAGTTGATTCACCATTTGAAACCATTTGCTTTTGTGGTTTTGAATGGTGAAATAACTGTGTACAGTATTGATTCCCCCAAATGGTTTTGAATGGTAGGTCAGCTAATACAAAACCTTGTTTGGATCTTTCCAAATGGTAGTACAGCTAATACAAAACCTTGTTTGGATACTTCTAAGTGGTGAATCAATGGACCCTCTATGCATTTGAATGGATTTGAATGGAAGTAAAGCTTGCTACCAACACTGTTCAAATGGTATCACCATGTGTGTACAAAACCAATGGGCATTTTTGGTAAGTGGAAATTTTGAATGGTTTCAAATGGTCAAACAGTAGGAGGGTTAAAACACAGCATGGCAGAATTCCAGTCGATCCAGCAATTTTGGCTGCAATTGGACATCGTTTCATAGCAAAAATTAAAAACGCTGACACTCGAGTCTGAGGCAACTCATGTGGAGACCACAAACCAGATGTTTGTTTTTTTTGTCCTTAGAAGTAAAATCAACCAAAGTACAATGTAACTAAAATGGTCTAAAACATGCTCAACAATTTATTAAGTAAAGGAGGAGATAGATCTCCAAGTTCAAAACACATCTATAATAACATGAAGTGTAGGTATATCCGTAACCAAATGTTTCCTGAATTTCAAATTATTACAGCATTCACAAGTTCAAAGGGAAACCATTAAGAAACAAAGCTTAGATGGAAGTCTAGTCACTGACCCCAAAAGAATTGGCCAATATTGCATTGCTGTACACCAGGGGATCCCCTGGTTACCGTCTGTGCAGTGTACATGACTGTATGGTATATGTGTAGTTGTGATGTCAGTTCATGTAGAAGTCAGTAAGGTCAACCCACACACATTGACATGACAATGCAGGCATCACCAGTGATGGAGTTATACCCTGCTGATTTGGTGCCATAGAATAATTGTCAGGGAAACATGTGTTGAAATAATTTGATAGGGGGATGTAAATTTGATCAGACTAATGACTTCCTCATGGCCCACCAAAATCATATCAGGGGCTTTTGTGCCAGTTCTGGACAAATAGAATTCAATTCATCAATATAATTTATTTCCATACAAAAAGCATGAACAATACAATAATGAAATGCAGTAACGAAAACATGGTATGGAGACAGTACCTTTACACATTACATGTACCAACATGAATACATACATGTACATGCAGTCTAGGTATTCGTATGTGGGAAATGAACCATGATGACATCATGAATTTGAAACATGTGGAAACTTCTGTCATTGTTGGTATGTGTACATGAAGTCTCAAACACAATTTGAAATGGATAATGTACTTTACATGACAGTATACATGTACAACTCGGGGAAAATATCGTCACCTATGTTTATAATGGGCTAGCCAATGTATACTTGTATGTACCCACCGTCCAATGTACTGTACATGTACATGTATGTAATTATATGGCATACCCTGTAGTGTTTTTAAGTGAAAATAATGTAAGCTTTTGGGACATGCGCTGAATTGAACTGATATGGTTCACTGCTTAAAGGGACAATATCGGCACGATCAACAGGACATTGAATCGAAGTGCTAGTTTTAGATTTTAAACTCGGTGACTAAAAATAATACCCCACATGATAAGGTCATATAATGTAATACCATTGCTGCTGTATAAATGAGCCAGTAATTTTCAATTACTGTGTTCATCTTAAACTAGGATACCGATTCAATGCTCCGTTGAAAGTCTGCTCTGATCTTGACGATACTGTCCCTTTAACCCTAACCTCCTAGGTATTCTGGCTAGGAACCTTCCTGAATCCTCCAAAATCCATCAGTGCACTTTTGGAAACATGCCCTTATCTTCAAAATGCACCATGTACATGTACTTTCATTGATCTTTCATATTCAGCACTTATGGCCTGTACTTCTTGCCAGGTAGTAATTTTGTCCCATTTGAAGAGGTGAAAGTACCAGTTTCCAACAGTGCTGAATTTTTCAAAATAAAGTGCCCTTTGGAGGATTTTGATAGATTTGGGGTGGTTAGGGTTAATGCAATTTCATTGATCATACATGTACATGTATAACTCACAGCACTGACAGGAACTGAGTGTATCATTTTAGGCCGTAGCAAACCTACAGGTGAAAGTAACATAAAAGGTAATCTATTTGCAGACTTGAGAAACCTCTCCTTTTTATCTGTAGTTACTCATTGTACATACATGTACAGGTTAGATTCAATCATAGTACATGTGCAGTGTAGCTTGACAAAATACAGTGAAAGCACAAACATTATGCATTGCGTGTTTTTTTTACCCATGACAAACTGGGTCATTACATGTAGTTATAAGCCTAAAATAATCAAAATATCTGAACAAACCATTAATACATGTATGTAGATCTACATGTATCAAGGCCATGTGGTTAATTATGGTACTCATACCAAGCATTCTGAGAATGTACATACACGTACTGTATATCAATCAATGATTTTAAGTATACATGTACACGTACATTGTACATTCTGTCTGACATGTTGTACATGTACCTTCCCGTTAAAAAAATACAATTCTTAAGCCGTGTTCGCACTGGACTTTTTTTGGGTAAAACTTACGATGGGAGACGATGGGTACTTTTCCCATTTTAAGTCCAGTGCGGACAGCCTGGGACATTTTCCTCTCAGTTACTTTTCCCGAGTCCAGCGGTTACTTCTACTGGCCAACTGCTGCCCAGGAAAACTGACCAGGTAACTTTTCCCGAGACGATAAGTCCAGTGCGGACAGTGCGAGTCGGTAAAAGCGGCTCAGGAAAGCGTACATCCGGCCCGAGCGCAAGGTCGTGCTACACAGGGACACCACACATGCGCTTTGCATTGTTTCACCGCGCGGTGGGGGCGGGCCAGGCGCATTTAATGCATGTGCATGTGTAGCAAGTTTTCTGTGCGTTGTTGGGTCAATCGGGTCAACGTAGAAAGGTCACGCAAAGCGCCCTCATGAGTCATTATACTGACAGCTCGGTTACTTCTACCACGGTCTCGGTAAAATTTTCCCGTGTCGAAAGTCCAAGTGCGGACAGAGGTCACATTTGACCATTTTTCATTTTACCATCATCTCAGTAAAACCTTCCCAAAAAAAAGTCCAGTGCAAACATGGCTTTAGCCAAAAAAAAGTTTCCAGTCATCGGTCGGCTTCAAAATCATTGTGGTGACGCGCTTTATTTTATTTCTTTTGTAATTTTTTTGTTTTTTTGCCAACAGGGAAATATGTGATAACGTTGTATACGCGGCAACCAAATTTCCCATATACAAAGTATGGTGGCTAAGAGAGGCCTCACAAATCGGGCAAACGTTCATACCCCTATGTGAAAAAGTCGTTTAAAACATAGCACAGCAGAATTCCAATCGATCCAGGAATTTTGGCTGCAATTTGACATTTCGTAGCAAAAAACACGAAAATTAAAAAACGCCGACGCGCGGGTTTGAGGCGACGTGCGCAGACACCAGAAACTGAAGACTTTCTTTTTTTGGCCTTATTTTTAGTTTTCAATATTTTTCCACCAAATATTTTGTCTTGGTTAAATATATAAATCGGGCAATTACCAAATATGCACTCTTCCTTCATCATTGCTTACACTGTCATAAAACATAACATTATTCAAGATTTTAATTTATTTCTTTTCGTGTGTGTTTTTGTTTTAGTTGAAATTTACCCTCTGGAACCCACGGTTCATGCCGGTCAAGACTTTACCTTAACATGTGAAATCGCTCGTTCCAACAATATCGTGGCTGACGACATCAAATGGAGTCACAACGGAGTGATGCTACCGGCAGAGTTATACAGCGCCCTTGACCACAAACGCTCTCAGTTGAGGATTCAGAAAGCCAGATTTCAGGACAGCGGCCTGTACGCTTGCAACACAAGAACATCATCACAAGAAGGCAGCAACAGCACCCAAGTTAATGTTGGAGGTGTGTATATTTATATAATATGTATGGATTAACGCTAATCTTCCCAAATCCTCCAAAATCCTCTTTGCCAAAGTGAAGGATTTTGAAGGATTTTGAAGGATTGAGGTTACATGCTACATGCTCTTTGCTAAAGTGAAGGATTTTGGAGGATTGAGGTTACATGCTACATGCTCTTTGCTAAAGTGAAGGATTTTGGAGGATTGAGGTTATTAGGCATACTTGCCTTTCCATGGTACATGTACATCCATGTTTGTTGTAGTGATTGCTAGGTCAGTGCTTGGGTCAGTGGACACTGTTTATTGCTCCATGCATGCAGGGAGGGTCCCTGGCCATGCACATGTATCACAGATTAGAAACACGTGTGCATACATGTCATGTGCTTGTTTTACTACTGAAGGATTTTGGAGGATTCAGGTTATGTGTAAGCAAATGGGTCAAGGGAGTTTAGGGTTAAGGCAAGCTGACACACTTCATGTAGGTAATAGACATCTGATAATACGTACATGTACATACACAGTATATGTACATATATTTATATCTTCATAAAAATACAAATTATGTTGAAATTTATGAGCAATATACATTTTTCATTTGACTGTTAAATCCAACCCCCATTCAACTTTCCACACCTCATGGCTTTCATTGTGTGTGACATTAAATGATTGAAGGGTTTTTACTGTCTGAGTCCACATGATATTTCAGTGTGTGTATGTGTGTATAGAGACCTCTGGGTTCTGGTACAAGAATTACTGCAGCTGTTGGCTTTATTACTGCATGTATTCCGGTTTTAATTTGGCTATTGTGTTGCGCTCCCTGGCCTGCAGCACCAATAAAAAAAATAAAAAAAACAGCAATGTGAAATTCGAAAGCGCTGAAAGCATTTCTTTGCCTCTGTGTTTCTTTGCCTCTGTGTTTGTGTGCATGCTCGAATAGGCCTGCATTTCTCCGACAAGGAAGTTGTACTTTAATGTGGTATATACACCAATTTACAACTGGGCAATTCTATGTAAACAGGGACATGGCCCCCAAAAATCAAATTCATTCCTGAACTTCTTTTTCATTTTTAAGTTATTGCTAATAGATGTAAGGACCAGGATATAAACTTTTTTAGTCAAATCTTTATCGTTTTCTATGAAATATGTCATGTTTCTTCCTTGTTATGTTTGGCTTAAAAAATGAACTACTTTATGTGCATTTTCATTTGTTTGCATTTTTTTCTTGGAAAAAGCAGTAGTCACAAAATTATAATGCAATTTAGTAGTATGACTTTATACCTTAAAAAAAATAAAAATAAAAATCTGCCCATGACTTTTCTTGAAGACATGTAGGTGCACAGCTGTGGACGCAGAGAGGTATGAAATGCGAGTGACGGAGAGATCTCTTCTTTTTTTCTTTTTTTTAAACTGGTAGTGATTACATTTTTGACAATTGATAATTTGCTTCTCCCACCAATACCAAGTATAAAAGCAACAAGTATTAAAACAAAATACCCAGCACATTATAATAGAGAGCCCTTGAAATTTGAAATGCGAGTGACGTGAAATGCGAGTGACAAATGAAATGCGACTGACGATACCACTTTCTATTATAAGAATGCAGACAGAGAAGCTCTTAAATGGTATTGAGGGAAGTACATGTACTATGTATGCCTATTGTCTTAGGCCTATAGAGGGTAGGCATCATTTGTGGTACCCATGATGCATTGCATCTCCATAGGAACAGTCACAATCATCACAAGCTGCTGCAACACAAATGCCAAAGGTTCAAGTAGAGGAAATGACATCAAAACCAGAAATGACAATCTCCACTTGGATGATGTCTTTGACAAAGCTGAACCAATCAGAGACATTGCACGAGTGCACTTCATTGAGGTAACAGGTAGCAAAGTAGCTCCTTTCCTCCTGACCACTGATGCAGCCCTTACTAACGATGGAGAGGAATAAATGGATGTGGATATGGAGTCTGTTGATGGTGGAGCAAGTAATATGGTACATGTACATGATGTACATGTACATGTAGTTACAGAGGTACATTCCCAACCCAGTGATGAGCTTGCAGAGAAAGACAGCAGTGAAGAGATTAAAGTTGGCGACTGGTTTGTTGTTGAATACGATGGGGAGAATTTCCCTGGTGAAGTGAAGGAGATTGGTGAAGAAGATTTTCGTGTTTCTGTTATGCACTCTGCTGGAAAGAACTGGAAATGGCCAGGTTTAAAAGGTGACAAGACATTCTGTCGTAGAAAACAAATGATACAAAAACTGGAGGAGCCAATCATTGCAAACAATCGTGGACATTTTAAATTTACAACTCAGTTCTAGATTTATTCTAGTTCCAAGTTTCATTTCTATATGAACAGTCTGAACCTACACGTATAAAACTTGTACATGTAGGTTAACTGTTGAAAGTCAATTTTGGTGAAATAATTCATGATCATGCTGCTAAGGTTCCTCTGTTGTGAGCTAATTCAAATACATGTAGTACATGTACATGTATGGATGAACACAATTCATATAAATTCTTTAACAACTTAAGGAATCTAGTATGGGACTGCAGAAACTAGAGAGCCCGTGCCTTTGCGGCTGTGGATTATTAAATTACAGTACATTTGTAAATATTTCAGAAAACACTTTTTTTTCATTGTAATTAGTATTTTGAGCACCCTCAAAAGGTTTATAAAGGTTGTTTGAAAAGACTTAGCCAAGACTTAATAAGAATTGTGGAGGAAAAGCTTAATTTTGTTCACAACTTAATGAACGGACAAACTGAAATGCGAGTGACGGAAATGCGAGTGACGGCACTTTTTCCCTCTAACTTAAATACAGTTAGTTGTTGTAGATATTTGTTACCCTCATTTATACTTCAGTATGGTAGGTATCTAGTACATGTAACCATTTGGTTGTGGTACATTTGGTTTGAGGAAACTTTTCAATTAAAACCAAGACAATTTTTGGCATGTCCATTTCACGAAATGCGAGTGACGGTATTGTCCAACAGTGTCATGCTCATATTTAGTATCATTTAATTTTCTTAATACCATTGGGTTAATGCCTTATATATTGAGTATTTCCATACCAAAAATGAAAGAGTAATTCCCTGTATTGTAAAAACTACATCACTAAGATTGTAAAAGGATGCAAATAAGTGAAATGCGAGTGACGCTGGAATCGCCCAGCTGCTTGCAAAATACATGTACATGTACATGTATATATGTACATGTACAGTACATGTACGTGTATACAACCTTGTGAAAAAGCTTACTCACTTTAAATTGAGATAATTAACTCTAACTTCCCAGATCCTCCAAAATCCTCTTTGCCAAAACTTGGAAGGATTTTGAAGGATTGAGGTTATGTGGAAATTGCAGTGGTGAAGGATTTTGAAGGATTTTGAAGGATTGAGGGCTGATGTGATTATTGGCTTGGTGGATTATGGAGGATTGAGGTTATCAAGCTATATTTGACACTGGATGAAAATGGAGGATTGAGGTTACATGTTGGTTTGTCCAAAAAATGATTTTGGAGGATTGAGGTTATTAGGCATACATTGTGTACTTGCCATCCTTTCACCATGGTACATGTACATCCATGTTGTAGTGATTACAAGGTCAGTGCTTGGGTCAGTGAACACTGTTTATTGCTCCATGCATGCAGGGAAGGGTCCTTGGCCCTGGGCCATGTACATGTATCACAGATAAGCAACACGATTGTATACATGTCATCTGCATACAATGGTAGTGGTCATTATGCATGCTTTACTACTGAAGGATTTTGGAGGATTCAGGTTATGTGTAAGCAAAAGGGCCTCGGGAGTTAGGGTTAAAGGCAGTTGCTTGGGGCCTAGGGAGTTAGGATTAAAGGCAGTTGCTTGGGGCCTAGGGAGTTAGGATTAAAGACAGTTGCTTGGGGCTTAGGGAGTTAGGGTTAAAGACAGTTGCTTGGGGCCTAGGGAGTTAGGATTAAAGGCAGTTGCTTGGGGCCTAGGGAGTTAGGATTAAAGGCAGTTGCTTGGGGCCTAGGGAGTTAGGATTAAAGACAGTTGCTTGGGGCCTAGGGAGTTAGGATTAAAGGCAGTTGCTTGGGGCCTAGGGAGTTAGGATTAAAGGCAGTTGCTTGGGGCCTAGGGAGTTAGGATTAAAGGCAGTTGCTTGGGGCCTAGGGAGTTAGGATTAAAGGCAGTTGCTTGGGGCCCAGGAGTTAGGATTAAAGGCAGTTGCTTGGGGCCTAGGAGTTAGGATTAAAGGCAGTTGCTTGGGGCCTAGGGAGTTAGGATTAAAGACAGTTGCTTGGGGCCTAGGGAGTTGGGATTAAAGGCAGTTGCTTGGGGCCTAGGGAGCCAGGATTAAAGGCAGTTGCTTGGGGCCTAGGGAGTTAGGATTAAAGGCAGTTGCTTGGGGCCTAGGGAGTTAGGATTAAAGACAGTTGCTTGGGGCCTAGGGAGTTAGGATTAAAGGCAGTTGCTTGGGGCCTAGGGAGTTAGGATTAAAGACAGTTGCATGGGGCCTAGGGAGTTAGGATTAAAGACAGTTGCTTGGGGCCTAGGGAGTTAGGATTAAAGACAGTTGCATGGGGCCTAGGGAGTTAGGGTTAAAGGCAGTTGCTTGGGGCCTAGGGAGTTAGGATTAAAGGCAGTTGCTTGGGGCCTAGGGAGTTAGGATTAAAGGCAGTTGCTTGGGGCCTAGGGAGTTAGGATTAAAGACAGTTGCTTGGGGCCTAGGGAGTTAGGATTAAAGGCAGTTGCTTGGGGCCTAGGGAGTTAGGATTAAAGGCAGTTGCTTGGGGCCGAGGGAGTTAGGATTAAAGGCAGTTGCTTGGGGCCCAGGGAGTTAGGATTAAAGACAGTTGCTTGGGGCCCAGGGAGTTAGGATTAAAGACAGCTTGCTTGGGCCTAGGGAGTTAGGATTAAAGACAGTTGCTTGGGGCCTAGGGAGTTAGGATTAAAGGCAGTTGCTTGGGGCCTAGGGAGTTAGGATTAAAGGCAGTTGCTTGGGGCCTAGGGAGTTAGGATTAAAGGCAGTTGCTTGGGGCCTAGGGAGTTAGGATTAAAGACAGTTGCTTGGGGCCTAGGGAGTTAGGATTAAAGGCAGTTGCTTGGGGCCTAGGGAGTTAGGATTAAAGGCAGTTGCTTGGGGCCTAGGGAGTTAGGATTAAAGACAGTTGCTTGGGGCCTAGGGAGTTAGGATTAAAGGCAGTTGCTTGGGGCCTAGGGAGTTAGGATTAAAGGCAGTTGCTTGGGGCCTAGGGAGTTAGGATTAAAGACAGTTGCTTGGGGCCTAGGGAGTTAGGATTAAAGGCAGTTGCTTGGGGCCTAGGGAGTTAGGATTAAAGGCAGTTGCTTGGGGCCTAGGGAGTTAGGATTAAAGGCAGTTGCTTGGGGCCTAGGGAATTAGGGTTAAACAACCAACCTGTGAAAGTTTGAGCTTGTTATATTCTTCTTTGTACAAAAAATAGTGAAAATGCATTTAGGTTAGTTCATTCTAACATAGAATATTCATCTATTGACAAACATGTACATGTACTTGTAGTGTTAGCCAGCGATACCTTTGGATGTCTTTCGGATGCCCAGTTTGCTAAATGGACACGCTGTTTTATTTGTAATGTCACGTGCGAAAGTATTGCATGTAAAATATTTAGACAGTTGTGATGTGTTCCACCGAAATCGGACACATTTGGGCAAGCGTGGTACTTAATGTAAGATTTGAGGCTTTGCATGGTGGAGATAGATACTTGAGTTCTTTCGGGTGACACCATGTAATGATCTCTTCTTGGAAGAAGTGATGGCTCCGAGAAGAGCCGGTTGGTTTGTTCTCAACGTTTCGCCTAGTCTATTCTAGTCGTCGAAACGTTGAGAACAAACCAACCAGCTCTTCTCAGAGCCATCACTTCTTCCAAGAAGAGATCATTACATAGTGTCACCCAAAAGAACTCAAGTAATCATGGTACTTGTAATTAGAAATGTTGTAACCAGGTGTGTGATTTCTCTGGATTTTTCCTGATTTCAGGATTTTTTTTTTTACAAATCTCCCTTCGCCTCAAAATTTTCTTGAAAGAAAAGAAGAGAAGTAGCCACCAAGGAAAAAAAGAAGTAGCCTGTATTGTGTCCAAACCTCTAGTTTCTTGTTTGTGGGGATGTGGAGAGTCTGTAAATCCTCCAAATCTCCTTTGTCCTCCAGACCTAAGTCCCCAAGGGAGACTCAGACCTGCTAACATGTACCTATTTTTCAGTTTTTTTTACTCCTTGTCAAATCACGTTCCCTTAACATTAGCCATGCTCCGCCAATGCAACAAGATGCAACAAAAGTCAAAAGTTGTTGCATCTTGTTGCCCTCACTGGCAGAGAACGAAAGAACTATTGTTCTATCTGGTGGATCTTGCATTAATAATAATAATAATAATAATGTGTGGACTTATATAGCGCACGTATCCACCAACTGAGTGGTGCTCAAGGCGCATTATATTATTACCCCTGCTCATAAGGCTCATAAATCATTCCTGAAACCATCTCAGCTCCCTGGGGAGTATACAGCTCAATTGCTGCCATTACAGCGCATATAGGGCTAATCAACCAACTCTGCCCTCACAGGTACCCATTTAACCCCTGGGTGGAGAGAAGCAATTATGGTTAAGTGTCTTGCTCAAGGACACAAGTGTCACGGCCAGGATTTGAACCCACATTCTGCTGCTAACACCAGAAATTGAGTCCAGTAAGCTAGACCGCTCGGCCACAACACTCCACTGCATTGAGCAGGCTGCAGACTTTACTGTTGCAATTAATATTGCATTTAGCAGGGTGTCTGTGAAATACCTGTACCTGTATCTGTGTAGGATTAGGGTTTTAATTCAGATTAACCCTAATCCCCAAGGTATTCTGGCTCTAGAGGAACCTTCCTGAATCCTCCAAAATCCATCAGTGCACTTTTGGAAACATGCCCTTATCTTCAAAATGCACCATGCATTTTCGTTGATCTTTCATATTCAGCACTTATGGCCTGTACTTCTTGCCAGGTAGTAATTTTGCCCCATTTGAAGAGGTGAAAGTACTAGTTTCCAACAGTGCTGATTTTTTTCCAAAACAAAAATCAGCACTGGAGAATTTTGGAGTATATGGGGTGGTTAGGGTTAAGGAAAGACCCCTTTGAGATTAGTATACATGTATGTACATTGTAGCTTATCCACCATGTATGCACATGGATGGTACAAGCATTTTTATACACCTTCATTAAAGAAATAATTGGCACGTATGCAGAAGACAATAAGATTTAATCTGGATTGCAGACGAATCATGTTGATTCCGCAGAGAGGAGTCATGGCGACTCGTGCCATGCCGCCAGCAAATTGAAGCCCCCTGATAAATAAATCCTCATTTTATGCTTCTGCATTTAATGATGCTATTGATGTGCTTGATTTGGAAATGTGACACGGTAATTGCATGTCGCTATTTCTGGAGACAGACTCGGCTTCGAGTCTATAAATATTCTTGGAAACATGTTTTTTGATCATGTTTTGATTGTATCTATCCAAAGATTTATTGCCAATGCATTTATCCATGTGATTTGGTGTTATTTTTAGGCTTATGATGTACACATGTACATACATAGATAAGTGTTATGGGCAATTCCATGGTTATTCATTAAATTGTTGAGGTTTTGTGCCCACTCTTAACCTTCCTACAATCAGTGCAATTTTTGAAACAACCCATTCAGGCCACTCCAAGCAATTAGCTGTTGCCAGTGGCCTCCTATGGTTACCCTTCTGTGCACTGTCATACCACTGAGATTGCAGGGTAAGGTGGTCTCCCATTAACCCTCCTACAATCAGTGCAATTTTTGAAACAACCCATTCAGGCCACTCCAAGCCATTAGCTGTTGACAGTGGCCTCCTATGGTTACCCTTCTGTGCACTGTCACACCACTGAGATTGCAGGGTAAGGTGGTCTCCCATTAACCCTCCTACAATCAGTGCAATTTTTGAAACAACCCATTCAGGCCACTCCAAGCCATTAGCTGTTGACAGTGGCCTCCTATGGTTACCCTTCTGTGCACTGTCACACTGCTGAGATTACAGGGTAAAGTGGTCTCCCATTAACCCTCCTACAATCAGTGCAATTTTTGAAACAACCCATTCAGGCCACTCCAAGCCATTAGCTGTTGACAGTGGCCTCCTATGGTTACCCTTCTGTGCACTGTCACACCACTGAGATTGCAGGGTAAGGTGGTCTCCCATTAACCCTCCTACAATCAGTGCAATTTTTGAAACAACCCATTCAGGCCACTCCAAGCAATTAGCTGTTGCCAGTGGCCTCCTATGGTTACCCTTCTGTGCACTGTCACACCACTGAGATTGCAGGGTAAGGTGGTCTCCCATTGATACATTGCAGGCCATACTAATATGTTCAAACATTTACAGTGGCCTTGGGTGGCACACAGTTGATTTTGTAAGATTACTTGGAAAGGACAGCAGGCTTGTACATGTACACTCACTGGCCAAAAGTATTGCAACATGCTCAAAATAGCACTTTACAGTAACAGGTGAGATGATCATTTAATCTGATTTCTTCGATCATGTATTACATAATTTCCAAGCAAGAACAGTAAAAAAGAACATTGACTTCAAAACACAGGCACTTTCAAGAAGTCTTAAGTAGTGTAAATAAAGTAAATTATTGTAACACAGTTCTCCAAACTGAACTTTGGTGTGTGTTGCAATACTTATGGCCAGTGAGTGTATGTACTGAAGGTTGGTGAAAAACATATTGAAAATTTAGTGGATCGGAATGGCCTTCATGTGTAGGAGGGTTAATACCATAATTTCCTTACATTTCACTCATCATTTTTTTCACAGTAGTTGCATTATACTCGGACCTTACTAAGAACAAAAAAATTATTTCAGAAATATGTTAGGCCTACATGTAGATACATACACACATGCATAAAATGTTGCTTTTTCCTCTTATAAAAACACGTGTAGATACAACAAATTTCTGCTATTCTTATTTTGTTCCGAGTAAAGTCTGGGTATAATGCAACAACTGTGAAAAAAACTGATGAGTGAAATATATATTATGGCATGAAGAGTAGGCCCATAAACCTAAAAAAAATAATGTAACAAGAGTAACTATGGAATTGCACTTATGACTGTGTATTGTATATGTGTTTGTTTGTAATGTGACATACCAGTACTTTTCCCCAGATATCAACATTGAAAGACTTTCATTTTTATTGCCAATTACATTGTACAAGGTCTAGTATACATGTATGTACATACCAGTGTTGTAGTCGAGACCAGCTTGTCCAAGACCAAGGCAACTGAGACCAAGACCGAGACCATGCATTTGGAGACCGAGACCGAGACTTTTGCAGACCGAGGGGGGGAGGGGGGCTGAGGGCTGAGGCGGAATGCACACATGTTCATTTATCCGTACTGTACAGGCTGAATATATTTAAGTCATTCATGTCATTAAAACCCTCAATGGTATTGATATATGATAAAGGTACACTGTACTATGCCAGCGTACAATGTACACCCACTGGCCATAAGTATTGCAACATTGAAATTCACACCAAAGTTCAGTTTGGAGAACTGTGTTACAATAATTTATTTGATTTTATTTACACTACTTAAGACTTCTTGAAAGTGCCTGTGTTTTGAAGTCAATGTTTTTTTTTACTGTTCTTGCTCGGAAACAAAGTCCTTCAATACTTTGTCGGGTAACCACGTGACCTGATAATTGCGGCCATCCGTCTAGGCAATGTCTCGTACAAATCCATGTTGCAATACTTTTGGCCAGTGAGTGTATGTACACAGTACTGTTATCTACACAGCTAATGCACCATTCACAAACAGACAGTTGTCAAATGGTACTGTGTGGTGAATGCATCTAAACTGTACACGGTACTGTTATCTACACAGCTAATGCACCATTCACAAACAGACAGTTGTCAAATGGTACTGTGTGGTGAATGCATCTAAACTGTACACGTTACTGTTATCTACACAGCTAATGCACCATTCACAAACAGACAGTTGTCAAATGGTACTGTGTGGTGAATGCATCTAAACTGTACACGGTACTGTTATCTACACAGCTAATGCACCATTCACAAACAGACAGTTGTCAAATGGTACTGTGTGGTGAATACATAAACTTTACACGGTACTGTTATCTACACAGCTTATCCACCATTCATAAACAGACAGTTGACTTGTTTTGAATGGTCAGTCAACTCACTAGGAAAAAATTGTACCCAAAGTAGGAGGGTTGGTAAATAATGTAAATTTAGCTTCAAGTGGCTTTATACACTTTTATAAAAAATATTTTAAAAAATACTCAAAATACATGTAAACCTGAACACACTTGTGTGTGTACATGTATGTTTGTACATGTATACCGTCCATTTTGCCTTTGGGAAAGAAACTAACTAGGTTCAAAACGTAAGGCCAATAACCATTATTTTGTAAAAATAAACAGGTTTTCTGTGAAAGTTGAAGCTTATTTCATTGTATCTTTAACCCTCCTACTACTACATGTACAAGGGGCAAAATCAGTCAAAATGTCTTGCCAAGGTATAGCTAAGTAAGACTAATTGCGGTGACACCATGTGGAATCTCAATTGAGTAGTAATTAGTTCTGAAAAGAACTGGAGTACAACTCGACGTTTCGATCAGTATGCTCTGATCGTCCTCAGTGCACTTAAAAGTTGAACACTGTCAAACCTTACGTGTACATGTAGTAAGTACATTTATAGGTCAAAATGAGTTGACTGTTTTTGACTGGTTAAAGCATTGTCTGGTATTGTTCAGGGTGATCAAAATGACAGTAAAAACCAGTCAAAAATGCCCCTGTGTGGACATTTGGTTCAACAGTCAAAACAGGCAGTTGACTGGTTTTGACTTCTATAGCAACTTCCCACTAACCCTCTTACACATAGAGGCCACACAGATCCACAAAATTCTGCTCTTGAGCAACCTTCAGTACATACATGTACAAGCCTGCTGACCTTTCCAAGTAATCTTACAAAATCAACTGTGTGCCACCCAAGGCCACTGTAAATGTTTGAACATATTAGTATGGCCTGCAATGTATCGATTGGTGACCACTTTACCCTGTTATCTCAGTGGTGTGACAATGCACAGAAGGGTAACCATAGGAGGCCACGGGCAACAGCTAATGGCTTGGAGTGGCCTGAATGGGTTGTTTCAAAAATTGCACTGATTGTAGGAGGGTAAAGTGCAGCTATAGTAGGAGGGTTAACAAGAAAATAGTGGAAAAAATTGTTGGTATACACATGTGCATGTTCATGTATATATTCCAACGTGGGATTTCTGTGTTCTGATAATGATGGCGCCTGTCTGTGAACGGTACACATATGCCATGACAACAAACCGACCCTTAATTGCATCAGTGGACATGTTCATGTTTATCTGTTCCGTAATCACATTGGGCAAGACAGAGATATGTTTCCTCATCGAGGATATCCATTAATAGCACCCACCACTTCCTGACAACCGTGTAGTTCATTATCTTGCATTTAGTAAGAGCTCCATATAATGATGTGCATGTACCCACTACAAATACATTCAGCGGTTGTAAACAACATGAAAGTGATGTTTTCTTCAAGAACCATTGACGTCAGAGACTTGTGATTCCCATCACTACTTGTAAGATGATGCAGTTGATTAACCCTAACTCCCTAAGCATTTTTTACTAGAAACCTTCCTCAACCTATCAAATCCCAACACCATGGTTGACTGTTGCTGTTTACAGTATTCAACCCATCAAACTCCAACAGTCCACTTGCCATAACAGTACTCAACCTGTCAAACTCCAACAGGCCCTTAGCTGTTGGATTTTGATTGAGTGGGGACACATGGCCCAAAGTAAAGTTTGAACACTGGAGTCACACAGTATTCAACCCATCATAATCCAACAATTGTTTTCATGCTAAAAAAAATTAACTATACAAAAACTAAAACACCCTATGGAATAAATGGCAGGTTCTAGTTGTATGATGTTAGACACAATGCCAAGCATACCTAAGTACAATATTTGCCTTTATCAGTTGTTTATTACAGCATGTTGCATACACACACTCTCTCCACTCAAAGTCTAACAATGTTGCATGCTAGTAGAACCACCGTCCTCACTCAATCAAAATCCATCACTTTACACATGCCATATCAGAAGTACACAGTACTCAACCCATCAAACTCCAACAATCCCTGGTGTTGGAGTTTGGCTGGATGGGGATCGTTAGGGTTAAAGATTGGCTGTAAGATGGACTGTTACTGGATGTGGAACAAAACGTCACAAATGTACCATGAACTAGTTTGTTGACTTTGTTGTTTAAATAAAGACTGTTTTCAGTGACACCATGTGAAATTCTCAATTGAGTATTAATTAGTTCTGAAAAGAACTGGAGGTTACAACTTGATGTTTCGATCAGTATGCTCTGATCAGTATGCTCTGAAGACGATCAGAACATACTGATCGAAACGTCTAGTTGTAACCTCCAGTTCTTTTCAGAACTAGTTAGTACTCAATTGAGAACTTCACATGGTGTCACCGAAAACAGTCTTTACTTATCCTCTTGACCATCCTCTTCACTGACTTGTTTGTTTGTTTACTTATATTTTCAGAACCCCCAAGCCCAGCCAAGGATCTCACATGCTTTTCCCGAAATAACTTTGATGTCACATGTACATGGGAGCCAGGGAGTAACACTAACATTAATACAACATATTATCTTCATTATTTCCCTGAAATGTAAGTTTTTTCTACCCTTGCATTGTGTCTGCCTTACATATGTCGGGGGTTGAAATTTTACACTAGTCCGCCAAAATTGTGGGGGGAGGGAAAGGGTGTTTTTTGGCTGATCTACAGCATTACACAAGTACACAGTAGGCTGAACATAATTTCTTTCACAACTCTTAACACATTACCAGTGGTTTAAAAAAAAAAAAAAATTTTATGCAATTCGCCCAACACAAGGCCAATGACCACTCCAAGGTGGGGGCTACTAAGTCATTGAGTTGTTACGACTACACACTGAAGAAACCAGCACCTCGCACCGAAACAAGACAAGTTAATAACCAGCCTCTTCACGGTGCGAATAGGACTGGGAGGGGTAACTAGTCTAGAACAAGGCAGTTATTAAACTGCCTCTGCCCCTATAAGCAATTATGGTTAAGTGTCTTGCTCAAGGACACAAGTGTCACGGCCGGGATTCGAACCCACATTCTGCTGCTAACACCAGAACTTGAGTCCGAGCTAGACCGCTCGGCCACGACACTCCACAATGAAATTAATACTAGTCCACTAGTCCGAGGCTAGAGGTTTCAGCAGCAGGACTACTAGCGTATTGAATTAACAATCTGCAAAAACATTCAGTATAATCTCCGTATGATCTCAGCAAGAACATGTTCCTCACCAGCTCACGGTTCATTTCTTTTTCTTTTATTTATATTCACCTTTTTTCAGGACTACTAAAAAATGAGGACTAGTAAAATTTTGACATGACTAGTCCTGTGGGCTACCATAAAATTCAAGTTTATTTCGACCCCTGTATGCATCCATATCTGTAGGAGCACAATACAAAAAATTCAATATTTATGCCAATACTAATACTTATTTTTAACAAACTAAAGTGGTCCAAGTGAGGAAAAAAGTCATAAAATTGGATTTCCTTTTAATTAAAAAAGTTAGGTAATCCAAAAATAAATAACCCATCAGTTAGACCCCAAAAAAGTCTCTGGTTTCTGGTCTCTAAACGCGTCGCCTCAGACCTGCACATCAACATTTTTAATTTTCTTTTTTTGTTGTTGCTATGAAACAATGTCCAATTGCAGCCAAAATTTCTGGATCGATTGGAATTGTGCCATGCTGTGATTTAAACAACTTTGACACATAGGTGTATGAACGTTTGCCCGATTTGTGAGGCCTCTCTTAGCCACCATACTTTGTATATAGGATATTTGGTCCCTGCATCTACATGTATCACGTATTTCCCTGTTGGCAAAAAAAAAAGATTACCAAAAAAAAAAAAAGTGTGTCACCGCACCAATTTTAAAGCTGACCAATGACCAGAAACCGGAGACTTATTTTTGGCCTTAGCTTAACATTGTTTCTGATAGAATGAGCATTTCAATAGATGTTTCGCGTTATGAGAAATGAGATACATGTACCAAATGTTGTCGGTACTCTTGGAATGGATACATTTCCCTTCCCTAGACATTTTCTCTAGAAACCCTCCTGAATTGACCAACATCAGTCGACATGAACTAAACAGTCACCCAGTGGTTGGATTTTGATGGAATTGGTTACAGTGGCAAATGCGAAGCATCCATGGCTTGGCTATACACAGTCCTGAATCCAACAAAAGCAGCCGGTGGAGTTTGATGGATTTGGTACACATGACTACATGCTCAATTCGCTTGGCTGTATATGTGTACAGTACTGAATCCACAAAAACAAAGCAAAACGAGGGGGTGTATTTTGATGGCTTTAGGGTTGTGAGGGTTTTTTCTCTTATTGACTGGTTGTTTCAATTTTTTTCAGGGGTAAGGAATGGAAGAATTGTGAGAAGATCCAACCGGGAAACAATTCCTGCGTAGTGGAAAAGGTTCACGTGATTTACTATTTCCAAGTGGTATCAGATAATAGGTTGGGAAATGCTTCCACGGACATTGTCAAATTTGACCACGAAACCGAAAGTAAGTATGGGAAGTCTGTGATTATGTTTTTTTGTTTTTTTTAGGCCAGGCCAGCGCATAGTCAGACCTCTGAAAAGTGGCCAAAAAGATGTTGTCATAATTTCCGGGTTGTGTAATATCAGAAGTCTGTTAGAAGTATTTCTTCCAAGAAGAGATTATTACACATGGTATTTACTCGTAAACCGTATCTTTCTATAAAATCTAATCCACCGTGCGAAGCTTCAAGTCCATTTCCATGTACATGCTCCAAGTGTGACACAGTCCTAACCCTCTCGGTATTCTGGCTAGGAACCTTCCTGAACCCTAACCCCCGATAGGTATTCTGGCTAGGAACCTTCCTGAACCCTAACCCCTATAGGTATTCTGGCTAGGAACCTTCCTTAACCCTAACCCCCGATAGGTATTCTGGCTAGGAACCTTCCTGAACCCTAACCCCCGATAGGTATTCTGGCTAGGAACCTTCCTGAACCCTAACCCCCTATAGGTATTCTGGCTAGGAACCTTCCTGAACCCTAACCCCCGATAGGTATTCTGGCTAGGAACCTTCCTGAACCCTAACCCCCGATAGGTATTCTGGCTAGGAACCTTCCTGAACCCTAACCCCCCGATAGGTATTCTGGCTAGGAACCTTCCTGAGCCCTAACCCCCTAGGTATTCTGGCTAGGAACCTTCCTGAATCCTCCAAAATCCATCAGCGCACTTTTGGAAACATGACCATATCTTCAAAACACCATGCATTTTTGTTGATCTTTCATACATGTATTCAGCACTTATGGCCTGTACTTCTTGCCAGGTAGTAATTTTGCCCCATTTGAAGAGGTGAAAGTACCAGTTTCCAACAGTGCTGAATTCTGCCAAAAAATGTGCCCCTTGGAGGATTTTGCAGGAGTTGGGGTGGTTTAGGGTTAATGAAAGTGTTTCGAAATTGTCTCGAAATTGAAAGTGAAATGTTCACATGCATATGTTAAGGTACCTTAGCAACACGCCAACTGAATCCTACGCAGGATTTTAATACTCACTGCCTATGATATTGAGATGAATTATTTTTTAATGATGTGGTTCTGTATGTTTTGCTCAACAGCTGTGACTAACCCACCCAGGAATGTCGTAGCCAAGGCCAACCCAAAGTCCAGACTGAATATCACCTGGGAACTTCCTGATGAATGGAAATTATTTTATGCTAATGTTTTGCAGTACAAGCTGCACTACTACAAAGACCACTCACCAACTGTATTGATGGAGGTAGATTTAATTAGGCCAGATATCATTAAAATGATAGACATTAAAATGTGATTGAAATCTTTATAAAAAAAAATTAATAAATAAATTAAAAATATATATATGGATTAAACAGGCCTGTGATTTCTCAGGATTTTTCTGATTTCATGATTTTTTTACAAATCCCCTTTTTCCTCAAAATTTTCTTGAAAGAAGAGAAGTAACCACCAAGGAAAGAAAGAAGTACAATGTAGCCTGTATTTTGTCCAAACCTGTAGTTGCTTGTTTTTTGGAGGATGTGGAGAAATCTGTAAATCCCCCAAAGTCTCTTTTGTCCTCAAGACCAAAGGAAGACCCAGGCCTGCCTACTTATTTTTCAGGATTTTTTTTACTTTTGTCAAATCACACCCCCTGATTAAAGTACAATTGTAATGTTTGCAAAACTGCTTTTATGAGTTTGCTTCGTACTCTGTTTGAATCAAGATCTACATTAAACAAACAACCTGTGAAAGTTTCAATCTATTTGTACCGTTAACGTTTTTACTAAATTCGGAAATTGGTCCTGCACATTATATGTACATGTACATGTTTGTGGAGGGACGTTTTCAGAAGACGTCATTTCAACAGTAACTCAGGTAGAGCACTCGACTGACCCGTGTCAAAAAAAAAAAAATCCTGCTCAGTAGCCAGATACGAGAGCTCTTGACCTGTGTAGAGAACATGTGTAGCAAGTATCTACGCAATAAATTGTTGATTCGTGGTAAAAACTTACACAGAGTCGGTGCAAATTTTCTGTTTAGTCTATAACGCTCTCGAGTGTCTTTTTTTTGCCTTATTTTTTCAGTTCTATTTTTTTTTTTTTTTTCCTTGACCAGTATCCGAACCCATCCGGGGATAAACTGTTCGGCTTGCGTGTACAACTTCCATTTCCGCAAAGTCTGGATGCAAACACCATGTACTGTGTAAAGGTAGCGGCCAGGATGCATACATGTAACTGTCAGTGGAGCGACTGGTCCGAGACAGTGTGCCAAAGAACACCGGAGCAGAGTAAGTTCTAATAGAGGAGTGAAGCCAGGGTCTTGGGAAAAATGAAGGGAGTGGCATGTGGCAACAAAAAAGGGGGCAGGAAAAAAAAAGGCATGGTAAATATACATGCATGGTGATTAAAAAAAATACATTTTTCTAAATTCTTCATTAAAAAGCATACACAATTTTCTGATCTTTGTGTTTTCACTATTGTAAACCATAATGCCTAGGCATTTTGGCTAGAAATCATGCAGTAAAAAAGGTACCCCAATTGTTGGACTTTGATGGAATTGGTAACAGTAGCAAATGCAAAGCATCCATGGCTTGGCTATACACAGTCCTGAATCCAACAAAAGCAGCCGGTGGAGTTTGATGGATTTGGTACAGTAGCAAATACAAAGCAACCATGGCTTGGCTATACACAGTACTGAATCCAACAAAAGCAGCCGGTGGAGTTTGATGGATTTGGTACAGTAGCAAATGCAAAGCATCCATGGCTTGGCTATACACAGTCCTGAATCCAACAAAAGCAGCCGGTGGAGTTTGATGGATTTGGTACAGTAGCAAATACAAAGCAACCATGGCTTGGCTATACACAGTACTGAATCCAACAAAAGCAGCCGGTGGAGTTTGATGGATTTGGTACAGTAGCAAATGCAAAGCATCCATGGCTTGGCTATACACAGTACTGAATCCAACAAAAGCAGCCAGTGGAGTTTGATGGATTTGGTACAGTAGCAAATGCAAAACATCCATGGCTTGGCTATACACAGTACTGAATCCAACAAAAGCAGCCAGTGGAGTTTGATGGATTTGGTACACATGGCTACATGCTCTATTCTCTGGGCTATACTGTGGAGTACTGAATCCAACAAAAGCAGCTGGTGGAGTTTGATGGATTTGGTACACATGGCTACATGCTCTATTCACTGGGATATACTGTGGAGTACTGAATCCATCAAAAGCAGCCGGTGGAGTTTGATGGATTTGGTACACATGGCTACATGCTCTATTCACTGGGCTATACTGTGGAGTACTGAATCCAACAAAAGCAGCCGGTGGAGTTTTGATGGATTTGGTACACATGGCTACATGCTCTATTCACTGGGCTATACTGTGGAGTACTGAATCCAACAAAAGCAGCCGGTGGAGTTTGATGGATTTGGTACACATGGCTACATGCTCTATTCACTGGGATATACTGTGGAGTACTGAATCCATCAAAATCGGGCAAAACCAGGAGATTGATTTTTTGAGGATTTGGGGTAGTTAGGTGTAACCCAAATCCTCCCAAATCCTCTTTGCTAAAGTGAAGGATTTTGGAGGATTGAGGTTACATGCTCTTTGTGTAAGAAAATGGGCCTATGGAGTTAGGGTTAATGGCACAACGAAATAAGCCCAAGTAGGTTGCTTCTCAGTGTGTATCTTGATTCAACGTGTATCTTGATTCAGTGTATATCTTGATTCAGTGCATATCTTGATTCAGTGTATCTTGATTCATTGTGTGTCTTGATTTAATGTATGTCTTGATTCATTGTGTTTCTTGATTCATTGTGTTTCTTGATTCATTGTGTTTCTTGATTCATTGTGTTTCTTGATTCATTGTGTTTCTTGATTCAATGTACATGTATATCTTGATTTAACGTGTATATATCTTGATTCATTGTGTATCTTGATTCATTGTGTATCTTGATCCGTGTAAACTTAAGATATTAGTGTATTTTCAGGCATTGTGTATCTTGATTCAATGTATGTCTTGATTCATTGTGATTCTTGATTCATTTGTGGTCTTGATTCAGTGTGAATCTTGATATAAAATTTGGGGTGAGTTGTAGGTATACATTTGGATTTCGCTAATCCCTCTTCTCTAATCAGAAATTGTAAGTTTACCTTTGTAATCGTATATCGCGGATCCACACGCCGTTCGTGAAAAAAACAGCACGTTAACAATAAATTGCCGCCCGGCAGCTGGCCCGATATGCGGCTTGCGGTCTTCCATGCACCGCGCATGCAGCAGCGAGAGACGCAATGGATGTATAGACTTGTCTCATTCCTCGCTTCGTTAACGATGCACGGTTCAATAATGTTTGCCCGCACACGCTTACTGCTGCAGCAAAGATACACGTGTGGAGACTTTTGAAAGTCTACTGACAAAACAATGCACGTGTTTTGTACCGTGTGTACTGTGTATATATGCAAGTTTGTACACGAAACAATGAGCGGCGACGGCACTGGAATCGCAGGCCATGGGAAACTGGTACCTGTTATTGCCTCACAATCAGCGAAAGATATATTGGGAACCAACGAAAACACATGATTGGTGGAAAGTAATATTAACAATGGCGGCAAGGCAGCATGTTTCGCGGTTTGCTATGCGTGGTGATACCGATGTTAAACTTATCGACCGGAGTGTTAAAAATAAATGGATTTGGGCCTGGTGTGACAAGAGTCTTTGCACGGGATCACCAAATGAACATCTTGTAGGAGACTGCTTTCAAAAACTTTATGAACCTGGGGAAGCTTACTGTGAGTGGTGCGAAGTGACCATTAATTAAGTATGGTACATCTGGATGCAAAGCACTTGAGCAACATGCATTAAAGTACGAGAAACATCAGAAAATCTTTTGGGGTGAGGTGTAGGGGGTACATATGGATTTCGCTAATCTCTCTTCCTGAATCAGAAATAGTAATTTTACCTTTGTATTCGTATATGAAAAACTGTTCAAAAGGGTTTAATTTGTCATTGTTCACTTCTTTTTGTTACAGGTGTTTAATCACTAATGGCAATCAATAAAAAGCAAAAATAGTGCACAATTTTACATTCTGTATTTTCCATTAAACCTATTATTTTTTGTTCAAAAAAGGAAAAATCTTACCAGAGTAGCTCACTTCTACCTGGAAAAACAGGTGTCAGAAATGCATCAGAGACCACCATAGAGAGTCTAAAATACTCAGAGCTTCCAGGGCCCTTAAGCGGGCCCTGGACCCCGGCCGTAAGGGACTTAAAGCTGCGCGCTCGTGTTGTGTGCTTCGCACACAAATTTGGGACTCTAACAAGTTGCACTCCAACTTAAAAATTTTTCCTGTTTTTTTATCATCACCCATTCTCATGCCTGTATTTTTCAAGATGCGTCAAATCTGAATACCAATGTTTGCATTGTATTTGTTTGTATACAGAACCAAATGCAATGGTGAATGCTACCTTCACTTACCGGGTCAGCGCTACTAATAATTCCCTTCGTGATCTGTTTCTTGAGTGGCAGGTTTGTACAAATCAGTGCTTTTTTACCCACTCCTGTTTTAGTCATAGGGTATTGTAAAAGATAAGTAAGACTAATTGCGGTGACACCATGTGGAATCTCAATTGAGTAGTAATTAGTTCTGAAAAGAACTGGAGGTACAACTCGACGTTTCAATCAGTATGCTCTGATCGTCCTCAGGAGAATGCCGGCTGCTAAGCAGCGTTTTCCAGAGTCCGGCATCAGAGCATACTGATCGAAACGTCGAGTTGTACCTCCAGTTCTTTTCAGAACTAATTACTACTCAATTGAGATTCCACATGGTGTCACCGCAATTAGTCTTACTTACCATCCTCACCATGCAAAGCTACAAGTTTTACCTATTGTAAAAGATGTAATGTGACCTTCCCCCACCCGCTAAATGAGTCAACGCCATTATACACTATTGATAATATCTATTTAAAAAAAAAATGTTTTAAAAATAAATTAAAAAAAAAAAATAATAATAATAATAATAATAATAATAATAATAATAATAATAATAATAATCCCAGTTTGACATCAAACTTACATGGTGTATAGTTGATGATGGTATCTAAACATCCCTTGAAATATTTCTGTCACGGGTGTTATTCCCTCGTTAAAAAGTGTAATATTTTCCAAAATTAATTTCTTGACTTTGGAATGAATCTGTCTCAGGTGCCATCCCTTTAGTAGAATAAGTGAAATGATTTTCCATTTAGAGACGGAAATTCCACTTTGGAATGAATATGAACAAATCTGAGAGCATTTTTAACTGTTTTCTCATTTACAAAACATTCACATGTCGGTTTTTATATACTTGATTCTTATCAAGTATGGGCCATGCATTCACAATCATTTTACCTAAAGTTTGACATGTTTATACACAAAGCAATGCATATATGTTGTACACTTACAATGTAATCTTCTTTTTACTTGACTGAATTGATTGGCACTATGCTTGACCTTAGAGTACCAGGGTGATTTCCCGCTTGACAAAAGTGTGTATTTGTATGCAGAGTTTATACGTTTTGTACTTCTCCACATCAAGATGTCATCAAGAAATTTGTATTTATTTATTTATTTATTTTTTTTTAATTTTCAGATGAATAACATTTGAGATGTTAGTGCCTTATTAAAAAATAAATCAAATTTAGTATTTTTCGATCAGATTTGATGGTTTTTTGTCTTAGACCAGTGTACATTTTATGCCGGAGGCAGTTTGACCTTAAGGGCTCTTTTGCAAACATGTGATGTCATTGGTCACATCATCTATAGATTTTATATTATTCAGTTTCAATCAGTTTGTGGCGGCCGAACTTTCAACTTGAGGCAGTTGGGGTTAAATATATTTGATTTTAATTAATAAATCATTGTTTTGCCTTTGCAGCCTCTATCTGAAGCAAACAGACGCGGTAAAATTCTAGGCTACAACGTGATGAACGTCACCATTATCAAGAGAAGTGTCATAACTAATATAACACTAAATGCCTCACAGACTAGCCTTGAAGTTAAAGGTGAGTGTTTGAAATTCTTTTTGGGTTTTTCAGTAATACCATGGAGGTTTAATATCTCTAGCAAGATCTTGGTTCAGACAGTACTCATACGTTTTCTTGACTTTTACTCATGAAAAAATACTTGACTACTATCTTAACCCTCCTACTATAGCTGAACTTTAGTAGCTATAGTGGTCAAAATCAGTCAACTGACTGTTTTTACTGTTGACCCAAATGTGCACACAGGGGCATTTTTGACTGGTTTTTACTGTCATTTTGACCACCCTGAACAATACCAGACAATGCTTTTACCAGTCAAAAACGGTTGATTCATTTTAACCTGTAAATGTACTTACTACACGTAAGGTTTGACAGTGTTTGACTGTTAAGTGCACTAGATATACCTTGGCAAGTATATCAACATTTTGACTGATTTTGACCCTTGTAGTAGTAGGAGGGTTAATGTACTTACTACACGTAAGGTTTGACAGTGTTTGACTGTTAAGTGCACTAGATATACCTTGGCAAGTATATCAACATTTTGACTGAATTTGACCCTTGTAGTAGTAGGAGGGTTAATGTACTTACTACACGTAAGGTTTGACAGTGTTTGACTGTTAATTGCACTAGATATACCTTGGCAAGTATATCAACATTTTGACTGAATTTGACCCTTGTAGTGACAGGAGGGTTAATGTACTTACTACACGTAAGGTTTGACAGTGTTTGACTGTTAAGTGCACTAGATATACCTTGGCAAGTATATCAACATTTTGACTGAATTTGACCCTTGTAGTGACAGGAGGGTTAATGTACTTACTACACGTAAGGTTTGACAGTGTTTGACTGTTAAGTGCACTAGATATACCTTGGCAAGTATATCAACATTTTGACTGAATTTGACCCTTGTAGAAGTAGGAGGGTTAATGTACTTACTACACGTAAGGTTTGACAGTGTTTGACTGTTAAGTGCACTAGATATACCTTGGCAAGTATATCAACATTTGGACTGATTTTGACCCTTGTAGTAGTAGGAGGGTTAATGTACTTACTACACGTAAGGTTTGACAGTGTTTGACTGTTAAGTGCACTAGATATACCTTGGCAAGTATATCAACATTTTGACTGAATTTGACCCTTGTAGTGACAGGAGGGTTAATGCAAATAACTTATTAACAAGGTAGACTTATAATAGTTGATTGTTCAATATATATATATATCTTGATTCAAAGAGAGTAAGTCTCCTAAAGTAAAAAATGTTTTGCCAACATGTACCTTAAAAATAAAATGTTTAAAATAATAATATATTATCCCTAACCCCCCCCCTACAGTCATTTCACTGGCTCAATGCCAACACAATGCAACAACAGAAAAGTGTGCCGGCTGCTCAACGCAGCAAGATCCTAGAACAATGGTTCTTTTGTTCTCTGCTGAGGGCAACAAGATGCAACAACTTTTTACATTTGTTGCATCTTGTTGCATTGACAATGGTCCTAACGGTTAAATAGAGAAGAACTTAGCAACTTGAGTAATTACAATTTAGATGCCATGAACTTGAAGTTAATGATTTTGTTTCGTAATTCAGATCTGGAGCGATACCGGAAGTACAGATTTGCCATAGAGACCTTCAATAGTGCTGGCGTCTCGCCAAGGAGCTATTTAGAAATTCAAGAGGAGATTCCACCGTGTAAGTTAACTTGTAGGAGGTCAGAATCGATGAAATGAGGTCATATCCAAAAATATGCATTGTGGTCATCTCTGCAAGAGAGCATACATTTGCATAAATTAGACAATTCAGGGCATTTTCAAAGACTTCACTTATAAATACAATCATGAACATTTTTGGAAAATGCAAGGTTCTTGGTCAGAAAAACCAAGGATTGCAATAAGGTGATATGACCTTGTTGCCCTGGTGCAACTAAATTAATGCAAACATTTTTACTCAGAAAAAAACAAGGTTTGCCATAAGGTCGTTTCTAGCAATACGACCTCTAGTGATATGACCTTCTTGCCCTTGTGCAACTAAATGCAAAGTGTTTGCTCAGAAAAAACAAGGTTTGCAATAAGGTCGTATCTAGCAATACAACCTGTAGTGATATGACCTTGTTACCCTGGTGCAACTAAATGCAAGGTTCTTGCTCAGAAAAAAAATAATGGTTTGCAACAAGGTCATATCAATAGATTCGACCTTGATGCCCTGGTGCAAGAAAATGATCTCGTACAGGCCCACAAAAACAGGGTCCTATAAGTGCTTTTCGTCTATAAATGGATCCAGCATGAGCTTTTATTAAAAACTCTCGGAAACATTTCGGAAACGTAGCTGTAAACTTAGCTGTACGTGCAAGATGCACATGGTTGGTCAATGCATCAGACACAAACTCATGTGAACATTCTGTTTTGTCATTTGGAATGAGTATTATTCAGGATTTGCCGAGACTGCAATGCATATTGTGTCCAATTGTACACATAGTAAACAAAGAGGAGACACGGACTAACAAGATAGCTTTCTTTTTCTACACAGACCTGTCGTCCACAGTCATAGTCATTGTGGCTATCCTTGGAGTCTGTCTAACCCTTGCACTATTTGGGTTCATGGGGTATTGCGTCAAACACTCACGGATTCTGAAACCAGTGCCCTCTATCTACTTCATTGGACCAGAAAAGGTAAGGTAGCCAACAGGGGTGGATCCAGGGTAGAAAGAAATGGGTAGGCACACTGCCAAAAGCCAGGGTGCACAAAATAAAATGTATGATAAATCATATTTCATAGTAAAAAAAAAAAGAAAACTAAAAATGCTGGAGAAATTTTGCAGTACACAGGTATTTATAAATAATTAGTATCTGTATTGATGTTTTTTTTTTTTTCTTTCTGCACAGTTTGAAAGAGTGTTTGGTCATCGAATTCACCGGAGAATCGTAGAGAAGGAAGTCTTTGATTTGCCACGGAACCTACAGACTCAAAATGGAGTGATTTCAAATGGAGTTATTGCTGGAAACCCACAATCTCATCCTTTGCAGTCGGCTGCTCGAGTAGCGCGATCTTCACACAAAAAAGATTATGTGAAATTAAGAGAAGAGGATGCGGACGAATCAGATCTGCTCCTCTGCAAACATGACTCTTGTCGGAAGATGTCCCAGGCGAGCGTGGACTCTGCCAACTCGTTGGAAGAGAGTCAGGACACTGGTATGTACTCTCCGGGATCCACTGTGGAAGATTACGGGAAATTGACCAAGTTGTATGTGCAGATACCAGAGGCTGCCTCGTTGGAACTGGATCATGCCAGTTTGGGCCAGTTCAGGCTGGATTCAACCGACTCGGGCTACAGTGAGAACTGTGCGGAGGGCCGAGCTCCCAGCTGCCTGAAAATGTCTTTCATCCCGTCCGATCTAGGCACGGCAGAAGTGCCACCGGGTGGGGAGTTTGACAATGGGAGTGACAACAACGGCGGGGACGTTTACCACCAGATCGGCAGCAGCGAGCAGGATGCAAATGGTTTAAATTTCATTGAGGACCAATCACAGCAGTCAGACTACATGTACGATGAACAAAGGATGCCGTTATACACGAGAATCACATCCATTCCAGGCCCACTGTCCAATGGAATAGCGCCCTCTGTAGACAATCAAGATCATTTGTCCTTTTTGAATGGGAACTTACTGAATGGAATGGCGCCCTCTATGGATAATCCTGAGCAAGGGAGTACATAGTTTATAATAATTAATGTATTACATTGTATAAATTCATGTAAATAGTTAACTATTGAGATTATTTTTTCTCCCTAATAGGGAATTAATTATGGTGTTGATGTTTCTTATGTGCAAATGAAAACACTGTTGATCTTCTTGTATCTCTTGTTAATGTAAATTGTTATTTAGCTAACGCAACCTAAATGCTGCTCATTCTTGGATTCAGCGTGACGTCATAGTCATCCACCGTGACGTCATAGTCATCCAGCATGACGTCATAGTACCATAAACACTGTTGTATCCATTCTTATTCAAGCATCCTGTATTGAGTCTACTTTTGCTGCACCATGTTTTCATCTCAATACAGGCGTTTCTTCATGAAGACAGATATTAAAGGGACAAATACCGTCATGATCAGAGCAGACTTTCGACAGGGCATGGAATGTCACTATTATCGAGCCACTGGCTCATTATTTATGCATCAGCCACGGTAATAATAATCTTATCGCGCCCTGTTATCTAGGCCAGTGCGCACTCGCAGGGTGTTATGTTCAGTCAACGTGTTCATCTAAAACGTGGACACTGATTCCATGCCCTGTCAAAAGCCTGCTCTGATTGTGACGATATTGTCCATTTTAATTTCGGGATTTTTTTTTTTTTTTTTGCCCCTAATTTCACAATAGAACCTTGGACAAAAATATTTCAAGGGATGTTTGATACCATCATGAGATTTACACCAAGTAAGTGTATATTGTAAAACCGTGATAATTATTCTTCAAGATTACCAGTAGCGTATAGTGGCCTTACGGAATATGACAAATTTGAGTAAAAATAACAAGTTGCAAATAATGTATTGAGGATATATTCGCCTGTTTATCAAAATTGTTATGCTGCATTTACAACATTATTAATGTGCCTTTTTCCTCTATCTGATTCTTACAAATTAAGAGTTTCTCCCTGCCAATGCTTTTCAGAGATTTACATCTGTTAACTATTTCCCCTGTATCGCAATTGTAACAATTTATACTATACAAAATTCAAGAATTGTTATTCAAAATTAACAAAAGGCCCAAAAAATAAGTCTCCAATTTCTGGTCTGTGCACACCTTGCTTTATTTGTTTGCTATGGAGTGTTGTGGCCGAGCGGTCTAGCTTACCGGACTCAAGTTCTGGTGTTAGCAGCAGAATGTGGGTTCGAATCCCGGCCGTGACACTTGTGTCCTTGAGCAAGACACTTAACCATAATTGCTTCTCTTCACCCAGGGGTTAAATGGGTACCTGTGAGGGCAGAGTTGGTTGATTAGCCCTATATGCGTTGTAATGGCAGCAATTGAGCTGTATACTCCCCAGGGAGCTGAGATGGTTTCAGGAATGATTTATGAGCCTTATGAGCAGGGGTAATAATATAATGCGCCTTGAGCACCCAATAGTTGGTGGATACGTGCGCTATTTAAGTCCACACATTATTATTATTATTATTATTATTATTATGAAACAATGTTCTATTGCAGCCACAATAGCTGTATCGATTGGAATTCTGCCATGTTGTGTTTTAAATGACTTTTTCACATAGTGGTATGGGTATGAATGTTTGCCCGATGTGTGAGGCCTCTTAATAGCCACCATACTTTGTGTATGGGAAATTTGGTCAGGTTCCAATAACCGCAATAAAAATAAAAGATTACCCCCCCCCCCCCCCAAAAAAAAGTGCATCACCACAATGATTTTGAAGCTGACCTAGGACCAGAAACAGGATACTTTTTTATTTGGCCTAACATAACACACACAATTATTTCTACCAAAAAAGGTTTTTTTGCAGAAGTTCTGAACAATTCAATTCAATTCATTTCCATATCAATACCATTGGTAGCAAACAAAATTATTATAACAAAACAAAAGAAGCAAAATTAATAAGAGAAGTGATAATCATGAATAATATAGATACCAGTCGTATGATGTGGGCTCATATAAAGCAAGCTTGTTAATTATGAGCTCCCTATAACTGGAAGTGAACTGTTCACGTTCTCGAGATCAAGAACGTGAACGTGAACGAAAATGTTCCCTGCACATTCGGTACTTAAAATTGAGTATTTGTGAATGAAAGGGCACTCTTTTATACATAAAGGTTGATACAATGTATTTGGTGTTTAGCACCTTCAACAAGAAACTCGTTGCCAAATGACCCATCAAAGTTTGTTGGCGATAGACCACCCACAGTAGAATTATACTGCATTAGCTTCTAGACTACTTGAGCCGTATACGTATATATTTCATAGTTTTTTCAACAAAGTTGTTAGGACACAAATTAATACTGTTTATTGGTATTCGTTCAGTTAATTCATCCTATTAATGGTAAGTAAATGGAAGATACTGTTGATAATGTATCTTACAAAAAAAAAACCTTTACGAATGGTCTTCAAAATTTATGCGAATTGTCTGTTTGGATGAGACAAATTAAGGAAAACAAAACATGCATTAAAAATAAAGATGAATAAAACATTGTAACTGGAAATATTAAAACGTAACTTCAGAAGTACAGCATTTTTTTATTTAAAAAAACATTAGAAATTACGTAGGTATTTTGAAAAACTGACCAAACCAAAACGACAAGACCTGCCTGTGAAACAAATCAAAATAAATGAATGGCCATTCTCAATAAGTGCAATTGTATTACATAATATTTGTACGCCACCTTTTGTACGCAATGGATTTGTATGCATATATGTATGTACAGGGCCAAACGCATATACTGTACTTGTTTGTGTTTATGTTACAGTACAGATTGTTGGCTCTGTCATATTTTAATTTTTACGAAAAGCTGGACCAAAAGTTGTTGTACTGTACATGTACAACTACATGTATAAATATTTACGTAGTAATAATTGTGTGTACCTATTCATGTTCTGTAAACTTGTATTGAATACATTACTTTTAAGAAAGTCTAAATGCTATTCTGAATTCTTTAAAAAGCAAACCAGGCTGTATTTGTTCATTATGAAACTCGCTGCGTCTTCCGCGTTATTAGCTTTGTTTCTACGTACGTTGTAATTGTACATTGGCAACTTATTGAGTGAAAAATGACGGTGCAATCCCATTCAGTGACACTTCATCTTTGTTGACTTGTTGTTTTTCAAAATGTACTTTACGTACAAAATGATGTGGGTCCGTATCTGACTATTTCCGTTGTTTGTCAGTTTGACGATAAAGTTTGTGAAGATAGTACACCTTTTGTTTAAAGGTACCGATTGGTCAAAAGGAGGAAATGTGTTGAAGAGACATGGTGTTGTTGTTTTTTCCAGATCCTTGGATTGCCGCCATGTTGACTTTTTTCTTTCATGTATATGTGTGTTCAAGCCGGGGACCAGGTTGCACTGCAGAAACTTAGAACTGGATTTGTTCCTTGAGACAGTCGGGAAAGCATCAAGTATGTTTACAAAAGAGCACCAAAGGTCACACTGCGCCGGGCACAAAATGTACACTGGTCTGTGACAAGAAACCATCAAATCTGTTATTATGAGATATCTGCAGAAAAATTCTTAATTTGATTAATGTTTATTAAGGCATTAATCTGAAAATTTAAAAATTCTTGTGTTATGTGGAGAAGTACAAAATGTACAAACTCTGCAAGTAAATACACACACTTTTACCCGGTGGGAAATCACCCTGGTACTCTTAAGTTCAAGCAAAGTGTAAACAAGTCACATGGTCTGTATTCCCAAGCTACGACGAGAATAGGCAAAATTACATATAAAATGTTATTAGTTTTTAGTTATCACTTGGATACTAGAAGTTTTTTTTTATTTGAAGATTTTGATATTATTCAGTACAATATAAACTTGAAGGTGGTTGATTTAAGAATGGAAGAAAATGGTGGCATTTTTGGGATGTCCTCCATCAGTCTTAGTAATGGGTCTGTGATCAGCCCCATTCTGTACTATTGAGAAGTGGTTTGTATGTTACAAGAACAGGTGTTTTATAACAATGTTTTATTGTTGAACTCAGGTCTAATCATGTATATATGCAAAGTGTTAATTACAAAGTTATCAATTTAATATGTTTATAGTAATGTACATACTCGGTAGGGAAGTTCTGGTTATTTCTCAAATACCACTATACCGCATTTAAGGATTTGCAAAATTTGGTTCGATTTCAAATTACTGGTTATTAATTGTGTTGAAGGACAACTAAGCATGGTTTGCCTTTTTTTATATATACATATAAATATATATGCTATAAACGGTCTGAAAAAGAGACTGGATAGAATTTGTTTTCACATTATACTAAGCAAGCCCATCCTTTGTGAATATACTGTATATGTATATCTGCAAAAATATCAGGCAAAGAAAAAGTTTCGTTTTTTGTCATAGGTTGGCTTCAAAATCAGTGCAGTGATGCATTTTTTTAAAGTGATAATGTTAAACAAACATAGTTATTGGAACCAGACCAAATTTCCCAAAGTATGGTGGCTAAGAGAGCCCTCACAAACCGGGCAAACGTTCATACCCCTATGTAAAAAAGTCCTTTAAAACACAGCACAGCAGAATTCCAATCGATCCAGCAATTTTGGCTGCAATTAGACATCATATCATAGCAACAAAACAAAAAAATGCTTAAATCAAAGGTGAAGTCCAACCTGGGCTTAGCAAGTTTCTGAATATGGATTTGGATCCGGATCCATGAACTTTTTGTATTGATCAGCTTCATTGCATCGATTTAGTTAATAATAATAACTGGATTTATAAAGCACCAAATTGCCAAAGGATAAAAGGCACTTTTACATTATTATCCCTAGTTATTGGGCCAATATCAATCCTTAAACTTTCTCAGCTCCCTGGGGAGTATACAGCCCTGAGCTACCGTAGCGCATCAGAAGCTTTTTCAACCACAACCTCTACCCTCACAGGTACCCATTTATATTCCTGGGTGAAGAGGAGCACTGTACAGCGAAGTGTCTTGCTCAAGGACACAAGCACCATGGTCGCGGCCAGGATTCCAACCCACATTCTGACGACTCAGCCATCAGAATACGTCTGATGCACTAGACCGCTCAACCATGGCATCCCACGTGTATGTTGAGGCGAAATGAAATATTCACGAAGAAATTTTAAAATATTCATAATTTATTCTTTTATTTGTGATTTCTTTTCTACCTCCAGCACTATTGTGCCTTCATATAAAAAGGTTGTATAACATAAATTAATCAGTGTTAATCAGTATCAGCAGATAGAAATGATACATTTTCTATAATCGTTGACGGATTCACTGTATGTTAATGTGAAACAATGATCTAATAATAAAATTCCAAAGTAAAGAACATGTTGATCGTCATGAGTTGTTTTAATCATTGACTATTTCATGTACAGCCCACGCATCATGGCATCTGATCCCACAGATGTTAAGATTTGCCCTTTGTAAAGTAAATAATAATGGACACTTATCTTGTACTGGTATCTGCCAAGTTTGAACATTATTACCCCTGTCACATTCCTAGAACCATCTCAACGAGCTTAATCAAACGCAATTGCCATCTCTGCCTTTAAAGGTCCCCATTTATACTCCTGGGTGAAGAGAAGCAATTATAGTTATGTGTCTTGCTCAGGGACACAAGCACCACGGTCGCAGCCAGGATTCGAACCCACATTCCGACAACTCGGCCATGGCACCCCACGTAAAAATGGCCTTGCCCGTTCTAAGATGAAGTTCCAGGCCTGCATCCATTACGTTTACATGAAAATTCCACTCCTTTCGATATAAAATATAATCTAAATGAGGATTTTATAAATTGATTTATTATCAAAAATAGTAAACGCTTTCACCCAAGCAAATTAATATATTTTAATAGTAAATTAACCATGCTGAAAATAGGCCCTAATACAGTGCACCACACAGCTACATGTACACGTATGGTGTATTTAACTGATCTCTATTATACTGACTGGATCAAGAGTCATGCAGTTACATTGAAGACACTGTATCTCATATGCTACACAGGGAGAATCATCATCCTCCCCATTGTATATATGTTCCTGTGTGTATTACTTTTGTTTGAGAGTGGTAAAATGGCCCTTGTGATGGCTTCACTAATTATTTATACACCAATGAGCCAAACCTCTATCCAGTCAGTATAATAGAGATTAGTTGGGTACAATTTCACATGGTAGCTTGAATCACCACACTGATTTTGAAGCCGACCTATGACCAGAAACCGGTGACTTTTTTTGTTAGCCTAAACAGCGCACTTAGTCAATCGGTAATGTTTGACAGACAGGCTGGACAGGTGTATTGTACTTGCATCCTCATAATATTATACCTTTGAATGTTTAAGTACAGACATCAGCGAAAAACGCCCCTCAATCTCCTCAACTAATCTCTATAAGTTCAAGCTGGAATGAAACAGATAAATTGTTCCGACAGTTTTGGTGTCAACATTTTCCTTCTAAATGTGTACAAAATTTGGTTCATTTGTTTCTTGATGAATCGTGAAAGACAAAGAAAATTGTAAGATATAATAGGAATGTATGTGATTCTTAAACCCGTATTACTCAACGGACAAATTACATTCACATGATTTTACTACAGACCTATATTATACAGTTCTTATCTGTTTTTGTTACAACGATAAATTAACAGAGAGAAAACAAAATTGTATTAAATAGGCAAGACAGTACAGACAATGTGATTGGGTGAGACACTGACACATGATAGTGGATAACGGCCAATAACAGAACGGAAGACAATGCATTGCTGATACAGACAAACCAGAGAGTATGTGTGCCAGCAGTTATTAGACCAGTGCCATGGGCGGATCCAGAACATTTTTTAGGGGGGGGGCTGAAAATAAAAAACAATTATTTTTCAGTACTACAAAAATTACAATGAAATAATCAAAGAGAGAGAAAATCAAAGGGAGAGAAAAACAAAGCACACTGTGGGAATGGGAGTGCGTTCTCTCTCTCTCTCTCTTTTTATTTTAACGATTTTAGGGGGGGCTACAGCCCCCTTAGCCCCCCCCCCCTGGATCCACCAATGAGTGCACGATGCATAACACAGGACTCAACCAATCAAAGTGTACAAGAAAATTTGGAGGCAAAGGGAGATTTGTAAGATTCTTTCTGGCTCTTTTTCAATATAAATTACTTAAAATTGAAATCAAGATGGGTATTTACTAATTGGAATACAAATTTGACGTTTGTTCTTTACCGCAGGATTGTGGCATTGGGGCGATAAAGGAACCTTGCCTTAGGTTCGGTCCTTCATTGCTTGAGGTGACGACCCCTAAGTCTTCATCCTGCAGTAAAAACCACGCAAACAAACTGTGATTCCCTTATTTAAGGAGAAAGAATTGGGGTGGGAATTATATTTTTCAAATGTCTAAATTCAGAAGACAAATTCAGCTTTTGGGAGGTACTACTGTAGAGAGAAACTGGTGAACGTGGGGCCAGATCTTGTCGGACTCTGTTCCTGTGAATTCTTTGAGGAGGTTCATGTCTCTGTAAAAAAATAATAATAATAATAATAATTTGAATAAAAGTAATTTAAGAAACTTAAGAGTAAGCTTGGACGATAATATCGAATATCGCGATACCTTTTATTATTTGATTATATCAAGAACCTTTTTAAGTTAGAGATATCGGCAAATCACCATTGTGATTCAATTCAGAAATTCCATGAAAAGAAAATTAAGAGTTTTTTCAGCTTTTTGAATTGAGAAACAAAAGCGAATTACTTCATAAGTACATACACACTGTACAAACGAATGTGGGATTTATTGTGATACTTGTGGTTATCGACTCTAAAGCAATCATGCATCAATGAAAAAAATTATCGTGATACTATTGAAATATTGAAATATATCGCGATATATGTTTGCCGATATATCGTGGATGAAAAAAATCGATATTGCCCAAGCTTACATAACCCTCCTGTGACTGCAAGGGTCAAAAACAGTCAAAATGTTGATATACTTGCCAACACTGTCAAACCTTATGTGTAGTAAGTACATTTACAGGTCAAAATGAGTCGACTGTTTTTGACTGGTAAAAGCATTGTCTGGTATTGTTCAGGGTGGTCAAAATGACAGTAAAAACCAGTCAAAAATGCCCCTGTGTGCACGGTCAAAAACAGGCAGTTGACTGATTTTGACCACTGTAGCAACTTCCCACTAAAGTGCAGCTATAGTAGGAGGGTTAAGATGAATCTGTTTGAGCTACATGTAGTATACAAAACTGGTTGACAAAACATGATTTGACACAAAGATCGAGGATACTATAATTGTAACCTGTTCCCATGATATGAGCGAAAAAAAGGTTGCACAATGTATTTGCTGGTATGGAGTTATTAACTCAAAATTTTAACAAATTAATGAAATTTTTAGAAAGTGTGACTTTTTAAAACTTTAACGTTTTTTGATTACGTGTACCCCAAAGTGTTTGGTACCATTGGGAAGCTCTTCTTCTGATGAATTTTGAAATACAAAAATATAAGTTTTGAAAAAATGCTGACTTTGCACTCATTCTGTGGGAGCAGGTCAAAATTAGTTCACTTTGTTGACCTAGTGCATTTTCAGTTGCACCGGGGCAATTGGGCAACCTTTAGTTCAACTGGGCAACCTTTAATTTCCACCCTGAAATGAGAACCAGCATGATTGAATTAGACTTCAATCCTTATTGGATGCCATGGCAGTGGTGAAGTCCTGAACACTACGAACATGTATGTTTTAAGCCCATTGTTCATTAACTGAGAATCCATCATGATGGTTTTGTGCACAGCTGCATGCTGTGTTGAATGTCTATGCATTATGTATGTACATCATTACCTGTAGAAATCGGTGACAGGTGTGGTCAGATTGTGATAAGCTCGTAACCGAGCTAAAACCGTCTCCGGTTTGTCATCATCTCGCTGGGTGAGGGGTTCCCCAGTGACGTCATCCTTACCCTGAACAAAAATAAAATCGGAACTCAAGAATTTCAAAACATCATAAAATGCTGAATAAATATTTAACACCGATTCCATGCCCTGTGGAAAGTCTGCTCTGATTGTGATGATACTATCCCTTTAAAACAACAATATAAATGTACAAGTTTACATGTTCCTTTGGCGGGTTCCACTCCAGGTTATAAACCCGTCCACTAGGAGCGTGCATCCAGCGTCCCTCCAGCCGTTTGACGATAACATCGAATGGAACATCGAGGTTGATCACTGTGTCGACTTCTACATTATCGGCCAATGCCTTGGCCTGCTCAACTGTCCGCGGAAATCCTGCAGTGAAGACAAAAAACATGATTTCATTTAATGCCTAGTATATCAATTATCATGGAAAGTTGCATAATAACTGGCTATAGACAACCTACTCAATGCCACAAGATCCATCAGAAAGACCAAAAGATGTTCTGTTCTCCGACCACTTTAACAAGATCCAACGAAAGCTGTACACTGTTTGCATTCTTCCCTGGTGGGAACATCCATCAGTTATTCCAGTGGGAAGCGTGCTGAGTGCAACAAGATCCATCAGCAAGAATAAAAGACCTTCTGCTCTCTGCTCACTTCAACAAGATCCAACAGAAGCTTATAATGTTTGCATTCTACATTTTCAAACTTTTCCCTGCAACACAATTCAAGGGTGTGATTGGGCCAGTTTTGAAAAATCCATGTAAATTTTGCTAGGGGTATTGGGGGCCGCTGTTGTGAACAGCGCTGGGGTGAAATCCATAGTTTGCTTTGCTTTCCTTTATTGTTTAAATCTTTAAAATCCAGAGGATCACAACATTGTGATTTGTGAAAATCCGAAAATCCAGAAAAATCCGGACAAATCCGGACAAATCTGGACAAATCTGGACAAATCTGGACAAATCACATCCCTGACAATTTACACAATTAACTGTTAGCACCAACCTCAGTCACTCACCATCGAGGAGCCAGTCTACTGAAGATAGACCTTTCAGTTCATTCAGTATAAGGTCGACCATAACCTGGTCTGGCACCAAGTCTCCTTTCTCTATGAATTCACTTGCTTTCAATCCAGCAGCTGAAAAAATATATATATATATATATATTAATATATATATATATATATATATATATATAGATCAGGTATAGTTCTATCATGGAACCAAGATAGTGTTTCTATATATATATATATATATATATATATATATATATATATATATATATATATATATATATATATATATATATATATATTATATATATATTATATATATATTATAAATATATAAATAACTAAATATATAAATAACTAAATATATGTACATGATGTAATCACAAATTTGGTAAAAAATAATGTGAAAATCAATTGACGCTGTACTGGCTGTCAATCATGCAGGGCAAAATAACTTTGATAATTATATTTTATGATATATTATAAAGCCTACTACCCCCCAATCCTTATCAACAGCAAATAAAATCCACAGGGGTAAAAATTAAAAAAAACTCTAAACAAACTTCCTCACCCCCTCCCCACAACAATAACTTCAGCATGCACTGTCCCATCCAACAATCCCCTACCCATCTTCAGATCCCCCACCCCAGTAAGCCTGCAAGTTTGCGGTTTTAAAATTATCCGTGTAACCGTATGTTTTGCGGTTACGGTTAACCGTAACCGACGTTCAAAGAAAAACAAAGAAAAAAAAAGTCTCGGGAAGTTTGTTCATAATCTTATTTGTTACCACGTGAACGGCAGATATTGTTCAAACATCGCTAATTTAAAGATCGTAATCGCAAACAAAAATGATATACACGTATCAAGAACAGGTGAAGAACATTCCCCTGCCCCTATACAACGCCGACAAACGATGCCAAAATTTACTCTTGAAGACTGAAGTACGTACGTGTACGTAACAGACGAGCGTATGGGAAGTATTGTGTACGGAGATTACCTAGCCCCTGCCCCATTGGCTCTCAGCCAACATCATTGACAGCCCGCGCCCAAAAAGAACCAATCGTGATGCCCAGACGAGAACGTGGGAAGTATTGTGTACGGAGATTACCCAGCCCCAGCCCCATTGGCTCGAAGCCAACATCGTTGACAGCCCGCGCCCAAAAAGAACCAATCATGATGCCCAGACGAGAACGTGGGAAGTATTGTGTATGGAGATTACCCAGCCCCAGCCCCAGCGGCTCGCAGCCAACATCGTTGATAGCCCGCGCCCAAAAAGAACCAATCATGATGCACAGGTGTAGCGCGTGAAAGATATCCATTGTTTATCCGTCCGCCCAAACCCCATTGGCCAAAGTGGTTTAGCCCATGCCCAAATCTAACCACTCACGATGCGTCAAGATTGGCGAAAGCCCGAGCACGTGGGAAAATAATGCTTTGTGTCTAGTATTATTATTTACGACCCAGATCAAAAAATGACCAGACTTGACTTCCCGTACGCGGCATATTTCCAAATGATTAAGTCGCTATGAATTTCTTGACACGGAACTCACGGAAGATCGAATGAATTAAAATTACGGAATTGCAAAAGCAGGAATGAAAATTTCACAAATACCGTCACGTACGACCGTGGTCTAGTACTGTCTAGTACCTGTCTATAGAATGCACATGTCCAGCGCGTGCACAGTATTTATGCACACCAGGACTGTTTATATCTAGGTCAGCGGTATTCAATGCCGGTTCCGCCGTCCACCCTTTGATGTTTGAAGACAAATTAAGCGGTAACAAAATGCCACTCGCGCTACAGTTTCTTCTAAGAAATGCAACTACAAAGACGCCATTCAAGGAGAAAGGGCAATTACAAACACGCGGCATTCTAGACAAAGCAAGCGTCTGGTACTTTGTCACCCGCGTTCTCGGTCTAATCTTCAAAAGATCGGGATTTGTTTTTGCTCGCCCGCAACTTGATTGATGTCTTCTTCGCGTACTACGCTCCAAAAATGGAAGGGTCGATTTAAAAAAAATAGATTAAGGTTAACCGAACCGGAAAAACGTAACCGTGTAACCGTTTGAACGGTCGGTTAACCGTGTAACCGTGTAACCGTTGCAGGCTTACACCCCAGTCCCCAACCTCAAACACATTTATTTAAGTGTTGCCCCCCCCCCCCCCTTTTTTTTTTAATTTTTACAATTGTCCTTCTTATGTGTCTCCTTTTAAACTACCCTGACCCGCCCCCCTCAACTCCCAGACCCAGTAAACTGGTTTACATACGGTTGCATCTGTTCATTATAATGGACTCACCTTTTCCACTTCTCACCTGTGCACGAAGTAGATCACCGCTGGATAAGTGGGACAGGTTAAAATCTCTCACGATCCTCGAAGAGATTGTGCCCTTCCCGGACCCTGGTGGACCCATGATGATAGCCCTGAACACTCTCCTTATCATTGCGACAACAACTAATGACAACAAAATAATTATGTGGATCACATCATCATGTCCCCCTAAAAAACCAAAAAATATTCATTTTCATGCACGTATATAATCAATCATTGTGGCTAGCTCGACCTTACGTCGGCCGTCGGTACCACGAAAATCGTTAGCACGAAAATCAGGCACGAATTCCGGCCCGCCTAATTTTCGTGTTGGCACGAAATTTCCATTCTGGATGTATTTCAATACGGTGGCTTAGAACGGACAAAAAAAAGGAAACATCCTGAAATCATTTCAAAATATGTTTTACCTTCATTGTCTCCTTCAGGCAGACGTGGTTTCCGGGACGACAATTTACACCATTATTAAAGCTAGCCCAATTAGTTTGATAAAAACCACCGATATTGGTAACAATAAATCACATTCAAGTAAACAGGTAATTTTATCACATCCCCTACCTTCCGGTAGACCTAAATTCGGCGACAATTTCAGCCATTCAATGAGGCTACTTCATTTAAAAATAAATAAATAAAAGATTTTGGTCAAAATATTTTTATAGCATAGGCCATGTTTTTTTAATAACTTGGATTACGGAATCGCCGCTCGAAAAAATCGCGTTTCTTAAAAAAAAAAAAAAAAAAAAAAAAAAATCCACAACACTTACAACAGTGCCACCGATCGCGTACAAAACACCATCGTGTACAAAACAATACTTTTAGATCACATTTTCTTCAAATACAACAAGATCCCTACAATACATGTACAGTAAATGTGTACACGTACCGTGAGCCAGTGAACGGAGAAAAAAATCGCGGCCGATGTATGATGGAAACCAGACCAATGTTATGCATTCACGTACAAAAGTGCGAGTCCGTTTATAGACTATACTATTTGCCCAAGTGCATACATTGGCCATTTAGTAACAACTACATGTACGTGCATCGCGCGACTTGACCTCACGGCCCAAACTCATGCAATCGATTGCTGTGTCAACAAATGGTCTGTGTGTGCGAATTTGGGCAGAGCATCAGCGTGTGTGCATCTGCTGTTTACAATGGCGGCCGCTGCCGAGACTTGGTGCATCTTGCTGCTTTTTTTTTCAAGCCGAATAATGTAAAAAGTTTAGGGTCGCGGCGTAAAGTTAGGGTCGGTCAGAAAGCGGAAACAGAACATTTTGTTAAGCCTAAACACTCGCGACATTCATTCAGTGACTTTCTGCTTTTGTCTACATAAATTGTGTATAATGTACGTGTTTTAGAAGCCGCCTGCGTGCCTTCGGTATTTATTTATTTTTTTTATTTTTTTTTTTCGCCCCGCCCGATTTCGTGAGCTCGAAATTCCGTAATCCCGGTCATTTTTTTTTTTTTTTTTTTTTTTTTTCCCCGATCCCCGCTCATTTTTTGTAGCTTACAAATCCGTAATCCAAGTAATAAAAAACAAACGGCCATACCCTAGATAATATTTTCAGGGCAAGGTAGACTTAATTTTGGTGACGACCAATTCTGCCTTTAATTAAAGCTATCCCAATTAATTTAAAAAAAGGTTTTTGTTTTTGTAGAATTGAAGCAGAATATTTATTTTGTTTTCTATAAAAAAAAATGCAAAAGGCAGGTTTTATTTTTGTAGAATTAAAGCGGCATTTTCCTATTTTCTAACCTAGAATAAAATATTGCAAACCACTTTTTTTGTAGAATCGTAGAAAAAATATTTTTTTAATTTTTGTAGAAGTGAAGCAGAATTTTCTTTTTGCAAACCACGTTTTTCTTTTGGCAAAATGCTGGGTTTTATTTTTCTAGAAAGTTGAATTTCTGTTTTCTATCCTAGGAAAATGATTGCCAAAAACTTGTTCTAGTTTTTATTTCTAGGATTATTGAAGCGGAATTGTTCTTTTGTTTTCTAGAACAAAAAACCACGCAAAACACAGGTTTCATTGTCGTAGGATTGAAGCGGAATGGTTTTCTATCCTAGAAATAATTATTGCAAAACGCGTTTTTTTTTGTAGAATTGAAGCAGGATATTTCTTTTGTAAAACATTTTTTTAGTAGGATTGAAGTGGAATCTTTCTTTAGTTTACTATCCTAGAAAAATAATTGCAAAACATGTTTTTTTAGTAGGATGGAAGCGGAATCTGTCTTTAGTTTACTATCCTAGAAAAATTATAACATAGATAAGGCTGGGGTGTGGCCGAAATCGGCAAAGCTCGTTCTACTGTGTAAGGTGCGTGCTGTTGCTGTTCTCCAACCATTTGACCCAGCATGCCTGTGACGGAATCGCTCGAGGGTTGATGACCACTCCATAGGCCCCTCTGAAACTTCGGTCTTCTTCGCAGCTCGCCCAGTGGTCTGCCGTCTCGGTCAACGCCAAAAGTCCGGTCTTAATGCCTCTCTTTAGCTTTCTCAATGTATCCACTCGCTGGTCGGCTAAGCTACTTACGTGATGAGTTGGTTCTCCAACCTCCGCACCATTACTCTTATTTTGGATACCGGTATCTATAAGTTTACCTTATCATTTACATTGTATTGAATTGCTTTCTCTGTACATATTAATTTTGGTTATTAATCTAAATTTAAGATCAATATAAATCTATTTTTTGATCTCATACTCATCGTATCAGCCTGAATTATTTGTGTTGCTTTTTTTTGTTTTTGTCTGTTGAGTCGTTCGTCCGTTTTGTTTTGTACATCATTATGACACTTATTATAGCCAGTTTTTATTGTTAGCTGGGGATGATTGACTCTTCAACCATCGTATCCAATTAATGTTTACCTTACACAGGCAAAACACTTATCAGCTTGAAACTGATTACTAAGTTAACCAAACATTTCTATAAATTATTATAAACATTCAAAATAAAAAGACAATCTAAGTTTTGGTACAAAATAATGGATATGAGCAAAATATAAACAATAATATTTGCCACTGAAACACATTACTCAGCTGTAACTATTCAAGTCGGGATGCCTATGATTGGGTATTAAACATCATTGTTTGGCTTGCTCATATGAATAAATATATCCTGATGCCAGCACTCTCATTTTCCAAACACCAGTATACATGTATACTTTTAAAAGTTTTTCTGAGAAATTCATTATGTTCATTTGTCTGAGAAATTCATTATGTTCATTTGTTGGGAAGTAAAATCCTGTCAAAACATTAAAGGATATGAAACAGCGTGCCATACTCATCATGACAACTGCAAACTGAAAATTTATATCATGCACACAAAATATTTCTTCACAAGTTTCTTTGTATGTTTTCAATTCATGTACACGTAGGCTGTTGCAAAACATGTTATCGGCATGCTGAGTGGTCACGAAGATAGCTTCAAAGTCAGAGACCAGGAGAGAGAGTTGGGCAGATTTGGTATGCGGCCTGCAAGAGGAGAGAAGAAGCTTCCAGCTGCACCATTTACCCTCACTTCTATTGAGGAAGCAAGAGCAGGCAACCGTATGTCAGGTGTCACATACTGAGGAGTACTACCCACAACATTGTTCAGGTCATTTCATGGCATGAAAAGCCATACATCGTATAATACAATTTTCAATAAGGGAACAAAATGTTTGACACACACAATAACGAGGTTGTGGCCACGGGAGATACTGCAGCGAGCCAAACCATCAAGCTTTTTAATTTTTGTTATCTTTTTTATTTTTTATTTAAAACCATCTTTAACGAGGGTAACCCATCCAGCATAGCTGATCATTTGGGGCCCTCATATTATATAAAAATATATCAATATTATACAAAAACTATTACAGAAGGAGGTACTATTATTCCCATCATCTGCAGCTTTTTGACGGGCCGCATCATGTGCACCAAGTTCTCAGGATGTGTTTCTGATTATCTTCTGATTACCTGTGGTGTTCCCCAAGGAACATTTCTCAGTCCCATCCTGTTCTTGGTTCTTATTAATGATGCGCATGTCGAGTGTTGTAGGCGTTGGAAGTATGTCGATGACCTCACCCTCAGACTCAGAGACCCTCAGAGGTCATTGCTAGAAATGACACAGGGTAGGGATTATTGCTTCGATCGCATGTAAACATAGCTTTAATAAATGGCAGAATTTGTAGTCGCCAAAATTAAGTATACCTGAAAATGTATTCTAGGGAATGCTATAAAAAATATTTTAATATTTTGGACGAGAAAAATGGCAAAAAATAGTTTGAAAATGCGCTTTCGTATACTATGGCGATGAATTATGGACCAAATTTCTTACATTTTATAATAGAATTCCAAGCTCTTTTGACCACATTTTTTTCTTTTTTCTTCTTAAAAATTAATTGAGCTAGCCTTATTGAACGGCTGAACTTGTTGCCGAATTTAAGTCTACCTGAAGGTAGGGGGTGTCATAAAATTATCTGTTTGCTTGACTGTGATTTATTGTTAAAATGGCATTTTAATTGTTTTTACCAAAATCGGTGTTTTTATAAAAGTAATTGGGCTGGCTTTAATAATGGCGTAAATTGCCGTCGCGGAAATCAAGTCTGCCTGAAGAAGACGATATACAAATATTTTGAAATAATTAAAGGATTTAATTTTTTTTAGTTTGTTCGTTCTAGGCCTCCGTATTAAAATACATCCAGAATGGATACTTATCCTCACCATGCAAAGCTACAAGTTTTAGTACAACTTCGTCAGTGGCTTTGAAATTGTAAAATAAAAAGTTCACCGGCAAATTCGACTGGCATGATACTAGTAGTCTAGTCTAGTGGTTAGAACGATCGCTTTGCTTTGCAGACTAGGTTTTTAACATTTTCATAATTTTGTTTTTATTAATTTTGGTATACTTTTTTAACTTCAAAATTAATTCAGAAGCAAAACCTTTCTATAAAAGTAATTGACAGTTGTGGAGGATTTTTTTTCTTTTTTTTAAAGGAAAATAAAGTCAAAAATTTATTTTTAGTATACAAATGCATAGAGTGGAAGAAGCCAAGGGCGCAACCACTGGGGGGTCGGGGTCACGACCCCCCCTACTTTTATGTGGACCTCCCCAACTTCTGGAACATTTTGGTATTTTATGTATACATGATCCTAGTAATGTCATTCATGACATCACAATTGGGACCCCCAACTTGGGACCCCCCCCAACTTTCAACACGTGGTTGCGCCCTTGGAAGAAGCGTACTGCAGAAACAAAAATCGCAAGCCGCCGAAAGATGAATGATTCGGTTGCACCGAAAGGCGCCCTCTGTTGTATTTGTACGAAGGAGGAACACAAACTACGTACACTCAATGTTTTTGAACCGTATGATGACAATAGAAGATCGGGAAAATAAAGAAAATTATAACAAATGTATGAAAACTTCAACTGCAATCGTACTAATTCAAAATCCAGGCGACTGTTGCGGCAAGTTCAGATTACGATGATTCAGCTACTAATGGGAGCGGATATACAGGTGGTAGCAAAAAGGGCACAATTATGCAATTTGATTAATTTTTTCCAATTGCAATTGCAAGTCAATTAAATAATTATTTTGTTTATTTCACTTTATCAAAACATTAAACATCTCTGAATGGTAAAAAAAAAGTATTACTGATCAGAGCTGAGTAAATGATGATAAAGTGGTGGAGTATACTAGAGATCGAGACCCTCAGTATTGGGTCTAGACATTTAATTTATGCATAATGAACAAACACATAAGGGAAAACTTTAATAAAAAGGGGTCTATTGTTAGCTAGAATTAGAAGTCTTTGATGAGACAGAATATTCATGAGATGGTCGAACAAAGGATGGGCTGATAGTTTTGATGAGACAGAATATTCATGAGATGGTCGAACAAAGGATGGGCTGATAGTTTTGATGAGACAGAATATTCATGAGATGATCGAACAAAGGGAACAATGGGTGGTCTGAAAGATTTGATGAGTTTACTGTTCATTTTGTTGAGTGAGGAACAAATTGACATAATGGTGATAAAAGTGACGCACACAATTATTCTGTGAGCCACACAGAACCCTGATTAAGTGTATTACTATCTCCGTTTTACAAAAATTATAGCACCTCAGATCAGACACTCCAGAAAAAATTAAAGAGATATTTGATACCATCAACTTTACTCCAACAAGTTGTATGTAAAACTGGTTCGTTCATTTTAGAACACATGCAGTGACCGAAAATAAATCGTGTGGGTTAATCTAAAACTAGCACTCCAGTTCCATGTCCTGTTGATCGTTACGATATTTGTCCCTTTAAACCTATCTTTTGTTTACATACAGATCGCTGGACACAATCAAACGGCCGGACTGTATCACCTGTGTCGCGATCCCAGACTAGACTCGATCGCCTCAACCCGGCCCATTATTTATTTGTTACTCAATCGAGTCCAGGGGCTTGATGACAGACCCGATCAGGTTTCCCAGCTGACTGGCCTTTGCGAGATTGTTCTCCATAATTTCTGAATAGCGCCCCCTTTTGGGCCGGATAAAACAATTTTACCTATGGTACCCTTTATTTTAATGGTATAAACCATTTTCAACCTAAAGCATTCGCTAAAAAATAGTTAACGTATGTTTAAAATGTAAATATATCAGAGAATATACAATAGTTATGTAAATATATCTTTCATTCTAATTATATCGTTAAATGATTAAATAAAATGAATTTGGGTTATTTCATAAGTATGCAAAGGGTAGTACACCAGTAGTCTATCACACATGTGCTTGTACAATGCATTATGGCACATGTTGCATAGAGCATGTAAAAAGCGTTATATACGCGCGACGCATCTACAATTCAATTACAGCGCTATACTCGACAGAGGAGTCAACTAATCACGGATCTCTACCACTAGTCCACAGTCGTCGTATACACAGGTAAATATCGTTATTGATAACATAAGGTTCTCTCATTATAATCCAACATGTCCATCAAGAGATGCCAGTATCTTTAGACAGTTCAGAGTTTTTTTTTATATAAATAAAATTGTGATGAAAACAATTTATTAAATAATATTAATAATAATAATGTTCAAATGTATCGTCCGTGTACGTAATTCGCCGCACTCATGAAATGACACACATACCATTGGCTTAGGATTTCTTGGAAAACTATTGCCTATAAGTGGTTGCATAAACTTATCAAGGTCATGCCTGTTACAAAAAGAAAACTGGGGAAAGAATGTTGTATCTGGCCGCCACTTAAGGGCTTTTTTGGATTTTTTTTGCAACCACTAACCAGTTAAAAAATCATTCTATCGATTTTTGGTGGTACAGAAAGCGAAAACTATCTTTAAAAATCCACTTTTATGATGGTTTTCGGACTTGATTTCCCTTCTAAAAAAATCCTCCCCTTCGGAAAATAGAAGGATCCTATTATAGTTGCCACTACGCATGTACAATGACTGTGTTGGTCACTAATTGTGGAGTTTACAAGATCAGACTGACATGACTGAGGAAGTCATCGTATACCAAAAATGCCTGATTTTTCATGAAATAAATATCCTGGAATAATTTGAAGTATATGTCCATCATCATCCATATGTTCTCCACCTTACCAGGTAGGTAAGATTACATTATTGGTTATATTTAATGAAAAATAGTGGCGGCCAGATACGACATTCTACCCAAAACTGGAAAGTTAACATTAGAACAAATTAATTTGCAAAATATTTTTAATTAAAATGAAAGCACTTTGTATACGTTCAAACGTACATAGCATAGGCCCTATGTGCTTAGAGTTAGACAGAAATGCTTGAAACCATCATTGAATTTATACCAAGTTAGCCAAAGCTGTGATAATTTACAATTTAAAAAAAAAAAAAATTTTCCCTTTTTCTTAATTTGACCTAGGAACCGCAGTTGTGTATTTTTAAGTCCGATTGCGCAAATTTATAATAAGTAACCTTCGGACGGTGTGGCCCTGCATTCTATAGATGTACCAAACCAATAGGCAATATTAATAGTGTACACATACATGTACGTATAGGGTCTTTGTGAGTCCTTAACCCTAACCATCCTCAATCTTCCAAAATCCTCCTTGCAGTTTTGGAGGATTTTGGAGGATTGAGGATGAATGGTGATTGAAACACATGAGGATTTTGGAGGATTGAGGATGAATGGTGTTTGAAGCATATGAGGATTTTGGAGGATTGAGGATGAATGGTGTTTGAAAAACATGAGGATTTTGGAGGATTGAGGATGAATGCATTTTTTGGGGTAGGGCAATCGAAGGATTTTGAAGGATTGAGGATGGTACCCAGCAACTAGGGTCTAGTGTGTTAGGGTTAAGTCTTAACTTACCAGAATTTGTTTGTGTATATATCCATTTGTCCTTAATATTCTATAATAAAAGACATCAATTACTTTCAAATTAATTAATGTCATAAAATACTTTACTAGGCATAGATCAAAAGTAATTAAATTAATGTAGCATGATACTGATTTATTACTACTTAAATAATGGACTGTTATGTCTTTTCAAACAAGTCCACAATACAAGTTCAATTCCTTTTAAAAAAGAGTGCTCGATTAAAAACAAAATTCATGGTGAAATTGATTTATTGGTTCGGTTTGTAGTAAAACCATTTCGATTAAATCTCAACTATCGCTTGTGATAAGATTGTTGTTCCATTTCAACAAGCCAGCTCTAATCATCGTCAAGAGTTTAACCCATGGTATTACTGTGAACTGAATCCACTATTGTGGAGTGTCGTGGCCGAGCGGTATAGCTTACCGGACTCAGGTTCTGGTGTTAGCAGCAGAATGTGGGTTCGAATCCCGGCTGTGACAGTTGTGTCCTTGAGCAAGACACTTAACCATAATTGCTTATAGGGGCAGAGGCAGTTTAACAACTGCCTTGTTCTCGATTAGTTACCCCTCCTAGTCCTATTCGCACAGTGAAGAGGCTGGTTATTAACTTGTCTTGTTTCGGTGTGAGGGGCTGGTTTCTTCAGTGTGGAGTTGTTGTAACAACTCAATGACTTAGTAGCCCCCACCTTGGAGTGGCCATTGGCCTTGTGTGGGGCGATTTGCGTAAAAACAAACAAACAAACAAACAAAGCAAGCCTGCTAAAACTTTTTTTAAATTTATTTTCTGTGAAGAAACACAACAAAAAGAATAGTTTGTTGTCTATAAGTCCCTTCATCTGTCTGACTGTCCAAGTTTCTGTCTTTTGTAATGTGTGTCTTATCTGCCAAGTCTCCAGTCCTATGTATTGTTTGTTATACAGGCATTTTTACAAAAGCCCTACTTACTAAGACCATTTTTCAATTCCAATTACCCGTAAACGACTTTTTGAATTTTGACTGCACATTTAACCTTCCTACTACTACAAGGGTCAAAATCAGTCAAAATTTTGATATACATGTACTTGCCAAGGTATATCTAGTGCACTTAAAAGTCAAACACTGTCAAACCTTACGTGTAGTAAGTACTTACAGGTCAAAATGAGTTGACCGTTTTTGACTGGTAAAAGCATTGTCTGGTATTGTTCAGGGTGGTCAAAATGACAGTAAAAACCAGTCAAAAATGCCCCTGTGTGCACATTTGGGTCAACAGTCAAAACAGGCAGTTGATCTGAAGAGTTTAAAGAGATCAGAGTAGACTTTCAACAGGGCATGGAATCGGTGTCTCAGTTTAAAATGAACACAGTGACTGAAAATTACTTGCTCATTTATGCAGCAGCAATGGTAATATGACCTTATCATGTGGGGTATTTTTTTCAGTCACTGAGTTAATCTAAAACTAGCACTCTGATTCCATGCCCTGTTGATCGTGACGATAGTGTCCCTTTAATGGAATTAAATTGAATCATATTTTGCTTCCCTTAAGATGAAAAATCTTGAAAAATTGTATTTCATTGTAATTATTGTTTCATTTTGTTCCAGTCATTACACTGAATCACCATGTCAGCCGGAAAATGCCAAATCACCAAACCTGCTCCCGAGTTCTCTGGCACTGCAGTCATGCCAGGCGGAGAATTCCAAGACATCAGACTATCCGACTACAAAGGTGAGAGATCAGAGAATTCATTCTGTGCATTAGCGCTTGATGGCGCTCTTGCGATCACCACTGTTCAATTATCACAATTCATGAAATTTGTTTTTATCAAAACATTTACTTCATTTGTATAGAAAGAAAGCTCTGTTTTACAGTAACTACATGTATATGCTTGAATAAATTTATGAGATGTCCCCCAATAAAATAATTTTTGACATGATAAATAAGTTTTGGGACATTTACTTTGAAATGGTGCTTCGCATGATTATTTTAAGAAATTTGCGTATGTATGTTTGCCTTTCCTCAAGTATATTAGCAGTGTTTTGACGATAAGAGGATGTTTTAAAAAATTACTGGTAAACAGTATGGAATATGAACAATACATCTTTCATGTACAGAGCAACAGCAGTATCTCTCATTGTTGTCATGCTATTCATAATAATAATAATGTGTGGACTTATATAGCGCACGTATCCACCAACTGAGTGGTGCTCAAGGCGCATTATATTATTACCCCTGCTCATAAGGCTCATAAATCATTCCTGAAACCATCTCAGCTCCCTGGGGAGTATACAGCTCAATTGCTGCCATTACAGCGCATATAGGACTAATCAACCAACTCTGCTCTCACAGGTACCCATTTAACCCCTGGGTGGAGAGAAGCAATTATGGCAGGCCTGATATTATATGGAGGCAATTGCCTTGGTGCACCCTGGTCATTGCTTTGGTGTCCCTTGAAGTGTTCTAATAGAAATTGACATTTTCCTCATAGAGGTGCCCTTAACCTAGCTAAAATTGCCTTGCCCCCTACCAATAGATAGTATCAGGCCTGTTATGGTTAAGTGTCTTGCTCAAGGACACAAGTGTCACGGCTGGGATTTGAACCCACATTCTGCTGCTAACACCAGAACTTGAGTCCGGTAAGCTAGACCGCTCGGCCACGACACTCCATGAGCAATATTATGTACATGGTACACTTTAACTGATATTTGACGTTGATATGAAACACTATTAATGCGTCTGTGCAATCATTCTGGGCGTGCCAGACCTAGGGCCACTTTCACAGAGCTGCTAAGCAGAGAATTTTGCTAAGCAAATATTTTTGCAAAGCAATATAAAACAGACTACCAGCCACAATTCATACATTTTGTATGAAAGTTTGGCTGGTTACCAAAGAAATCTGCTAAGTAAATTTTTCTGATAAGCAATTATTTTTCAGCTTAGCAGCTCTATGAAATTGCCGCCGGACTGCAAGATTCTCTGATTGTGTTTTTTTTAAGTACTTTTTTATAAGAATTTGCAGGGTGGACCACAATAAGCCTCATTGGAATTGCCACGGGCATGTGCGTTGACTTGAAAAGCAACCTTGTGCCTTGGGAAAAAATGAGTACCCTTCCATTTGAAGATATGTAAAAAATCGATGGGGGGGTGGTGATAAGTTGTAAGTTTTTCATGTATTATGACAACATTACGGATAATTTTTCTTTGAAATTGGTTAGATATAATAATTAAAGTATTCTGTTTAATGATCTTCAATCAATTTCAAAGAAAAATTCTCCATAATGTTATCATAATACGTAAAAAAATTGCAACTTATCAACAACAAAAAATCGCTCCCCACTGACTTATTATGCAAGGGTACTCATTCCAAGGCACGAGGTTGTTTTTCAAGTCAATGCGCATGTGGCAGCAATTCCGATAAGGCTTATTGTTAATATGTTTCGAGGTAGACTCAGAGATTACTTTTCATTACCCAGTAGAATAAAATGGGTATTTTTAAATATAAAATAAAAGGAACTGGGATTAAGTGCAGTCTTTGTAATTTTGACTAGCACACCGGTCTACTAGGAGAGGGGTTTTGACTAGTCGGCTGCAGTTTTAACTAGCATTTGGCCAACAGACTACTGGCAAATTCGAACCTTGATTTACTTGCATACTATGAGTTTAATATAAACATGACAAGTGTATTTTTAGTTCAGATATTTTATCTTTGGTTGGCTTAAAAGAAACACATACAGTGTTTCTAATCTGTGATACATGTACATTGCCAGGGACCCTCCCTGCATGCATGGAGCAATAAACAGTGTCCACTGACCCAACCACTAACCTTGCAATCACTACAACAAACATGGATGTACATGTACCATGGAAAGGCAAGTATGCCTAATAATCTCAATCCTTCAAAATCCTTCACTTTGGCAAAGAGGATTTTGGAGGATTTGGGAAGGTTAGGGTTAATTATTGTCAATGCTCAATGGCTAGACATTGGTGCATTTGTCTCAGCAAGTTAGGAACATGTATGAGTTGTATGGACCGAAAATAGAGAATTGGCTGTTGCAAACAGCTTTGCCTTTGAGAAAGAACCTGCTGGGTTTGAAGCGTAAGACCATTAACCATTATTTTGTAAAAATAATAAAAGTAGACTGATTGTAAATAACTTAAAGGGGCAGTATCGTCACAATCAACAGGGTATGAAATCAGACTGCAAGTTTTAGATCATAACAGTGACTGCCATAATACTTAACGTGATAAGGTCATTAAAATTGCTGCTGCATAAATGAGCAAGTAATGTTCAGTCACTGTGTTCATATCAAACTAGGACATCGATTCTGTGCCCTGTCAAAAGTCTGCTGTGATCATGACGGTACTGCCCCTTAAAAGAAAAACATGTAATACTATAGTTTTGTTTCGTGTTTTTTTTTTTCTTTTCTTTTTTTTTCTTTTTTTTCTTTTTTTTACCAGCAGTTTTAAGTAAATACTGTTGCAGTGACAGCATTTAGAAATTCTCTTTTGATTAGTAATTAGTTCCGATTGGTTACAACTTGACATTTCAATCAGAATTCTCTGATCGTCTTCAGGAGACGATCAGAGCATTACTAATACGATCAGAGCATACGGATCATAACATTGAGTTGTAGCCAACCAGCTCTTTTGAGAACTATTTACTACTCAAAAGAGAATTTTCTACATGTACACGGTGTCACCACAAACATTTACACATGTACACGTACTTACCCTTTTCACCATGCAAAGCTACAAGTCTTATCGGTAGTTTATTTTGTTATCTGAAATTTGTTACTTTTCTTCCAAGAATCCAAACAAATGGTGTAAAACATCTTTCTTTTTATGTTTTCATTTCTGTAGGGAAATACCTGGTGTTTTTCTTCTACCCATTGGACTTGTAAGTATTTATGTACAAGGACAAATTTATGTAAATGAAATTGAAGTATTAAATGTATAAATTTGTACAGTGCATGTACATTGTATACTACCTGCACAATTTACAATGCCTGCAACAAAAAAACCTTGATCGTTCTCACTATAAGGTCTAGGGCTGTGCGTTTTCGGATATTTTTGGAACCGGATACCCGAAATCAGAAAAGTTCGGATACCCGGATACCCGTTTTCATCCTTGTTGAAAACATGCCTCCTTTGGTGTACAGATACATGTAAATGTTCACAAAATCTACCATTATAATACAGAGGATACCATATTTAATTTGATCTTTATTAAAGCATAACATTTTGGTGACAAAAGATTGTATTTACTGAAAGTTATTTCTGAATTGAAAGCGTAAAATTGCTACAAAAGTATCTGTTTTTAATAACCCAACTTACAATATACCATAAACAGTGAACAACAGAAAAGCCCAATTGATCACACGCGCACGGCCGGTGCATCACACAGACAGCTACAGCGGCCTCACACGTGATAACGTCATGACTACCATTCAGAAGACATGGTGTGTCCGTGATCAGAGCGCATATATGCGCATCCGTATAGCAAGTTGACTTTGATGTTCATGTCACAAAACACGTGTTGAATAATGTCATTGGTCAATCAAAGACTATGTGGGCGGAACTAAGGCGATGTGGGCGTAACTAATCCATTGTGGGAAAACGATCCATGTGCTTTTGCCTTGCTGCGCCTGCCTTCTAAATAAGGATATCCCGTACGACATGATTTTGTGTACTAAAATAATATTTAATATTATGAAACTGCAAAATATTACGAATCTAATATCAGAACTTCAATATTTCTATCACAGTAAACTTTAGTTAAATGTCAATAAACCTGTCAATAAACCTCGTTTCCTGAAAGAATGAATTTATATGAGACCTAGCTAGGAATAATTAAAAACAACATCTACCACTACTACTAATAATAAAGCTAAACAATTATTTTAAGAATTAAGATTATTTTCAGGACCCAATATTTCTTTTTCAAAATCGGTTGAGGTTTACTGATTGTTATTCATTGATAAGTTCACTTTGGTGGGGTGGCAGTTATGCGGGCGTTCATTGCCAGGAATACCAGCATGTTCATGTTATTGGGCGTTAAGCAGCTCCAATTTGCGGTGACGATATTTCCCGCGGTGGAAAACACTCGTTCGGAGGGCACTGACGTTGCTGGAATACCAAGATACTTCTTGGCGATCCTTGCGAATGATGGAAACCAAACAGCGTGTGATCGCCACCAATGACATGGATCATCACTGAGCCCAGCTGGTTTGGTTTCAAAGACAATGACCGCCTAAACACCTCCCTTTTTATGTCTTTCTTTTGAAACAAATTGTCACCTTGTCGGCAAGCGTAATACACAAGAGAGCTCAGTATCAGTGGGTAAATAAATGTAAATGTTGGTGATACGCTGAGGGATGGTCGGTGGCACATCAAAATAATTACACAACAAAACCAATTTCAGCAGCACTTTATTAGGACAACGAATAGTGTGGACGTCCCCTATAATAAAATCCCCTCTATAAACACATTATGGAGCACGCTCCTTTTGCAGACATGAAGCAGCAGTAATTGTCCCACTAATCCAATTACTGTGAACAATGAGGCAAACATTCCACCCTGCGCAGCTAGTTTGATACTTGTTTGTAGCATGCCGCAGCAAGGCTATTTGAGTCATATAATGATTGGATACAATGTATCTGTATGGAAATTTCCGTAAAATACGACAAAGGCGTTATTAGAGTGAAATCTTTTAAATAAAATTGCTCCTAAAAGCGTAAACATTACATTGTTCAATCATGGAGGAAGGAAATTTCCTTCCTCCATGGTTCAATAGTCAAAGATTTCTGTTCACACCGCTGAAATGGTAAGTCCCAATTTTAAAAAGTGGTTTACGGGTACGGAACCGAAAAAATGGAACCGGTAATGACAGTTTCGGTCGGGTATCCGGATACCGGATACCGCACAGCCCTAATAAGGTCTCCCCAGTTTCTGGTCTCTGTGCACATCACCTCAGACCCGCACATCAACATTTTTAGTTTTCTTTTTTGCTATCAAACAATGTCCAATTGCAGCCAAAATTGCTGGATCGATTAGAATTCTGCCGTGCTGTGTTTTAAACGAATTTTTCACATAGGGGTATGAACGTTGGCCCGAATTGTGAGGCCTCTCTAATAGCCACCATATTTTGTGTATGGGAAATTTGGTCTGGTCCCAATAAACGGGTATACATGTATCACATATTGCACTGCTTGGCAACAACAAAAATTTAAATAAAAAATTACCCCCCCCCCTCCCAAAAAAAAGGCACGTCGCCGCAATGATTTTGAAGCCGACCTATTACCAGAAACCAGAGACTTTATTTTGCCTTAATAAAATTTATTTAAACAAATGGTCTTACAAAAATTTATAGTAGTAAACTGCACAGAATATGGTGCTATGGCCCTTTTATAAACCAGAAGAAATTAATAAGATATCAGCTGTGCAAACCTTCAACAGTATATTGATTTGCAGTACTCGGGGAAATCTGCAAGCTGACCGTGACATTTTTATAAAACTGAAGATGTACGTATGAAGGTTATTAATAAAAAAATAACAACAATTACATCAATTGGTGAAACTACAGACAATCAACAACAAAAGACATCTGTCGTCATCTAAATAATGGACAGATGGGGACTCTGAATATTAGCAATACAGAAATGCAATACAAGTATACATACAGTGTAAGTATGCACAAATTTGTGTATTTGTGGCTTAAAATTGATATTAATAATAATAATAATATATAATATATATATAATAATATAATATAATAATAAAAATAATATAATATAATAATAATAAAAATAATATAATATAATATAATATATAATAATATAATATAATATAATAATATAATATGTGTGGACTTATATAGCGCACGTATCCACCAACTGAGTGGTGCTCAAGGCACATTATATTATTACCCCTGCTCATAAGGCTCATAAATCATTCCTGAAACCATCTCAGCTCCCTGGGGAGTATACAGCTCAATTGCTGCCATCACAGCGCATATAGGGCTAATCAACCAACTCTCCCTCACAGGTACCCATTTAACCCCTGGGTGGAGAGAAGCAATTATGGTTAAGTGTCTTGCTCAAGGACACAAGTGTCACGGCCGGGATTCGAACCCACATTCTGCTGTTTTTGGACCTAATTTTATTAAATATTAGGTCCAAAAACAAAACTCTCCAGTCATAGGTCGGCTTCAAAATCAGTGCGATGACGAGTCTTTTTTACCCATGCAACTTCAGGAGAAAAAAATCCGTAATTAAAAAAAAATTGCCTCATGTGGTTCTTGTCTTTGTATTATATTGAGTTTTTGTTTAAAGGGGCAGTATCTTCACAATCAACAGGGCATTGAATCACAGTGCTAGTTTTAGATTAACCCAGTGACTGAAAATAATACCCCACATGATAAGGTCATATTCGTTGCTGCTGCATTAACCCTCCTACTTCTGGTGCCTTTTTCATACAAGTTGGCCCACCATTTGAAACCATTCGCTTTTGTGGTTTTGAATGGTGAAATAACTGTACAGTATTGATTCCCAAATGGTTTGGAATGGTAGGTCAGCTAATACAAAACCTTGTTTGGATACTTCTAAGTGGTGAATTAATGGACCCTCTATGCCAGTGACATGAGTAAATGGTTTTGAATGACAGGTCTGCTATACCCTAAAGACCCTAGTGCCATTTTTAAGTGGTAGATCAATTACTTGTACACTGGTCACCATGTGTTAAAACTCCATAGGGTAATGAGATGATGGATAGTCCACTTTATCTACATACATGTACATGTAATGCAGGTTTTGTTTTTAGGCTATGTGAAACCACACCAAGGTGTAATGTATCCACCATTTAAAACCATTTGAATGATAAGCCACTGTGAAGTACATTCACCATTTGAATCCATTCGGCTATGGAAACACACCAAGATGTAGTGTAACAACCATTCAAAACCATTTGAATGGATATGAATGGTAGTTAAACTTGCTACCAACACTGTTCAAATGGTATCACCAGGTGTGTACAAAACCAATGGGCATTTTGGTAAGTGGAAATTTTGAATGGTTTCAAATGGTCAAACAGTAGGAGGGTTTTAATGAGCCAGTAATTTTCACTCACTCTGTTCATCTTAAACTGGGACACCGATTCCATGCTCTGTTGAAAGTCTGCTCTGATTGTGATGATAGTGTCCCTTTAACAATTGGTAATCTGTTATTGCAGTAATATAGTGGGTTTTTGCAAATATATTTAAAATAAATAAATGCAAACAAAATTTTAAAATATTAAAAAATAAATAAGTAGACTGTGAGCGTTATAAGGCACATTTTGTTTTGTTGGATAATTTTTACAAGTACATAAGTCATAGCCTCTGTTGCCCTGGTCTTGGCCGGATTTTTCAGGATTTTTGGATTTTTACAAATTGCAATGTTGTGATCCTCCAGATTTTAAAGATTTAAGCAATAAAGGAAAGCAAAGCAAATGCTCAGAACTGTAGATTTCACCCCAGCGCTGTTCACAACAGCGGCCCCAATAACCCTAGCAAAATTTACGTGGATTTTTTTAAAACTGCCCAATCACACCTCTGATTATAATATTCTAATGGAAGTGCCTTTGACTCGGGGGGAAAAAAATGGCCTTGCCCCTACAAGAATGAACTTCCAGGCCAGTAGCACTGCTGTTCTCTACCCTTCATTGGTGTGGCATAGCTCTTAATATGATAGAATTGGAACTGATAGTGCATGATGCCGATTCTTTGCGGCAGGTTGGCCACGCAGACACGCACTCAATTGACAAGGATTACTGCTCGCTATGCATGCTGCATGATTTTATATGGAGAGTCAGTATCATCTTTACTGTCATCAAAAAAAGGTAGTTTGGGTGCACGGGCCTTAACAGATGAATCATGTGAATCATTGTGGCGCTTCTCTGATTTAACTGATTTAATTTTCAACTGTAATTCCAAAACTTCTTTCTCTTGTCTCCGCATCTCAAGTTGGTGGGCCCCTTTCATCCCTCGCTATATGTTCTTTATCCTTCCTCTCTATTTCATCTCGTTCTCTCTTCGCATTATCTAACCTCTCCTTTTCTCTCCTTTCAAGAACCTCATGTTCTCTTTCACTTTTAAAGAAATCTAATAGTTCCTGCCCACTAAAACCTAGAGATTTACATATGTAAATCCTCCAAAAGTAAACATCCATGCTTTTTTTTATTATTTATTCCTAAAGTTAGCTTGAACCGTTTCAGTTTTTGTCTCGCATTTTACGAGAAGTGGCTTGCAGTTTACGAGAAGGGGCTACTATTTTGTGATGCAAATCCACTTCTAATGTAGGCTACATGTATTCCCATGACGGATGAAGAGTATTTTCACATCACTGCCAACCTTAATAGATAATACTATCGTACTCTGAGCCATGAAAAGCCTTTACTCTTGCTTTATTCGCATGAATGCTTAAACTGGCCTCGTGTATCAAAAGATTAATTCAGGCTTTAAAAAAAATAATAATAAAAATTGATAGAAAATAAAAACATACAGTAATTTCATCAGCTGTTTATATAGAAATCTTTACAAGCTGTATTGATTGATATATTCTTGCGGTTTCCTGCTCAGATTGTCTGATCAGTGCATGTGACTGTGAACCAGAGTGAGGCAACCACTTAAGGGCCGGATTTTTACAAATAATATTCTCAAAATGGGACCTTGGGAATCTTCATAAAATATCAATTGTACATACTGTATTGGGCTGTTTACATGTATCCACAGTATTTCATATTTAGCTTTCTCAGTTCTTCCACTTTTAAGGAAATTTCCTTATTTTAAGGAAATTTTTTGAAATTTTGACACTCTAAGGAAATTTCTAAGGAAATAAAAAAAAATTAAGGAAATTTCCTTAAATTTCCTTAAATTTCCTTAGTCCTTAACTAGACTAGCGGCTGTAGCACTGTTGGTATGTGCGCTAGCATGGGCAAAGGCACAGGCCGCTTGTTAGGAACGGCGTGGGGATGGGCTAGTCTATAATATAAGGGCTTGAATACATGTAGTCTGGTTAGCGACCACTACGGGTTCGTGCATAAAGAACTAGACTTTCCATTCTGAAAGATTTGCTCTTTTCTCAACAGTATGCACTTCAGTAATATGGCTTACTACAATGTACATGTACATGTACATGTACAGGAGTTATGCAATTTTGCTGATTTAAGGAAAATATAAGGAAAGTAGAAAAAAATCTAAGGAAATGTGAGGAAATTTTTCTGTTAATTAATTTAACCCTTGTATACATGCAGTCTCCAAAATGCCACAAAAACAAAAACTGCTAAGTACACAATGCTTTTTCTATACATACCTTAAAATATTGCATACTGTACACAAGAATGGTACATGGATACCCCAAAATGCCCCTGGGTCTGGGACAAAAACAAAGTGTTCTGACCTTCACACAGTATGTGTATACCCCAAGTTACTGCACTGGTTTATTTCAAGTATAACCTTGCAATGAAACAAAGCAGGTGGCTGCTTCAGTTTACCTCATCTCTCTGAAGAGCCTTGGGGTATGCCATTAATCTTTAGATAAGAAAGTGTGTACATCAAAATGTCACGGTTGTGACATTTTGAAGTATGGGTCCACTTTGTAAAGAACAACACTGATAATAGGAGGGTTTTAATCTAAGGAAATGTAATTGTGAAAAGTGGAAGCACTGAGCCTTCTAAACACTAACATTACTGAAAAAGGAATGGATGTATGTAAAAAAATTTGAGATTGAATGATCCTTTGTTTTTATGCTGTATTTTGTGTCTGTTCCGCTCCTAAAAAGAAATTGTACATTTTATTAGCCAATCCTCAAGGAATAGTGGTGGTAGCAATAACCTAATAATAATAGTAATAATAATAATGTAGACTTATATAGCGCACGTATCCACCAAACTGGTGCTCAAGGTGCATTATATTATTAACCCTGCTCATCAGGCGCATAAATCATTCCTCAAACCATCTTAGCTCCCTGGGAGTATACAGCTCAATTGCTGCCATTACAATGCATATAGGGCTAATCAAACACAACAACCAACTCTGCCCTCACGGGTACCCATTTACCCCTGGGTGGAGAGAAGTAATTATGGTAAAGTGTCTTGCTCAAGGACACAAGCACCATGGTCGTGGTTGGGATTCGAACCCACATTCTGACGACTCAGCCATCAGAACACAAATCCCATGCACTAAACCGCTCGACAATGGCACTCCATGCATTCATTTACAGAAGTTACCGGTGAGCCAGTGCAATACTTATATGTTTAGCGTGCGTGACAATATTAGGTGACAGAGCTGTCTTAGCATACTGATAGCTCCTTTCAATATCAAGTGTCAATTTCCTTTATTCTTCATTTAATTATGTATTCATTTATTTATTAATTAATTAAATTTTTACTTATTAATTTTTTTTGTGGGGGGGGGTTATGGGATTTGTGACTGGTAACATTTTAGTTGGAGCCCATTTGTCAGAGTCGGCCTGATAGGGAGATGAGTTCGCATACCGACCATCTGCATCTAGTCTTTCTAAGACCACTCTCTGGAGATTTTTCTCGGATTGTATGGTTCTCCAAATGTTGTTTATATCAGGTACAGAGATGAGAGAAACCATTTTATTGAAGAAATGTTCCCTTGTGGTTTGTTTTTGATTATTTTAAGAAATGTAGTCGGTGCTTTTGTACTTGAGAGATTTCCCTCTAGAGTAAAATTAGAAAATATGGGCAGTAAAACCGAGTATAGTAACAGCATTTTTTTAAACAGAAACCAAACCAAGAGATTTTTACTGAAACACCGCCAAATTAATTTCTCAAAAATATAAAATATAAAATTACCAGATTTAATTTCTATGAAAACAATTTTGAAGTATTTTATTTAAATAGAAGTTTTTGAGCTCCAGTAGAAATTATGGCCAAGTAAAATATCTTTTGTAAATTTATATGAAGTAAAAAGAGCTAGGATTTAGTACATTTTGACTACATGTACTTGGAAAGGAGTTTTACGTGTCCGCTGCCATTCAGCCAGGCCAGTAGACCACCATTTAGGTTGAATCCTGGTTTATGTTTTGTTAAAAAATATTGAAAAATCTTACACAAATTAATGAGCAACAATTCATTTTGTATTGCCCTCTGACTATACAGTGAAAAAAACATCAGTAACATGTTACATAAGGATTTTTAAATTATTTTTCTGTTCTTCAAAAAATAATCATGGTATTTAACCGAAAACTATTTTTTTCCCCTGGTGGTAAACCGACTAATTAGAAAGTGAAAACAACCAAGGCCTATCTCTACGTTTTGACTAGCGTGTTCTAGTCATCTAAAATGCTGGGTAGAATAGTGAAAAGACATTAGGCCGTATTCATAAAAATAAGTAATTGCTTTTACTAAAGTAACAACCCCCTTTTACTAACCTTTTACTTAAATGTGTATTCATAGAAATAAGCAATGACTTTCAAGTAAAAGCTACAAATTTTAAGCATTAGTAATTGCTTTTTACTTATAAGTAAATGCTAGAGAAATTAGCACCTACTTCAATTTGTATTCATAAAAATGACCTTTGACTAGCATTTACTAGTGATTGTACAAGCACCTAATTTTTGGCTTGCTGTTTAGCCAGTACAGACATATCACATCTTCTGCCATGTTTTTACGTCCAAGACCACAACCTAAGGTGTATAACATCAGGCTTAATCGTGATGAAGTCAACCCTACCACTTACAGAACTTTATTTAGGTTTGAGAAAGAAAATGTGGAATGGCTTGCAAACACCTTCATACCACCAAATACCGAGACTCGTGGATGGTACTGTAGTACAATAGCAACTACTTGAGAACTTACTAGCCGTGGCAAGTAACAACTGTAATCATTTAGCAAATGGTTATGAATAAGATTTTTAGCAATTGCTTAGACTAGACCTTTTACTTACCTTGCTGTTGCTTTTACTTATAGCATTTACTAGTAAGTAATTACTTATTTTTATGAATACGGCCTATTGTCGATGTTTTCTGAGAACGATTCTGCTTGTACATGTACTTCCTAGAAAAGAATGCTTGCAGGAATTTGCTAATTGCAATTCAAGACTTGCTTTTCAAAGTAAACATTACATACACATAGGTTTAGCCAGAAGGGTGTCGGGGTGTCTTTTGAACATCTGTCATTTACATGTAAAAGTATTGTAGTGCCATGGTCGAGCGGTTTAGTGCATCGGATTTGTGTTCTGATGGCCGAGTCGTCAGAATGTGTGTTCAAATCCTGGCTGTGACCGTGGTGCTTCTCTCCACCCAGGGGTAAATGGGTACCTGTGAGGGCAGAGTTGGTTGTTGTTTGATTATTAGCCCTATGCGCCGAAATGGCAGCAATTGAGCTGTATACTCCCCAGGGAGCTGAGATGATTTCAGGAATGATTTATGAGCCTGATGAGCAGGGGTAATAATGTACAGCGCCCTGATCTAGTTGCTAGGATATGAGCACTTTATAAGAATCATGTATTATTATTTATTATTTATTGTAAGTGAACAATTTGGACACCCTGTTTTGAAATTTCCAGCAAATTTAGACATCCTATTTTTAATTCCTGGCTAACACCTTGCTTGCACACACAAATATTTGTGCCTATTGCAACATTTTGAAGAAAAAAACAATCATTGAATGAACAAACCCAAATCAGATTGAAGACATTCCGTGGGTTCTCTCTTAGACAATAAGGCACAAGTATATCAAAGGAAGTGAATTTTTGAATGTCTTTGCTTTGAACAACAGTGATTAATTTTGCGTGTATATAGCATAGACAAAGTGCTAAAATTAACGATTTGCTTATCAAAATTCAAGACTTGCTTTTCAAAATTAGCATTACATACACACAAATATTTCTGAATGGAATCATTGCAGGAAAAACACAAATCAGATTGAAGTGGATTCTGAGTTAGACAATTCCTACTCTTGCTGTATAAAGGCGCAAATATCAAAGGAAGTGAATTTTGTGATGTCTTCGCTTTGAATAACTGATAATTGATTTTGCTTGTAATTATAAAATTGATAATTTGCTTAGCAAAATTTAAAACATGCTTTTCAAAGTAAGCATTACATACATTTTACACACTAAAATATTTCTGTCTAAAACTTTTGCTATGCAAATATTTGAATGAAATCATTATAATAATAATAATAATAATAATAATGTGTGGACTTATATAGTGGACGTATCCACCAACTGAGTGGTGCTCAAGGCGCATTATATTATTACCCCTGCTTATGAGGCTCATAAGGCTCATAAATCATTCCTGAAACCATCTCAGCTCCCTGGGGAGTATACAGCTCAATTGCTGCCATTACAGTGCATATACATGTAGGGCTAATCAACTAACTCTGCCCTCACAGGTACCCATTTAACCCCTGGGTGGAGAGAAGCAATTATGATTAAGTGTCTTGCTCAAGGACACAAGTGTCACGGCTGGGATTCGAACCTACATTCTGCTGCTAACACCAGAACTTGAGTCCAGTAAGCTAGACCGCTCGGCCACGACACTCATTGCATGAAATAAACACAAATCGGGGGCGTTTTCGCGACCGTGACCAGAAACATGTTTGGGCTTCGGTCATTGGTTAAGAGTTTTTGCGAGTCCGGTTGTGCTGCGATGACGTCATTGTTCTGACCAAACGTGAACCGAAGTTTGTGATCGGTTACGCTTGGTTTCAAGATGGTGGATTGTAAAAAGTAACAAAAGTTTTGTTAATTATTTGTTAAAACATGATGGAATGATTGTTCGTATACCTATATCTTTCAAGTTTATTACCAGCACTCGAGAGTATATTTTGAGAAACGTTGAGGATTGAACACGTCACAAATTAAAACGAGTTTCTGGTTGTGTCCTCGTTTTCACGTAGCTATGCCGTCTTGTTATGCCCCATCTCGCAAGTTACGTTCCAGTGCAAAATTTTTGCTGCATGTCAAAACATTCTTGGGGTGACAGATCTTTTGAAGTTGTGGCTCCACGCCTTTGGAATGATTTACCTCTGTACATTCGTGAATCTCAATCTGTTGAATCCTTCAAGAAGAACTTAAAAACTCATCTTATGTGTATTGCCTTTAAGGACTACTAACATTCATTTATGCATTTTTTTAAATCTTTTGTTTAGTATTATATTGCATTTGCTATTGTATTGTTATGCTATTGTATGATTTCTTGTTTACTGTAAAGCGCCTTGAGCACTTCTTGGTGGATATGTGCGCATTATAAATCTTCTGTATTATTATTATTATTATTATTATTATTATTATTATTATTGTTTCTGGTCAAGAAATTTACGTCAGAAATAAGTTACTGTTCATGTTCGCCAACAGATGCCCAAGATTAAAAGTCAGTTGGGAGATTCTTTGTTATTATTATTATTATTATTATACATTTCTGGTAATGAAACCAAGGATGCCTCAAAAGCACACTTAAGCACTGTAGCTCAGAAGCCTGAGGAAACCTGTAAACAAGGGCACTTGCTATGTGAACCAGAAACACCGGGGTAAACCCCTACTCTTCCACGATAGGTGTTCTGGGTTCTGTTACATTCATTACTTAATCTAGTACATGTGACCTATGGCTTAACGTCCCATCCGAAGGACGAAGCAATTATGGTTAAGTGTCATGGCCATAAGCACCGTGACCAGCCATGCTGGGATTCGAACCCACATTCTGACAACACTCGAGTATGGTGTACTAGACCGCTTGGCCACGACACTCCACTGTTAGACAATGCCAACTCTTACTGTGTAAAGGCAATTAGGAATACACCAAGGACATACAGATCTACAGTGTACCTGCAGGTTTATGAACAAATAAACCCTTTCACGGTAACATGCGCAATGTTTTTGACGGGGCAAAATTGTTTATTTCGAACATTCGTTTCCGTCTGCGACCCAGCGCTCGAACTTCACGCACACGCGTCTGGAATATGCGTGAAGTTCGAGCGCTGGGTCGCAGACGGTAACAAGTGTTCGAAATAAACAATTTTGCCCCGTCAAAAACATGGCGCATATTACCGTGAAAGGGTTTATTGGAACATCGATAATATCCTTTTAGAAAGGAATAAACAAATAATTTGAAATGAGATATTTCCCATAACAATACCAAAATGAATTTGAAAGGACCCATTATGAATTCATTTTGGTACATATTTACCATCACAACATGTTCCTCTCGTTTTTTGAGAAACATGTCATTTTAAAACATGTTTTCCCTTCTTCAAGTAAAATAGCCATGTTCTGATGAAAAAGAAATCCAGAAAATTGCCTGTAAATAAAATCGCCACAAACACAGACAGTACATCTTTAAAGGGGCAATATCGTCGTGGAGTGTCGTGGCCGAGCGGTCTAGCTTACAGGACTCAAGTTCTGGTGTTAGCAGCAGAATGTGGGTTCGAATCCCGGCCGTGACACTTGTGTCCTTGAGCAAGACACTTAACCACAATTGCTTCTCTCCACCCAGGGGTTAAATGGGTACTTGTGAGGGCAGAGTTGGTTGATTAGCCCTATATGCGCTGTAATGGCAGCAATTGAGCTGTATACTCCCCAGGGATCTGAGATGGTTTCAGGAATGATTTATGAGCCTTATGAACAGGGGTAATAATATAATGCGCCTTGAGCACCACTCAGTTGGTGGATACGTGTGCTATATAAGTCCACACATTATTATTATTATTACAATCAACAGGGCATGGAATCCCCCACATGATAAGGTCATAACCATCTCTCCTTCATAAATGAGACAGTAATTTTCAGTCACTGTGTTCATCTTAAACTAGGACACTATGTTATGTTGAAAGTCTGCTCTGATTGAGACGATATTGCCCCTTTAAACATACTGTACACTGTGTGTTTTTTTATTGTCGTTATAAATTACTCCTTTATATATAAAGTACTGTACACTCTTTGTCTCGACTAAAAAATAATGCTCTGATCATATCATCTGTCTTACAGTGGTAGTTTACCAGTACGATTTACATCAGATAAATGACAACCAATTAAGTCTTCCTCTGGTTACCATAGCAACAAAGCTTTCAAATGGCATGTGTACACCGTGTACATGTACATGTACATGTATGTAGCTTCCAGAAAGATTGGAAACTGTAATTCTCCCGAGGCGTTTACATCAATATGTAGGCGTGTTGCTCGCCACTGTTGTATTACTGTTTATTTTAAGTCATTCTGGTGACATTGCCAATTTGAATCCACAAAAAGGATGTATATATTTTCTGCATTAATGACGTTGAGTTGTACCTCCAGTTCTTTTCAGAACTAATTACTACTCAAATGAGATTCCACATGGTGTCACCGCAATTAGTCTTATTAATGATATTCTAATTGTTAATCAAATCTGTTTATATTGCTCACTACAAGGACGCATATTTAAGATGTATTATCTGTGTTTTGTTTTTCTTTTCTTACCAGCTGCAGGCCTGATACTATCTATTGGTAGGGGCAAGGCAATTTAAGCTAGGTTAAGGGCACCTCTATGAGGAAAATGTCAATTTCTATTGGAACACTTCAAGGGGCACCAAAGCAATGACCAGGGTGCACCAAGGCAATGACCAGGGTGCACCAAGGCAATTGCCTCCATTGCCTCCGTATAGTATCAGGCCTGCAGCTGTTATTTTTTCATCGTAACATTACTATTTTAATTGAGGAAAGGAGAGGTATGCTTTTAAATTACGAATTCTTCAAAATAATCATTTATGGTGGGGTCCTATTTGTCACTTCATCCTTAATTGTTTGTTTTTCATTATTTACAATAATGCAGTCGTGTAGTTTTCTTAGTTTATAAACCATGAAATTGTACGGCATGTTTAGTTTTTCATTTATTTATAAACCATACAAATTAGTGAAAATATGCAGTGTTCATGGTTTATAAATAAGACATGAAATTGCATGACAGGGTGTAATTTTGTAGATTTCATTGTTTATAAACCATAAAATTGTTCCATTATTTATGAACAATAGAAAAGACGGCGATGGTGTCGTTTTCATGGTTGAAATGAAAACGACACCATCGCCGTCTTTGCACACATCAGTATTATGAACACAAGTTTCTCACGTTTTATCACAGTCACAATAAATGTGGACTTACTGTAATAATTTCCTGCCTCTATATTAAAAACGACTTGTAGTGTCCCACACTTGCACTAATCTAATAACTGCGAAGAATAGGCACAAATACCAACTTGTGATACTGGCACGACGGCAGTCAACTCGCAAGGCTGTTGGCAAATGTTACTTGTAAAGCCTTTATTTATAAACCGTACAAATGAATGAAAATGTGTGGTGTTCATGGTTTATAAATAATGAATGAACTTACATGTGATTGTTATTTTTTTATTTTTTATTTTGAAACCATAGAGAAAGGAGTAATTGTGTAGATTTCATGGTTTATAAACCATGAAATTGCACGTTTAGATTATTTATGAACCATAGAAAAGGCGGTGATGGTGTCGTTTTCATGGTTAATAAATGATGAAAATCCACGCCATTAATTTTCTATGGCTTATGAACAATAGAAAATGATGGAGTTAGTCACTTAAATGGTTTACTATTCATGGAATTGCACATAATTGATTAGTTTCACGGTATATAATTCTGCAGTGCTGTGTTTTAAACGACTTTTTCACATAGGGGTATGAACGTTTGCCTGATTTGTGAGGCCTCTCTTAGCCACCATACTTTGGTCTGGTTCCAATAATCATGTGTAATATGTATCACGTCTTTCACTGCTTGGCCAAAAAAAAAAAAAAAAAGTGTCACTGCACCGATTTTTAAGCCAACCTATGACCAGAAACCTGAGACATTTTTGGGGGGTCTAAACCATATTAAAAACATGTTAAAAATAAATTGGGCTTAATTAATAAATATTTGACAAATGTAGCCTTGTAGAGTTCCTGTATACTAAACTTATGATACATGTACATGTACATGTAGTTCCCATGTTAACAAAATGAAGTAAAGACCTGTAAAACCTCATTAGTCCAAGTGACGAAGGCGAGACCTGCAATAAGGCTGTGCGTTTTTTGTTATTTCAGGAACCGGATACCCGAAATTGAAAATCTTTGGATACCCGGGTACCCGTAAACAATTTTGCAACAACCCCATACAAAAATCTGTTGACATCTAATTCACCAGATGAAGTGAATAACGTAATTTGTAACTTCTAATCTTTTTTTCCTACCTTTTATTTTTATAAAAACATTACATTTAACAATGGCCATCTTCAAACTGATCAATCATATAATTTATTTTCAGTAACAACATTAACCGTAAATTAATGCAGGTTCCTGCATTAGACAGGTTACCAGTAGCAGGGTTTGACTGCAATTAAGAGTCGTGATTGTAGCTGCACCGGCACAAATTACATATCAAGACCACAGCTGTGTATTAATCTAATCTAATATTGACTTGTGGAAATCGAACAAACGGACATGTATGAGTTGAGTAGAGTCTCAATGACTGTCAAACGTTAGATGTCTTTTAAGATACACACAGTTGATTTAAATCGGTGCGGTGACATGTTTTTTTGGGGTGGGAGGGGGTAATTTATTTTTTAAATTATTTTTTGGCGAAGCAGTGAAAGATGTTATACATGTACGCATTTATTGGAACCAGACCAAATATGTTTCTTTTTTTTTGCCAACAGGGAAATACGTGATACATTAAATACGCGGGAACCAAATTTCCCATATATACAAAGTATGGTGGCTAAGAGAGGCCTCACAAGTCGGGCAAACATTCATAACCCTATGTGAAAAAGACATTTAAAACACAGCACGGCAGAATTCCAATCGATCCAGCAATTTTGGCTGCAATTGGACATCGTTTCATAGGGCCCCCCCAAAAAAACAAATTAAAAATGCCAATGCGTGGGTCTGAGGCAACGCGCGCGGGTCTGAGGCGACACGCGCGGGTCTGAGTCGACACGCGCGGGTCTGAGTCGACGCGCGCGGGTCTGAGTCGACGCGCGCGGGTCTGAGTCGACGCGCGCGGGTCTGAGGCGACGCGCGCGGGTCTGAGGCCGGAGACTTTTTGGTTGGCCTAATGAACAATGTTTTTAGTCAATTTATTGAAATATATGTATCACCCATGTATGTAACATTGGCAGCAGTTTCCGGAACATGGCTGAACATGGCTGTTTTACTTGAAGAAGGGAAAACAAACGATAGATTTCCCAAAATGGGTCCATCATAAATTAATTATGGCTCTTTTCTACTTGTAATCCAAGATTCTGACAACTATTTTTTGAACTGTCTAATATGAAAGCATATTTGTTTTCCTTTCAAAAAGGAAGTAATCACAAACCTGATCCACAAACCCGATCCCACAAACCCGATCCCACAAACCCGATCCCACAAACTCGATCCCACAAGCCCGATCCCACAAGCCCGATCCCACAAGCCCGATCCCACAAGCCCGATCCCACAAGCCGGTACATCTTGAACATTTAAAACATTACAAATCTACAATGTACAGTGTGAGTTGAAATTCATGTTAAATAATAATAATAATAATAATAATAATGTGTGGACTTATATAGCGCACGTATCCACCAACTGAGTGGTGCTCAAGGCGCATTATATTATTACCCCTGCTCATAAGGCTCATAAATCATTCCTGAAACCATCTCAGCTCCCTGGGGAGTATACAGCTCAATTGCTGCCATTACAGCGCATATAGGGCTAATCAACCAACTCTGCCCTCACAGGTACCCATTTAACCCCTGGGTGGAGAGAAGCAATTATGGTTAAGTGTCTTGCTCAAGGACACAAGTGTCACGGCCGGGATTCGAACCCACATTCTGCTGCTAACACCAGAACTTGAGTCCGGTAAGCTAGACCGCTCGGCCACGACACTCCATGACACTCCACTGTTAAAGGGGCAATATCATCACGATCAACAGGGCATGGAATCGGAGTGCTAGTTTTAGATTAACTCAGCGACGAAAAAAAATACCCCATATGATAAGGTCATATTACCGTTGATGCTGCATAAACCAGCCAGTAATGTTCAGTCAATGTGTCCATGTTAAACTAGGACACCGATTCCATGCCCTTTTGAAAGTCTGCTCTGATCATGACGATACTGTCCCTTTAACAAAAAATAATTTTTTTTAATAAAAAAAATGTAGGTATATTTTCACATCACAGTTGGAGGTATATAGTGTACACTGTCTGTGTACGTTCAGAAAAGGGCAAGAGACTTGAAGCTTATTCAATAATATCCCTGACACGAAAATTCCTGTTTTTTTTTCCCCCAGTAGAGACTAGGAAAGCACTGAGTAAACAGTGCTTCATACAATCTGAATACGTTGTTGTAATGGCAAAAGTGAAATCAATTGTTTATCACCCGAAGCAAGAATTACATCAAGTTGTTGTTTTATTTGTTTTTACAGTACATTTGTTTGTCCGACTGAGCTGATTGCTTTCAGTGATCGCGTCAAGGAGTTTCAAGACATCAAGTGTGAGGTAGTGGCATGTTCCTGTGACTCGCACTTCAGTCATCTCGCATGGTAAGCACACCTCCTAACCCTTGCAGACATAGACCTGACAAAATCTGATCAAATTTGGACTGTGTTTCAACCTTACACATCTACACCTTCCAAAACCTGTCAGTGTAGTGCATAGAGCATGGAATCGGTGTCCTAGTTTAAGATGAACACATTGACTGAAAATTACTGGCTCATTTACATGTATGCAGCAGCAACGGTAATGTGACCTTATCATCTGAGTATAATTTTCAGTCACTGAGTTACAGCGGCGTAGCCACGGGGGGGCCTGGGGGGACACGTGCCCCCCACAAATTTCCAGTGCACCCCCCAGGTGCCCCCCCCCACGAAAAATCCTCATAGTGCCCCAAAAAACAGAAAAGAAAAAGAAAAGGGGGAAAACCCATACCCCTGGGCCCCCCCACTGAAAAGCAATGACTGAAAAAGTCCTGGCTACGCCGCTGCCGAGTTAATCTAAACCAAGCACGCCGATTCCATTCCCTGTTGATGGTGACAATATTGTCCCTTTTAACCAACGTTATTTCCACGACAGGACAAATACACCACGCAAGCAGGGCGGCATCGGCAACATGAAAATCCCTCTCCTTGCTGACAAGAGCTGCCAGATCGCAAGAGACTATGGTGTCCTCGTTGAAGAAGACGGGATCTCGTTTCGGTAAGAAAAACAATTCATCTCTCGAAATTTGTGGGCTTCAATGCAAAAAATGATTTATTCATCAACAATTAAATATATGGGTAATTCCATGGTTACGTTACATTTTTGAGGTATTGGGCCCACTCTTAATGCCATAACTCGTCCGTTTTTTCACTGAAGTTGAATTATACCCAGACCGTACTAAGCACAACAAAATAACTTCAGTAATTTGTTATATGTATGCTATATAAGAGAAGAAAAAAAATCCGGTTACTCATGTAACATTTTTGAACATGCATAAAAAGCTGTAATTTCTCTTACCGTGTATATACAGTGTAGTGTAAATATAACGCATTTCTGAAATAATTTTGTGCTAAGTAAGGTCTACTACTATGAAAATAAAACTGATGAGTGAAGTGTAATATTATAGTGGGCCCAAAATCTGAAAAATGGAATTGCCCATGGAATTGCCCATATACATTGTATGTGTATTAACCCTCCTACTACTACAAGGGTCAAAATCAGTCAAAATGTTGATATACTTGCCAAGGTATATCTAGTGCACTTAAAAGTCAAACACTGTCAAATCTTACGTGTAGTAAGTATATTTACAGGTGAAAATGAGTCGACCATTTTTGACTGGTAAAAGCATTGTCTGGTATTGTTGAAGGTGGTCAAAATGACAGTAAAAACCAGTCAAAAATGCCCCTGTGTGCACCATTTGGGTCAACAGTCAAAACGGGCAGTTGACTGATTTTGACCTCTTTAACATAAGTTGTTAAGATGTTCCACACACGTACATGTAGCTGCAGTCACTGCTTGAAAAGAACAGGAACTGAAATGCTATGGCTAATAAAATTGGGAGTCAAAAGAGAATGCTGATTGCTAACTGATTCATGGCTTTGAATTCAATTTTTATGATACATTGGGGCTGTACCGTGGATGCAATTATATGTTAACAATAGAATGTCAATATCTATTCTGGACATTGTCGACAACCAGTGCAAATTACGCAGTATTCAGGTTCTATATTGACGAGCGTGAGTTCTGTGTTGACGAGCGTGAGTTCTGTATTGACGAGTGTGAGTGCTGTATTGACCAGGGTTCGTACGGGTCATGGAAAACCTGGAAAGTCAGGGAATTTTGTTTTTGCATTTTCCAGACCTTGAAAGTCATGGAAAAGGGTAAACTTCTTTAAAAGTCATGGAAAGTCATGGAATTTAAGACTTATTAAAACCAGTTCGCGTCGGAGGCCGTGTACACACGCAATTTTTTTTCGCACCGCGGATCGGAGAGCATCTAAATTACACGCCATAGGAAACTCGGGAATATTTGTATGCATGCTCGGTTGACGTGATAACGAGCCACGTGCGTAAAGTGACGTGCACAGAAGACATGACCACAAGCTGTGGAAGCTTCCGTTGTCCTTCCTTTCGGGTGACGTGAAAACACGCCATTTTGGCAGAGCTCGTGCTTCGGCACAAGAGCGGAGGCCACTCGCTTTTGTGCGGGGGCACTCGTAAACCTGTTCCACACCTTTGTCTTTGTCTCCATTGAAATCTATAAAGCTGCGGTATACTAAGATTTCTATAGACCAATTACCGTGCACCATTGTTACTAGGTACCATGCCACTCGGATAATGGGGAAGGAATCCTTCCTCCATGCTCGGTTGACGTGTAAATACAACGAAGAATTCTTTCGAGGGCTCGGTGGACTTCTAAAGACGCAACACCAACACGCCTCCTGGCTATAATTCCCACGGGAAACTCGCCAATTTATCTGCTAATAAGCTAAATGAGGTGTCTCATCTTAGTTTCATTGACGTAACCAAAAAAAATTCACGCAAAAAAAAAAAACGCGTTTGTGTGTGAAAAAGAAACCCGCACAGGGGCCCAGAAAAACATTTTTTTATTCCCGACGCAAACTGGTTTTAAAAGAAAAAGAAACAAGACAACCAAAAAGACAATTTCTGGGTCACAAGTTCACATCAAAGAAATGTCTGCCGACTTTGGAATGTTGAATGTATCAATTTGGGATTAGAGCCAAGGCAAGAGTTGGGGCTATTGTTCACTTGACAATGACTGACAGGTTGTGGTTTTACACTCCCAGACCAAGAGACAATAACCTCTGGGACCTGGTTCTTGGCTGGTTTACAAGCTATTATAAACTAAACACGCGTGGGTCCCACTCTGCCTGACACGCGGGTACCCCGCTCATCTGGTTTTTGCCCAAGCAGTGTGGTAGCGGAACCAGTGTCGTTTAACGTTGAATGCTTATAAATAGATCGCGGCAGGCCGCATAGTTACAAATGAGGTGCATCAAAAACATTCTCTTGAAAAGAAACAAAGTTGCTGGCCAATTAAAATGTATCAATAAAGCTTCCTTCAAGATAAAATAATTCTCTCAGTGGCAACAAATTATTGTTGTTCACAATTAGTTCTCGAACTGAACAAAGGAAATTTTGGGGTGTTTTTTTTTCACCATGGAATAAATTATAGCGTATCGATAGCGTATCGGCCGATTTATAGCGTATCGGTATTTTTTTATAGCGTATCGGCCATGCCTGGCTAGAACACTGGTGTTATGCAAATCTACTTAGATTCGCGTTGTTAATGTTGCATTGGGCGCGAATCTTCGCGCGAATCGAAAAGTCATGGAAAAGTCATGGAAAAGTCATGGAAAAGTCATGGAAAAGTCATGGAATACTTGTTGTAAAGGTCATGGAAAGTCATGGAATTATCTTAGTAAAAAAAGTGTACGAACCCTGTTGACGAGTGTGAGTTCTGTATTGACGAGTGTGAGTTCTGTATTGACGAGTGTGAGTTGTGTGAGTTCTGTATTGACGAGTGTGAGTTCTGTATTGACGAGTCAGGCAGCTGATTGTTAAATACATAGCAATTTACTATTTTGAGAAATATACAATAATAATAATAATAATAATACATTATTACCCCTGCTCATCAGGTGCATAAATCATTCCTGAAACCATCTCAGCTCCCTGGGGAGTATACAGCTCAATTGCTGCCATTTCAGCGCATAGGCCTATGGGCTAATCAAACACAACAACCAACTCTGCCCTCACAGGTACCCATTTACCCCTGGGTGGAGAGAAGCAATTATGGTAAAGTGTCTTGCTCAAGGACACAAGCACCACGGTCATGGTTGCGATTCAATCCCACATTCTGGCGACTCAGCCATTAGAACACAAATCCGATGCACTAAACCGCTCGACCATGGCACTGCAACAAAAGGCTGGTATACAGTGTATAATAATAATAATAATAATAATAATAATAATAATAATAATAATAATAATAATAATAATAATAATAATAATAATAATAATAATAATAATAATAATAATAATAATAATAATAATAATAATAATAATAATAATAATAATAATAATAATAATAATAATAATAATAATAATAATAATAATAATAATAATAATAATAATAATGTGTGAACTTATATAGCGCACGTATACACCAACTAAGTGGTGCTCAAGGCGCATTATATCATTACCCCTGCTCATAAGGCTCATAAATCATTCCTGAAACCATCTCAGCTCCCTGGGGAGTATACAGCTCAATTGCTGCCATTACAGCGCATATAGGGCTAATCAACAAACTCTGCCCTCACAGGTACCCATTTAACCCCTGTGTGGAGATAAGCAATTATGGTTAAGTGTCTTGCTCAAGGACACAAGCACCACGGTCATGGTTGCGATTCAATCCCACATTCTGGCGACTCAGCCATTAGAACACAAATCCGATGCACTAAACCGCTCGACCATGGCACTGCAACAAAAGGCTGGTATACAGTGTATGAATCAATACGGCACAAAGACCAAAGAATGAATACATTTGTAAGTAGACACCTGATTAAAATAATGCCTAATAGTACCCATTTTATGAAGAGCGACTGAAGTAGCACGACATACATTATTTACATGTACCCATGTATATGATTATTCCTCAGTAATGTGAGATAGACATCTGAAAATGGCAATGAGAAATATATGTAGGATTAGAGAATAGATGTTTGTTGATTTCTTTCGGGTATACCACGTATTACATGTAATCTCTTCTTGGAAGAAGTGATGGCTCTGAGAAGAGCCCAGTTGTTAGATCTCAACGTTTCGACTAGTCTACTCTAGCTGTCATCTATAGAGAAATCTATAGACCATGTGACTTGTTTACACTTTGTGTGACCTTCAGAGTACCAGGGTGATTTCCTGCCGAGCAAAAGTGTGTGTATTTGTATGCCGATTTGGTACATTTTGTACTTCTCCACATGACATCAAGAATTGTTTTAATTTTCAGATGAGTAATATTTGAGACGTACATGTACATGTGCAGTGCTAGTGCCTTATTAAAAAATAAATCAAATTAAGAATTTTTCTGCTGATACATGATATGTAGATCTCAAAATATCAGATTTGATGGTTTCTTGTCATAGACCAGTGTACATTTTGTGCCTGCCGCAGTTTGACCTTCAATGGGGCTTTTTTGTAAACGTGATGTAATTGGTCACATGGTCTATATTGTAATTAAATAAACTATTTGATAATTTAAACTAATTAAAATCACACCAATTTTTTTCGAACATGCATAAAATGTTGCTTTTTTCTCTTATATAGCGTACATATAAAACATTATTGAAATAATTATTTTACGCTGAGTAAGGTCTGGGTATAATGCAACCACTGTGAAAAAAAACTGATGAGTGAAATATAAGTTATGGCATCAAGAGTGAGCCCAAAACCTCACAAAATGTAACGTGAGTAACCATGGAATTGCCCATATGACGTTACATCGATTTGACTTGCTTGTGTTTCATTGTGTTTCATTTCACCTAAAAAATGTAACGTGAGTAACCATGGAATTGCCCATATGACGTTACATCGATTTGACTTGCTTGTGTTTCATTGTGTTTCATTTCACCTAAAAAATGTAACGTGAGTAACCATGGAATTGCCCATATGACGTTACATCGATTTGACTTGCTTGTTTCATTGTGTTTCATTTCACCTCAAAAATGTAACGTGAGTAACCATGGAATTGCCCATATGACGTTACATCGATTTGACTTGGTGTTTCATTTCACCTCAAAAATGTAACGTGAGTTACCATGGAATTGCCCATATGACGTTACATCGATTTGACTTGCTTGTGTTTCATTTCACCTCAAAAATGTAACGTGAGTAACCATGGAATTGCCCATATGACGTTACATCGATTTGACTTGCTTGTGTTTCATTGTGTTTCATTTCACCTCAAAAATGTAACGTGAGTAACCATGGAATTGCCCATATGACGTTACATCGATTTGACTTGCTTGTGTTTCATTGTGTTTCATTTCACCTCAAAAATGTAACGTGAGTAACCATGGAATTGCCCATATGACGTTACATCGATTTGACTTGCTTGTGTTTCATTGTTTCATTTCACCTCAAAAATGTAACGTGAGTAACCATGGAATTGCCCATATGACGTTACATCGATTTGACTTGCTTGTGTTTCATTTCACCTCAAAAATGTAACGTGAGTAACCATGGAATTGCCCATATGACGTTACATCGATTTGACTTGCTTGTGTTTCATTGTTTCATTTCACCTCAAAAATGTAACGTGAGTAACCATGGAATTGCCCATAATGACGTTACATTGATTTGACTTGCTTGTGTTTCATTGTGTTTCATTTCACCTCAAAAATGTAATGTGAGTAACCATGGAATTGCCCATATGACGTTACATTGATATATTTGACTTGCTTGTGTTTCATTGTAGTGGCCTCTTCATTATCGATGACAAGGGCAACCTACGCCAGATCACCATAAACGATCTCCCCGTCGGACGCTCCGTCGACGAGACATTAAGACTCGTTCAGGCGTTCCAGTTCACTGATAAGCATGGAGAAGGTATTATTGTTATCCCTCATGTCACCCTCCATCAAAGAAACTTTTGCAGGCCTCCCAGTGAAACCTATAAAACCTATAAATACCTACATGCATATTTCAAAATGGGAACCTTTATTTCCCCCAAAAAATGATATTAACCTATAAAACCTATATATTTAACTTTCGGCAACACATTTTACTGTAAGTATAAAGAGATGAAGCCAAAACAGTAGTCAAACTGTAACATATGTACCGCTCTTAGATTTTCTGCCGGACAGGGTATGGAGTAATGTACTTTGTTGCAAAAAGTACTCAGAAGGTAGGCAATTTACCAAAAACTTGTTACTTAACACTGCATAATCACGGGAAATAACCTATAAAAGCCTATATTTTGGCATTTGGTAAACCTATAATAACCTATGTTTTGCTTCAGAAACCTATTTAAAAAACATATATTTGGTAGATTAGGCACTGGGAGGCCTGCCATTGGCAAGAATATAATAGAAAAATCACCAGACAAGACTTCTGGTTTCTTAAAAAGTTGCTTTGAAAAAACATATTGGCTCAAAATATTGTTTTGTTTTGTTCACAGCCAGTTGGAGACTTTTAGACACTAGACGGCAGCAGGCAGTCCTATTTTATTGTTCTCAATATCATACACATGCTCAGAATTATTTAAAATATAGGGAAAGGACCTAGGCAAGTCTGCTGCCACCAGCGTGTCAAGCACGATGGGAGTTTGACTGGTCCCCTGTCTTTATCCCATCAAGGATGTGACATCACACCTTGAGGCTCACGTGCTCTAGCTACTAAGGTCACAGTTGAATCTCCATGAAACTGAGAGGCCGGTATCACAGTTGAATCTCCATGAAACTGAGAGGCCGGTATCACAGTTGAATCTCCATGAAACTGAGAGGCCGGTATCACAGTTGAATCTCCATGAAACTGAGTATCTGGTGTCATTCGCGAGCCTCGAAGCGTGACGTCACATCTTCGGGATAGAAGGGAGTGTACCTTTAAAGGGACACAATCGTCACGATCAAAGCAGACTTTCAACAGGGCATCGAATCGGTGTCCTAGTTTAAGATGAACACAGTGACTGAAAATTACTGGCTCATTTATGCAGCAGCAATGGTAATATGTTGGGGTATTATATTCAATCAATGAATTAATCTAAAACTAGCACTCCGATTCCATGCACTGTTGATCGTGACAATACTGTCCCTTTAAGCCCTAACACGGAACAATTGTTTGATGATTTTTTTTCTATAATTATACTTTAATTGTTTTGAGTATAAATAAACATAAGGTTTATTCAGCCCTAAACATATCTCACGATATGCAAAAACATTAATTCTATCACCGTGGACAAATGGATTAAAACTTTTCCAAGGAGTGCGTAGAATGAGAGTGACAACTGATTATAAAGATTCAGACTTTGTCAAACTTGGCACGAAAGGATGAAAAATTATACTTAAAAATATAGAGGGTTGTGGATATGAATATTTAATGCTGGATGTTATATATATATATATATATATATATATATATATATATATATATATATATATATATATATATATATATATATATATATATATATATATATATATATATATATATATATATATATATATATTTATTGCCCCATAGAGCAATAGATAATTGGCATAAGTGAACCGCCCACCAACATAGGGGCAGGTTAGCTCAGTTGGTAGAGCGCTCGTACGGTATTCGAGAGGTCGCGGATTCGAGTCCGGCATCTGGAAATTAAAAAATTATAAAAAACTTTTTTTGTTAATGAAATGCAGAAAAACAAATGACAGTTTGTTATAAACAAAAATGAGATAGGCCTATTAAAGAAAAAATCACACAGAATAAAATTTTTATTAGAAATACGAGCTTACCGTAGGATGAATAAACAAGGTCAGTTGAAATATGACAAACGGGAACAAAGGATAATATAGTAGGATGAAGAATTATGATGACCAACGGGAACAAAGGATAATATAGTAGGATGAAGAATTATGATGACCAACGGGAACAAAGGATAATATAGTAGGATGAAGAATTATGATGACCAACGGGAACAAAGGATAATATAGTAGGATGAAGAATTATGATGACCAACGGGAACAAAGGATAATATAGTAGGATGAAGAATTATGATGACCAACGGGAACAAAGGATAATATAGTAGGATGAAGAATTATGATGACAAACGGGAACAAAGGATAATATAGTAGGATGAAGAATTATGATGACCAACGGGAACAAAGGATAATATAGTAGGATGAAGAATTATGATGACCAACGGGAACAAAGGATAATATAGTAGGATGAAGAATTATGATGACAAACAGCAATAATGTCCCTTTAAGCCCTAACACGGAACAATTGTTTGATGAATTTTTTCTACATTTACGCTTTAATTGTATTTAATTTATTTCAGTTTGTCCCGCCGGTTGGCGCCCAGGAGCCGACACCATCAAACCAGACGTCAAGAAGAGTAAAGACTACTTCAACAAGCAGTAACCATGGCGATTGGACACAAAAATATATATTGAAATAGTGGTAATATAGTTCACGAGTTGGAAATGTTCTAGTTTTTACAGATGGTGATATGATGTGGTGTGTGTGGTTATTACATGTAGAAAGAAAGAACTCTATGCTTCTCAAAGATCCCCGTCTTCGGTGGACAGACTGGCGCACCCTGAGACTATTTCATGTATAATTTATAGTGTTTTTACATGTATTTCAATGTTGTGTCGGTGTTTTTCTTGCCCAGTAGACTATGTGGGGTGTTTGAAGTTCCCGGTAGATATCATTTCAGTATTTTGAATGAGATCAGTAAAACCGTTCTCAAGAAAACCAAATCCCTGTTTTAATCGTAGTTGTCGACTATTAAACTGATCAATGCAGTATTGGGATTTTGAATAATATTTCGAGTGATTGAGAATGGCATTTCCAAAGCAATATTGTATTAACATTTCCCAAGAGTGCATTATAAACACGATGCAATTCTTACATATACTGAACAAAATTATAAACGCCCCATGTGGCACTTTGAAACTTTTATTAGCCTTAGAGGTTGCAAAATCATACAAAATTCATTTTGTTGTTCAATATGCTACAGATTACTGGCCGTTAGAACACAATAGTGGCGTCTGGCAATCATGGACATGCATGTGGACACGGTGGGGGTCAGGTTGAAACATGGGGCGTTTATATTTTTGCTCAGTGTACATTGTAGGGAGAATGTTGCAATAGTTGCTGTGTTAAATGTCTTTCCATGTGATGCAGGGTTAATAGTGAACTATCCGTTCCGTGTACATGGTATCCATCTAGCGGTTTAAATGCACACAGCGTCTTGGACAACAAATATAAGTGTTACCGGATATCGGTTAATACCATGATTAACTATATGAAGTGTGCCAGTCTTGCATTATACCAAACCACGACATTGTCTCCAGAAAAAAAAGGGGGGAAAAAAATGGATTTGGGCCATTCGTTATGTCGACACCCACAGAAAAAATGGAGCGGTGCATGCTGGGAGACAGCATGCGTGAGGAATGTACCCTGCGCACCTTACTTATGTATTTACTGCACATGCGCACTGTACTGTACTGGATTTGTGCCGCTTTGTGCGATTTTACTGTTCCACATGCGCTTCCAGTTGTTGCAGACATGAAGTTGTGCAACTGTCGGCGTCAAAGGGCCTAATCCCATGATACCATGCGGCACAGAAGCCAAACTTGTTACTATGCTTATTGTGCGTGCGTGCGTGCATTTGGAGTACATGTTTAATGCCATGGATTATAGCAGGCTGGCACACTTGGAGTACATGTAGGTAACAGACTTGTAGCGTAATGCCTATTCTTTTGTGTGCTTGCTCTGTGCACGCGTACACCCAATAATAATAATGTTCCATTCTTATATAGCGCATTTCACACAATGTCCCATTGTGCTTTACATTATTACCCCTGGTCACTGGGCCAATATCATTCCTATAATCTTTCTCAGCTCCCTGGGGAGTATACAGCCAATGTGCAACCAATGATATGTATGCTTTATTTGACTTACTACGCGCATTTGTGCTATCAATCAAGCTGTGATCAAATAAAAAGCGCCCTCAACTGCCTATGCATGAAGCGGATGCTATAGCCCTTAAGATCTGACGTCACAGTTTGAGCTAGAGGCGCGTGAATTACGCCAGATCCTTGGTTGGTAGCTAGCACGCGAGCCTTGAAGTGTGACGTCATATCCTCATAACGTAGCCAATGAAACCCCTTGAATGGTACGCCTGGAGCTCATCTATATCCTTGATATAGGACAGGGGACCAGTCTACGGATAATAATCCTTAAATATTTATACCATGCTCGATATGCGGCAGAGTGCCACCCACCCCCCCCCCCTATACACTAACACACTGTTGTGTAGTGTATAGTGTTTAAACGGACCTCTCTCTCTCTCTCTCCTCCTCCCCCCCCCCCCCGAAATCCTCCTAAGATTCCTGGAACACAATGAAGACACTCTGCTGCATATCAAGCATCATATGTAAATATTGGAACTTTGAAAATCCAGTAAGTCCTGTAATTAAAATTCCATCCATGAAAGTCCATCCCAGTTAAGCTTGGGTGATAAGACGATGATATCAGATATCGCGATATCTTTTTTTTTTATTCGATTACAATATCGAGAACCTTTTGAAGTTATTGAGATATCGGCAAATCACGATTTAAAAAAATATATCGCGATTAAAATAAAAAATCGCCATTGTGAGTCAAGTCAGAAATTCCATGGAAACAAAATTAGGACAGTCTTTTCAGCTTTCAGAAGTGAGAAACAAAAGTGAACTACTTCAGAAGTACATACACGCTATGCAAATTTGTGATTTATTGTGACGCTTGTAGAGGGGTACATACATGTACCCGTGGTTGTCAGCTCTAAAGCAATCATTTGTGAATGCAAAAAAATAATCATGATGCTATCGAAAATCGCGATATATGTTTGCCGATATATTGTGGATGAAAAAAAAATCGATATTGCCCAAGCTTATTCCCAGTGCTTCAGAATATGATTACAATGCTTATGAAAATTTATATAGAAGTAGTAGTGCTATATGTTTGTTATTTATGTGTGTTGTAATTACAGTAAACACAGTTTGAATTTGTGCTAAATATGAAATGATATTGCACTTCAGCAGTACACACCTAGACAATCATTGGCCAGTAAAAAACAATATCTTGGTACTTGTATTTTTTCACATATATTGGTACTTAAATTTTGCACATTGCAAAAACTACACCAGTGGAGTTCGTTAAGGCTGTGCATTTTCGGTTATTTCGGGAACCGAACCGAAATTGGAAATCTTCGGATACCCGGGTACCCGTAAACAATTTTGTAAAAACACATAAATACGCCCGAATGTATAAAGTAACCAATACGAACACAAGTTTCTCTTGTTTTATTAGAGTCACAATAAATGTGGACTTACTGTAATAATTTCCTGCCTCTATATTAAAAACGAATCATAGCATCCCCATTCCCCACACGTGTGCCACACACATTGGAAACTTCATTTGTGTGGCTTAATTAAATGTTCAGTCGGAATTTTAAAAAGTCGTTTACGGGTAATTGGAACTGAAAAACCGAGCAACATAGCTTTCAAGTTATGTACATGTACACACCTGACCCACTAAATCCAATCATGTGTCATAGATCAGGGGTCACTCTCAGGTTTCATATATACAAATAGAGATGAGACTGGTGCCAGTGAAGTATTTGACACACATTCAATGATATTTACCATGGGGAACAAGACATTTTCCACTGGTTTGAGCTGACTATATTAAATACCCAAATAGCATAATTCACATTTCTTATACTCAGTACTTTATTATAATTGCTTTAAACAAAGAAAAAACAGGTGAAATATTTCTTAAATAGGTTTTGCTTACTTTTTACCAGATCTGGTATTATTTATGAGTTCTTTCGCAGCTGCTAAAACATTATTCGTTTTGTAAACGACTATTTTATTGAGACATCGGAACAAATATTAAGTAATCCAGATTGAATTTGATTTTCAACTAAATCTGGATCTTAAAAAACCTGTATTTGGTGATTAAAACTCCTCAGGTTTAAAATGTATCAATCATAAAGACATTTTTTTTTTAAACCCTAACTCCCTAAGCATTGTTACTGAACAATAAAAATCCTTCAAAATCCTCCAACTGCTTTTGTTGTCTAGGGAGTTAGGGTTAATGTGAACCTCTTGTCTTAGGAAGTTTGCAGAAATGTTAAGTAACATAATCAGTTTGACATTTTAAAGTTTTAAGTGATTTTTGAAAGTGTTAGCTCATTTAAACTTGAGTGTCCATCTAGCAGCAAACCTACACAGTACTGAATCAGGGGTGTGACTTGTCCAGATTTTCAGATTTTTACAAATCAGTGTTGTGATCCTCCGGATTTTAAAGATTTAAGCAATAAAGGAAAGCAAAGCAAACAATCAGAACTATAGATTTCACCCCAGCGCTGTTCACAACAGTGGCCCCAATACCCCTAGCAAAATTTACGTGGATTTTTCAAAACTGCCCAATCACACCTCTGCTGAATGGGTTGTTGGGATATTTAAATACTACCACAAGTTTTCAAAGCTTTTTAGCTTCTAATTTACATGTGAATGCATCATCCAAGATGTGGAAATCTGGGTACCAGTATATATTGGGGTTAAACTCGCTATGCTCTCGACAATAGGGCATCTTATAGTAAAAACAAAAAACGGAAATTCAATGTTAAATGAAAATACATTCTTGTTCACTGATGATCAGTTTGTGTCTTATTTAATGAGTTGTTGATATCATTAAAGAGTTAGTGTGTGCCCAATAAGATCGGAGTAAAGTACTGGTAAATGTTAATTATGTCTGGTGTATATTATTGAGGCGCCCTGAAAGAAAATGCCTTCGCTATGCCCCTGCGCAAGGGATACGCCTAACCCTTTTTCCCTCTAAAAATACACAATTTTATAACCCTAGTAGTTTCCCACAAATCCAGTGGAGTAGCCTTTTTATAAATATTCCACAAATTTGTGGTAACATTGTAGCTTGACCCTAATGCAACAAGAGGTTCTTCTTATCGTGTCCACACACACGCTAGATGTTGTGTTTCCGCCATAGCTGAACACAATCCTTGGCACTATCGTTGAATTCTGCAAGATCCCTAGCGTTGCATTCCTGCTCCAGAGGTAATCCTGGCAGTAATCCCCCTAACAAAACAATAGGTAACCCTTGTAGCTTTCCCTCAATTCTTCTAGTTTCCCACCTAAAATCACAAGGGGGTAAGCCTTGTAGATTCCCCCAATTTCACAGGGAGTACAAAGTAAGCATTGTAGTTTGTTCCTAGAATTGCAAGGGGTAATAATAATAATAATAAACAGTTTTTATATAGCACAAAATTACAATAAAGTCTCAGCGCTTTAGGAAAGGGGAAAAGAGAAAAACCAGAAGTGAGGTATACAATGAGCAAGAATAAAACAAAACAGGTACATTTTTACAACAAAAACTATAGATAGAACTACAAAATACATACAGTGAATACATAAGTTATTTGACAAAGAGATAAGTCTTAAGAATAGACTTGAACTGTTCAAGGGAGGGGCTTTCTTTGATGTTATTGGGGAGCGAATTCCAAAGTTCAGGAGATGCAACCTGAAATGCCCTTTGCCCATGCTTTAGTGGTAGCTGGAAATGGTGTTAAGAGGTTTCTTGACCCAGAACGAAGATTTCTTGCAGGACAGTAATTTTGGATTAGTTCTTGGAGGTATTGAGGAGCTAGACCATGTTTGCATTTTAAATAAATCAAAAGGGGTAAGCATTGTAGTTTTGTTCCCTACCATTACAAGGGGTATCGCCAAAGATTTGTATTTTTTCCACCATACAATCACAAGGGGTAAACCTTTGTATCTTGTTCCCCAAAATATTTGTAGTTTTTTCTCCCTACGATCACGACTACAATTTGTTTAAAAAGTACTGTACACAAATTAATGCTTTATTGGATAAAAAACATTTTTTTCAATTCACTTTTCCATTTTTACAACATTTGATCGAGTCATATATTTGCATATTTAAAAATCTAATTTTGTGTTCTTTTTTCTTTGTATAAATGTAATGCTTTATATTCTAAGATGCTGTTCTTTTGAAAGGCAAAAATAAACAAAACCACAATCTTCAAGATTCAATTTTAAAAATATACACATTAACAAGTAATAAACTAAACACAAAAGGACAATCCCATGATGGTTACTCACGTTACATTTTTGAGGTATTGGGCCAACTCTTAATGCCATAATTTCCTTATATATTTCACTATTATGCCCAGACCTTACTCCGCACAAAAATAGTTTCAGAAATAGTTTCAGAAATGTGTTATACGTACACTGTAATAAGAGAAAATGCTCTTTACTCGCGTTACATTTTTCGGACATGCATAAATAGCGTTTTTTGTCTTATATAGCATACATGTAACAAATTTGTGAAATTATTTTGTTGTGCTATCTCAGTAAGGTCTGGGTATAATGAAACTGATGAGTGAAATATATATTATGGCATTAAGAGTAGGCTCATAAACCTAAAAAAATGTAGCGTGAGTAACCAAAATAGTAATGCTCAAAAACACATAATTATAAGAGGCAAGCAATATTTGAAAAAACCAACCCTGATAAATAAACCGCTTCTCACACTACTGATTCGACCTTTCCCTGAAAACTCGCATCTTGTAGTCCTCTGACAGTGAATATGCACACATTGTCTTTATGCTAGGGTACTTAGGTTTCAAACAGTGTGCGCACTGCATGTACACTTTATGCATACGTGTACATGTAAATGTTAAGTAAATGTACTACGAGCGTGAGTACTTCTGCCAGCCAATATTCGCTGGTGATATTGCATGTGCAGGCCGGCACACCTTAACCCTCCTACTACTACAAGGGTCAAAATCAGTCAAAATGTTGATATACCTGCCAAGGTATATCTAGTGCACTTAAAAGTCAAACACTGTCAGTAAGTACATTTACAGGTCAAAATGAGTCGACCGTTTTTGACTGGTAAAAGCATTGTCTGGTATTGTTCAGGGTGGTCAAAATGACAGTAAAAACCAGTCAAAAATGCCCCTGTGTGCACATTTGGGTCAACAGTCAAAACAGGCAGTTGACTGATTTTGACCTCTATAGCTACTCGCCACTGAAGTGCAGCTATAGTAGGAGGGTTAAGAGAAAAATACGCTATCGGTCAGTTGCCCCTATCTATAAGAGGTAATCTAAAAACATGCGCTCTCGTAGCGGATACATATACATGTAGTTCTTCACAGCCTCAGTTGTTGGTATGATAGATTATCAATAGTTTGAGAAAAATCAATGTTACCTTTTTAACAAGTACACGAACTGATAACACTTTTGTGCAATTATTATAATTATTAATTACAGTTTATAATGCACAAATTTAAAAAAGTCACACACAACACACACACTTTGGGTTATTATCATTATCAAATTGAAAACTACATGTATGAAAGGCACGGCTGAAAAAGTATTGAAGTGTCACTCTCACTTTAAAAATGGTTAAAGGGACAATATCGTCGTGATCAACAGGGCATGGAATCATAGTGCTAGTTTTAGATTTTAAACTCAGTGACTGAAAATAATACCCCACATGATAAGGTCATGCTACCGTTGCTGCTGCATAAATGAGCCAGTAATTTTCAGTCACTGTGTTCATCTTAAACTAGGACACCGATTCCATGCCCTGTTGAAAGTCTGCTCTGATTGTGATGATACTGTACCTTTAAATATGTAAAAAAAAAATTACACGAAAAGTAATGTACAAGTTCTCTGACTGATATTTGACAACCAAAATACATTTTATATAGGTTGGTGAAATTCTTGCGTCAGGAGATAAACAATTGATTTAATTTTGCCCAACACCGACGTGTGTATAGCACTGTACACTCAGTGCTTTCCGAGTGTCTGTGTAGGTTTTTCACAGACACTCGGAAAGCACTGAGTATACAGTGCTATACACACGTCGGTGTTGGGCAAAATTAAATAAATTGCAAAATACATTTTATGTCCAATTGATAGAAAATTATTTAAGGAGAAGGTACACAGTTGTAATGTTGGTAAAACCGGTTTTAAGTTTTAAGAGGAATATCAATTCCTACCTTCCGTCCCCCTGAGTTATTTTCATCTTTTATGTTTTCTTCTTGTAGCCCCTTACCAAGAGTAGCTTTTAGCCTTGTTTGGGGCGAACTTGCATAAAAAAAAACGCTTATTTTGTGGGTTTACTTTCTTTGGAATCAAGATAAACATTCTGTGAAGATTTGTTCATTACCAATGTTGTACCTTCATTTTAATCCACTTTTATCCAACTGCACACAATATAACAAAATTGACTATTAGAAACAAATTAAGGATCTTTTTGTTCGTTTAGGAAAAACCAAAAGAAATAAAAATAAAAAGACCTTTTATAGTAGGTTCTGAAACCTCATAAAGAAATTATTTTTGAACACTCTTTGTAACAATTTTCTACAAAATTTCTGCATTGAAAAATTTCGGATATTATGTACCATCCCCAACGTAACATCAAGTAAGTTTTCAGATTATAATTCAGTCATTTTGTAATCAGGTGATTACCAAAGGTGTACACTTTCTTTAAAGGATCACGATCAGAGCAGACTCTCAACAGGGCATGGAATCGGTATTCTAGTTTAAGATGAACAGAATAAGTTTAAGTGACTGACATACTGGCTCATTTATGCAGCAGCAACGGTAATATGACCTTATCATGTTGTGTATTATTTTCAGTCACTGAGTTTATCTAAAACTAGCACTCCGATTCCATGCCCTGTTGATCGTGACGATATTGTCCCTTTAACCCTAACCTTCCCAAATCCTCCAAAATCATCTGCTAAAGTGAAGGATTGAGGTTACATGCTACATGCTCTTTGCTAAAGTGAACGATTTTGGAGGATTGAGGTTATTAGGCATACTTGCTTTTCCATGGTGCATGTACATCCATGTTTGTTGTAGTGATTGCAAGGTCAGTGCTTGGGTCAGTGGACACTGTTTATTGCTCCATGCATGCAGGGAGGGTCCCTGGCCATGTACATGTATCACAGATTAGAAACACATGTGTGCATACATGACATGTGCTTGCTTTACGACTGAAGGATTTTGGAGGATTCAGGTTGTGTGTAAGCAAATGGGCCTCGGGAGTTAGGAAGGATTCAGGTTATGTGTAAGCAAATGGGCCTAGGGAGTTAGGAAGGATTCAGGTTATGTGTAAGCAAATGGGCCTAGGGAGTTAGGAAGGATTCAGGTTATGTGTAAGCAAATGGGCCTAGGGAGTTAGGAAGGATTCAGGTTATGTGTAAGCAAATGGGCCTAGGGAGTTGGGAAGGATTCAGGTTATGTGTAAGCAAATGGGCCTAGGGAGTTAGGAAGGATTCAGGTTATGTGTAAGCAAATGGGCCTAGGGAGTTAGGGTTAAAGATGTACTGCCTGTGTTATTGGCTATTTTATTTACAGGCAATTTTTCTGGAATTCTTTTTCATCAGAACATGGCTAGTTTACTTGAAGAAGGGAAAACATTCTTTAAAATGACATGTTTCTCAAAAAACGAGAACATGTTGTGATGGTAACTATGTACTAAATTTAATTTATGGCGAGTCCTTTCAAATTTATTTTGGCACTGTTATGGGACATACTACTAGTTGACGCTATTGATTCTGACGATACTGTCCTTTTAAGATTGATGTTGACCACCCAGATTGTATAAATCCACAAGTCAATGGTCAGCTGTGGCTTCTCAAAGCAGATGTAGATTCTGATAAAAGACCTAAATGCACTGACGTCACAGACTGAAGGGCGCCCTCGTTCAGAGACAAAAGAAGGTCACTCATTGGTTCATGTATGCGCACTGCGCGTACATGAACATGCACTCAAAGGCATGGCACACGTACACACAGCATACATGAACTAATGAATAACCATGAAGGGCGAGGGCGCCCTTCATGCGTAATGTCGTATTCAAATACAAAGCATGACTACAAGAAATGGTTAATAATTTAACCCTAACCACTCCAAATCCATCAAAATCCTCCAAGGGGCACTTTTTGGAAAAATTCAGTATTTTCAGAAACTCGTACTTTCGTCTCTATAAATGGGGCAAAATTACTACCTGGCAAGAAGTGCAGGCCATAAGTGCTGAATATGAAAGATCAACGAAAATGCATGGTGCATTTTGAATGTTTTCAAAAGTGCACTACTGGTGGATTATGGAGGATTCAGGAAGGTTCCTAGCCAGAATACCTATAGGGGGTTAGGGTTCCGGAGGGTTCCGGAGGGTTCGTAGCCAGAATACCTATAGGGGGTTAGGGTTCAGGAAGGTTCCTAGCCAGAATACCTATAGGGGGTTAGGGTTAAATATTCACTGTAGGCCTACATGTACTACATTTTGGCTGGTTTAAATGCAAATATGTGACTTTCTACTGCAATTTCTACTCTAACACCTTATGCATTTTTGCAAGAAACCATTCCAAATCCTCCAAAATCCATCAACATGCAGTAAAAAAGGTACCCCAATTGTTGGACTTTGATGGAATTGGTACAGTAGCAAAATGCAAAGCATCCATGGCTTGGCTATACACAGTCCTGAATCCAACAAAAGCAGCTGGTAGAGTTTGATGGTTTTGGTATACATGTGGCTACATGCTCTATTCGCTGGGCTGTACTGTGGAGTATTGAATCCATCAAAATCAGGCAAAACCAGGAGAAGGATTTTTGAGGATTTTGGGTAGTTAGGGTTTTAAGATAGTCAACACAAAACTATTTGAACCTTTCAATAGATCCAATACTGTGTGAATGGAACTTAAACTTCAAGCAAACATTATAAATGCTATTAAAAAGTTGTGTTATAAAAAAAAAAAACATTCAACTTCTCGACGCCTTTCTCATGAAGACTGCCAGATGTACATGTTGTTGTAACTGCAAATAATGCAGTCCCTTATGAGATAAGGTTCCTCAGTTTAAAGCACAAGTAGGTTTCTACTTCCATCATGTCTGTCCATTAATCCGCTATGCTTTTAATGCTTCAATATCACTCTGTGTTGCCTCTTGTGTTTTCACCAGTTCCTCCGTCACCACTGACTGGTTAGATTCATGCCTCTGTGACCTCGGTTCAGACTCGATTGTTTTCTCAACACTGTCTTGAGTATCATACATATCTGTGTCACTCTTTACAGAGTCAACGTCCGTGGGGTCCCTTGGTGTTGACTCCGGGGTACAGTTCGGGACGGAAGGGGTTAGTATTTCCTCGGCAAATGTCACTGTACGATTGGACTTCTTTGCCGAGGTTGACTTTCGGTGGGGCTCCATGAGCTCGTGTTCGGATGGAGTCAACTCGAGACCATCGACCTGGTTGATGATGTAGCCCAACTCCTCTTGTCTGTCTTGAAATGGTAGTTGGTGCTGTGAAGAGGCACTGGAGATGGAGCGTACAGTAGACACGCCTTCTTGGTCATCAGTATGCGCATTATTTAAATCAGCAAGGTGATTGTGATTAGGGTCCTTCTGTATTGACTTGTCAATATCTACTCCATCCTCTGATGTGAGATCATTGGTTGCGGCAACGTCGGAACTGAGGCTCCCTCGCAACGAAGAACAGGAAGCGAGAGGGTCCATATCGGAGATGGAATTCAGATCAGACAAACTTGTGTTCATGTCAGCCGTCGGGATGTTGATGTAGTTTGAAGACTCATGGGTGATTCTAGACAGGGCGGCCGACATTACCCTCTTGGCTTCAGGGCTGCAACTGCACTGTGGTTCAGTCCACGTGGTCACGTCATCAGGCAGATGATTTCCAGTCCGATCTCCCTCGACGTTCATGCTGTCTATACTGTCAAAGCTTGCGATGGAGGGGTTCCGGCCCAGGCTTTGTAAATCATCGTTGGTGTCCGAATATGCATTCTTCTCACCAACGTGCGAGATAGCGGCCAGGTTTGAATTAGCCCAGTCTGATCCTGGAAGAATCGGCTGGGATATCTTAATGTATTCATGCTCACCTTCTTGAACACCAGGGTTAATACTCGACACGCCCGTTCTTGGCAGTTGTCCGGGTTTTGCAAGATTTGGATGGGGGCTGTTCAGATTCCTGGGTGTGGGTGCCTGGTTGAAGGAATATCTCCCCTTACTGTTACTTGATTGGGCTCGCTGTGACTTCTGCGATCCTGTACGTGGCCGACCGCTGACTATGCTTGGGGAGCTGGGTACTGGGCTAGTCAACAGCATAGAACGAGGCTTAGGGTTGATACTGTGTGTAACTAGTCCCACATCACTGTTTGCGTAGGAGTGGTGAGGGCTGCTGCGTGGGGTAAGGGGCTTCTCTACCATCCCAGAGCTTGATGTATTCCCTGATTCGCTTATTACGGCCTCCCCAAAAGGAGACGTCAGTACCCTCTCTGGGATCCTCTTGGTATGGGCGTCTTCTCGGGGAAGTAGCTGAGTCGGCGGGACTTCCTCCTCGGGAGGCTGCTCCACGTCCAAGCTCCTCTGCAAGATCTCTTCGTAATCAATGGACGTCAGTGATTCTCGATCCTCATCGATCTGGTCAACGGTAATGACGGTGATGCGGTTGCTAAGGCTCTCGGTTCCGTCAATGTTACGCTTGCTCTTGGTGCGTTGACTCAGTCGGTATGTCTCCAGCTTGGGACCTCTCTTGGGACGGGTGTCTTCCTTGATGAGCTTCTCAAAAACAACTGGATGCCTTTCAGAGAGATCCTGACAATAGAATGAAAGCCAAAGACACTCATTCAAGATGTTTGAGTTTGATAGTTATTATTATTATTATTTTTTGTTATGAATTCAGGGGTTTATTATAAACCATTTAAAGAGGTCACGAGGCAATGATAGGAGTTTATTACCTCCGCCTACTTAAGTCGGACGGAGGTAATGTAATCATCCCTGTGTGTGTAAGTGGGTGTGTTTGTGTGTGTACTTCTGTACAAGACATCTCACAAAGTTCTCCACGGATTCGGATGAAATTTGAAGAAAAAAAAATTCTCTGAAAAAGCTCCACTCTGTTTTTTTTAGTTCTCACCAGTTTTGAGGTAGGTGAATGTTTCTCCTTTGCTTCTAAGACCTTGACGTCTGGATGCTGGAGTTGCTCGTCCCAGCAAAGAGGTACAACACAGGAAGGCGTTATCTTCTTTGACTTTCCTCCTTGACTGTTGAGCTTAAAGTGGTCCGAGTCACAGGTGGTCAAGGAGTCAATGGATGCGACTGATTCTGTTCGGTTTGATGTACTAAAACCATGAAAAGAGAACAACAATGAAACATTGATTGACATTGTTCCAGCATCAATACATACATTGGGGAAATGCTCAGTTCTAAAATGTCATATTTTCAGTCAGCTGGGGGGCCTTTTAAGGGAAGCTACAACATTGGTATTATGTAACGAACGTTAATTTCAACCCTCTAGTTTTCAAGCAAGAAATCATAAAATGAACCCGTTCAAATTTCATCAAAATTTGTGCTCATGTTTTTTAGAAAACAAAGAATACTACAATACCTTTCCACTTTCTTTCTCCATTTGCGTACCCTCAGGCTATTAGACTGCAGGTTACCATTGACGCCAATGCGTATTTTGTTGCCGATGCGCAGCTGGGTGGCCACATTGGCTCCTACCTTCCCCTCAATGTTGTAATACTCGGAGTTGGTCTCGCCTGTTGATGAAGAAGCATGGATATTACCATAATTTTACCTAAAAAAATAATTTTTGTATTACTTTCTGTATTTCAGCAAATGTGCAAGACTATTATTTTATTAAACCCCTCCTCTCCCTCCAAAAACTATTGCCAAAAGACTATTGCCAGTTTTTTTCTGTCTTCTGAAAAGCAACATTCTAGCACATCCACTTTCTTGTAAGGAGTCCCAGGAACTGCAGAGTTGTAACCAAGTCATTTTTTCCAAGTCAAGTCACAAGTCATTTCTATGCAAGTCATGTCAAGTCAAGTCAAGTCACAAGTCGTTTCTTTGCAAGTCAAGTCAAGTCACAAGTCATTTCTTTGCAAGTCAAGACAAGTCACAAGTCATTTCTATGCAAGTCGTTTCTTTGCAAGTCAAGTCAAGTCATAAGTCATTTCTATGCAAGTCAAGTCAAGTCACAAGTCATTTCTTTGCAAGTCAAGACAAGTCAAGTCACAAGTCATTTCTATGCAAGTCAAATCAAGTCACAAGTCATTTCTATGCAAGTCAAGTTACTTCTTTGCAAGTCAAGTCACAAGTCATTTCTATGCAAGTCAAGTCAAGTCAAGTCACAAGTCATTTCTTTGCAAATCAAGTCAAGTCACAAGTCATTTTTATGAAGTATTAGAAATAAGAACTACAAAATCGTATTTTTGGGGGACTTCGTTTCAACTACCTTGACCACCTGTCAACCAAACCCAAAAATGACCACCCTGAAAGACTTCTCTACTCACCAGTGAAAGCATCCACCACCCCGCCACCATAAGACTGGCCGCCCTCGCTGTCCTCCCCGTAGTCCATCCCACCGGCCGCAAAGCTCAGCCACTGTCCAGCGAAGGAGTCGTATCGCCGTGGTGTCTGACTCCTCTCCCGGCGGTGGTCCTCTCTATCCTTCTTGTCATCTTCATCCCACTGCTGGCGGATCTCCTCGGTGATCTGCTTGAAGCGGATGTTACTGCCGGAGCTGCCGTTTCGCTTCATTCGCACCCACATGAAGCCCGAGGCCTGAGGTGGCTTGCGGGAGGGTTTGCGGATGGCTCCTGTAAGGGTTTAAATTACCAAACATGAAATTTTGTTCACTATTTTAAAAGGGGGATGGGGTACAGTGCTGGTATAATAATAATAATAATAATAATAATAATAATGTGTGGACTTATATAGCGCATGTATCCACCAACTGAGTGGTGCTCAAGGCGCATTATATTATTACCCCTGCTCATAAGGCTCATAAGGCTCATAAATCATTCCTGAAACCATCTCAGCTCCCTGGGGAGTATACAGCTCAATTGCTGCCATTACAGCGCATATAGGGCTAATCAACCAACTCTGCCCTCACAGGTACCCATTTAACCCCTGGGTGGAGAGAAGCAATTATGGTTAAGTGTCTTGCTCAAGGACACAAGTGTCACGGCCGGGATTCAAACCCACATTCTGCTGCTAACACCAGAACTTGAGTCCGGTAAGCTAGACCGCTCGGCCACGACACTCCATGGTATGGTAGCAACCATCAAAAACAATTATAATCACAAACTTGTAGCTTTGCATGGTGAAGAGGATAAGTAAAGACTATTTGCGGTGACACCATGTGAATTCTCAATTGTGTAGTAATTAGTTCTGAAAAGAACTGGAGGTACAACTCTTCACATCAGGGGTGTGATTGGGCAGTTTTGAAAAATTCACGCAAATTTTGCTATGGGTATTGGGGCCGCTGTTGTGAACAGCGCAAGGGTGAAATCTACAGTTCTGAGCATTTGCTTTGCTTTCCTTTATTGCTTAAATCTTTAAAATCTGGAGGATCACAACATTGCAATTTGTAAAAATCCGAAAATCCAGAAAAATCCGGACAAATCTGGACAAATCACACCCCTGTCACATGGTATCACTGCAAATCGTCTTTACTTATAATCACATGTACACTCACTGGCCAAAAGTATTGCAACATGCTCAAAACTGAGCACTTTACAGTAACAGGTGAGATGATCATTTAATCTGATTTCATCGATCGTGTATTACATAATTTCCGAGCAAGAACAATAAAAAAGAACATTGACTTCAAAACACAGGCACATTCAAGAAGTCTTAAGTAGTGTAAATAAAATAAAATAAATTATTGTAACACAGTTCTCCAAACTGAACTTTGGTGTGTGTTGCAATACTTATGGCCAGTGAGTGTATCTCCATGATCAATCTATTTACAAATCTGTGCCTACTGGTATTCCTGCAGACACTTGGGAAACCTCAGCTAAGGATCACTAGCTATGGAGGCATGCCCTGAAAGGAGGAGTTCAAGTCATCGACCAGTCCAAGTGCCTGCCTTCAATGCAGGTCCCCAACCCACAATCTTCTGGTTCCCGCTGCAACAAAGGCTTCATGGGGCACAGATTAGCCTGGTGAAAATTCACGTACATCGCAATTACCTGTACTGAATGGTCTAAGGTTCAACGAACTCATCTGTAACTTCCTTGAGCCATCTGGTATGGAGACCGCAGCTGATGTGTGAGGGCGCTGTTCAACTTCAACTGCAAACCAAAAATATGGGGTAGTTTCACAGGTTTCACATTCATGTATAATAGTTTCACATTATATGGCCAAAAAAAAAGTCTCCAGGTTTTGGGTCATATGTTGGCTTCAAAATCAGTGCGGTGACACGCTTTTTTTTTTTTTTTTTGGTAATCTTTTTTTTTCCCAAGAAGTGAAATACATGATACATGTATACGTACAAAATACAGACTCCACGTTTTCAACTTTTTTCAGGACGACCAAAAAATGAGAAGGACTAGTAAAATTTTGACATAACTAGTCCTGTGGGCTACCATCAAATTCAAGTTAATTTCAACTCCTGAATATACAAACCTGGTGTCTGGATTCTCTCTTCCATTGAAGACGAAGGACGACTCCAGCCACTTAGAGTTTCTTTCCTGAAAATTCAAATAACATTTTTAAATAAAGATGTTCAAACACAAGGGTATACCTTTAGTTGTAACCGGAGAGAAAAAACAAAACAAAGATTTAGTCAAGTTGGTAAGGATACCTCAGAAATGATTCCATATGAAACAGAGTTGTTGACTTGAGTCATTGACTAGGACTTGAGGCTGACTTCAGTCACCTTTGTTGTTTACTTGTGACTTGCCTTTGACTCGCTTAAAATGACTTGTTGACAATTGATCTTGATTTTTTAAAAAACATGTCAACATTTTAAAATGTTGGTGATGGAGTGATGGAGCTAACTTTCTTGTAGATAAATAAAGTAAATAAATAAATTTCAAAATCCAGGAACCTGACAATATTATCTAAAGTTTATAAATGTTTTGTCCAATCAGATTATATTAATTGTCTTGGGCATTTATGAAAAAGAAATTTGGTTTCTAATTTAAATTTTACCATTGGGTCTTCTGGTACCGGTCTCTGATTTGCTTGCGTTGGTCTGAGATGATGTGTCGCGCCGTCGTTGTGTTTATGGCTCTTGTTTCGGGGAAGTCTAAGTTGACCAGTGAGCTGACCACCGTTGCTGTCGAGGGACGAGACCGGTAACGATGCTTCCCCTCAATGTCGCCAAGATGACGTTGCTATTTTAAGGAGAAACGGAAACATGAAGGGCATACAATTTGATATGAACACTATACATGTAATAGAGACAGTATCAACAAAAAACTGTCATAATTGTATTTAAAATTTACAAAAACCTTCCAAAAAGGATTAAATACGTGCATGTCATTATATTATTTTAAAACATCCCATTTTAGGCCCCAAAAAATATCTCTGGTTTCTGGTCTCCACGTGCGTCGCCTCAGACCTGGCATGGCTTTTTGCTATGAAGCAAAAATTGCCGGATCAATTGGAATTCTGCTACGCTGTGTTTTAAACAACATTTTCAAATGTTTTGCATTTTTATTTTAAATTTGACATAAGGTCAAAAAAAAAGTCTCCAGTTTCTGGTCATCGGTCGGCTTCAAAATCAGTGCGGTGACGTGCTTTTTTTTTTTTTTTTTTTTTTTGCCAACAGGGAAACATGTGATGCATGTACATGTGTACGTGGGGACCAGATTTCCCATACACAAAGTATGGTGGCTAAGTGAGGCCTCACAAATCAGACAATCGTTCATACCCCCATGTGAAAAAGTCATTTAAAATACAGCATGGCAGAATTCATAGCAAAAAAAAAAAATTAAAAATTAAAAAATGCTGACGCGCGGGTCTGAGAAGATGCACACAGAGACCAGAAACCGGAGACTTTTTTTTGCCTAACAATTCATGTTTTCTCTTTAACCAGTTCGCGTCGGGAATAAAAAAGTTTTTCTGGGCCCTTGTGGCGGGTTTCTTTTTCCCACACACACATTAATGGAAGCTTCCACAGTGGGTGGCCGGCACTTCCGAGCATGTCACCATACACGCGTGGCTCAACTGAGCATGCATACAAATATTCCGGAGTTTCCTATGGCGTGTTTAGACGCTCTCCGATCCGTGGTGCAAAAAAAAATTGCGTGTATACACGGCCTCCGACGCGAACTGGTTAATGAAAGCACTTAGAAAAAAGATGCCATTTGGAACTTAATGTTGTTGTTGTCCTCTTTCGGCTGCTCCCGTTAGGGGTCGCCACAGTGGATCATGATCCGCATATTTGATTTGGCATAGGTTTTACGCCGGATGTCCTTCCTGACGCAACCCTCCCATTTATCCGGGCTTGCTATGGGACCGGCACTAAGCATGCACTGGCTTGTACATCCCCAGTGGCTGGGCCATTTGGAACTTAATGTAAATGTGAATATTAGTGAGTTTTGTCTCTAAATGGTACCATTACTAACTTCACATCAAGCTAAATTTCCCACATGACATCTGCATTGATGAGTCATGACCTATTTGTGCTGCTAAGCAACAATCAAATGTATGGAGGGCACAGTCTGTCACCCGGCAAATACACCAACAATAGTGTCTGGACTATGGTAGTTGAAATGTCTTCTGTAGCAATGGTTTATTATGAACTTGAATACTGCAAATAAACACCATTCTATGCACAGAGTACTGTACCACTGTATCATGTAAATTACATGACATATGTCAAATGTCTGACCTACATAAACTCACTGATACCACTGACTCCATTCCAGTAGATGTGAGGGAAGTTAATCATAATAAGTTTTTATATTAGCCCTAACCTTCCAAAATCCTCCAAAATCCTCTTTGCCAAAGTGAAGGATTTTGGAAGATTGAGGTTATTAGGCATACTTGCCTTTCCATGATACATGTACATCCATGTTTGTTTGTAGTGATTGCAAGGTCAGTGCTTGGGTCAGTGGACACTGTTTATTGCTCCATGCATGCAGGGAGGGTCCCTGGCCATGTACATGTATCACAGATTAGAAACACATGTGTGCATACATGTCATGTGCTTGCTTTACTTCTGAAGGATTTTGGAGGATTCAGGTTATGTGTATTATGTAAGCAAATGGGCCTAGGGAGTTAGGGTTAGTGCAGTTGGGAATCAAACCCTCAACTATTTTGAGTGGGTCTTGTACACAACATAACATTTCAAATGTCAAGCTCCTGCCGTGTCGAATTCAAATGAATTGAGTTTGACAGTAGCATGGCAGTGGTTAAAAATACATTCAAAATGGCGGACTATAACGAGACAAGAAACGTAGCACTAGGATGGAATTCATTTCAGTTTGACACAGCAATGGTACATCATTTGAAACCACAAGCCGTGTTACTGCTGAACCATCCTGCATAGCAAGGCAGAGCCTGTTCAAGCAGAATTTTTTAAAAATGGCTCAAAACGTGGCACTCCTGCCACATGGAATACAATGTTTTAACCCTCCTACAATCAGTGCAATTTTTGAAACAACCCATTCAGGCCACTCCAAGCCATTAGCTGTTGTCAGTGGCCTCCTATAGTTACCCTTCTGTGCACTGTTACACCACTGAGATTGCAGGGTAAAGTGGTCTCCCATTGATACATTGTAGGCCATACTAATATGTTCAAACATTTACAGTGGCCTTGGGTGGCACACAGTTGATTTTGTAAGATTACTTAGAAAGGACAGCAGGCCTGTACATGTATGTACTGAAGGTTACTCAAGAGCAGAATTTAGTGGTTGGGAGTGGCCTCCATGTGTAGGAGGGTTAAAATGACCTCACAAGTACCTTACAAATAATTCAAAAACTAATTCATTTTCAAAGCAATTAAATTCATTGATACTTTGAAAGATAAAGCATACATGTACATTAATTTGTTACATGTATGTTTGTCTTTGTTGACAAAACAAATTGAATTTCGTTTTTAGTAATATGGGCAGGAGTCCGAGACGGCACATCTTTTGGTGACAGTTGTTTTAACTTTTTCTCCTGAAGACGATCAGAGCATACTGATCGAAACGTCGAGTTGTAACCTCCAGTTCTTTTCAGAACTAACTACTACTCAATAGAGAATTTCACATGGTGTCACCACAATTAGTCTTACTTATCCTCTTCACCATGCAAAGCTACAAGTTTTACCTGTTTTAACTTTTGCCCTGCCCTGGGTGACCCCTGCCCATGACAGCCCCTGCCCACAAAACTGAGTTAACTCTCTTGCAAAAACCAAAAGTATATTCCCAAATTATTTCATTCTCAGATGAGCCTTGCCTCGTTTTTCTTTCTAGATCTACATTAGATTTTCAATTTCACATGAGAATCTTTCTGGAAATTGGAAGATGATCAGCTATTTACACTGCGATGCAACTCTTTGTTTGCATTTGAATGCTGTCAGCCAAAGATAAACGTTTACAACTGGAGATAAGTCTCCCAAATATCACAACAGTTGCTAGGCTCATGCTTTGTTTAACCCTGGATGCATTGTCAAGATGGCTATTTATTATCATGCCTTAATAAACTTATCTGTCTTTGGTAAGCAACGGACTGTTTGCTGTTCAAATAAAGGATTACTGGTTCATCAATATTGTGGTAAATATAAAATGTTGTGTACTGTTACTTATAATAAGTTAATTTGAAAGCAATTAAATACCATGGGGTACACACAAATAACTACATTGTTGGACAATAAATGGGAAACATATGGCAGCAATATTAACCCTTCTGTGACTGCAAGGGTCAAACAAAATCAGTCAAAATGTTGATATACGTGCCAAGGTATATCTAGTGTAATGTTACAGTAACCCCCTCAACCAATATTCGGAATCTGGGTGTCATGTTTGACCCTGTCATGTCAATGTCATCTCAAGTCAATTCAATATGTAGCTCTACTAATTACCATCTGCGCAACATTGCAAGGATTAGAAAATACATTGATCATGATACTTGTCACCATGTGGTTCGTTGTCTTGTTACTTCTCGTCTAGACTATTGTAACTCTCTATTATATGGCATCACCAAAGCACATCTTAAACGTCTCACTGGTATTCAATACAGAGCTGCCAAACTTGTTCTCGCCGTTAACTGCTGGAGAGCTCATGGATCTCCCTTAGTTGCTCAACTACACTGGCTACCCATTGAGAAACGTATCCAGTTTAAAACTCTGTTATATGTTTTCAAATGTTTGAATGACCTTGCTCCACCTTATCTCTCTGATATGTTTCATCTTCACCAAAGTAACCGTCAAGGACTCCGTTCTTCCTCTGATAGAACTCGACTTACCATTCATAAGTCCAGATTATCTTATGGCAGACATGCCTTCTCACACTTTGCTGTTGAACTTTGGAACGGTCTCCCCATTATTGTCCGTGTTTCTTCTTGTGTAGTAACATTTAAGAGTAAACTTAAGACTTATTTGTTTTCTAATGTGTAGATTTTAGATTTTGTTTTGTTATGTTTTTGCCCGTTTTAATTTTTCCAATTCTTTTGTTATGCGCTTTGATCATGCTTTGGAAAAGCGCAATATAAATGCCTGTTATTATTATTATTATTATTATTATTATTACTTAAAAATCGAACACTGTCAAACCTTACGTGTAGTAAGTACATTTACAGGTTAAAGTGAGTCAACTGTTTTTGACTGGTAAAAGCATTGTCTGGTATTGTTCAGGGCAGTCAAAATGACAGTAAAAACCAGTCAAAAATACACATTTGGGTCAACAGTGAAAACAGGCAGTTGACTGATTTTGACCTCTATAGCTGAGTGCATGTACTTACCACTAAAGTGCAGCTATAGTGTTAATTAATTGGTTATGTAGATTGAGATTACATACATTCTACAAATCACAAGTCATGAAATCTTTCTGAAGAGGTCATGTAATTTTAGTGTACAATGTAATTAGCAACAAACAATTCCCACCTTATAAAGGGAAGGTGTACACAACATTGGTAAAAACCAGATTTTCAAATTAACAAATTATTATCTAAAAAACTTACTTGGAGGTGTAAAGTTGGTAACCATGGAAACATCCCGAGAAATAATTCTATTTGAAATGCTTTCATCTTTGAGAAAAAAAGAGATTATAATGTCGATTTTACAAAAGTCTACATCCGGCAACTTTTTGTAAAAAAAATTTTTTTTGTCCTTTTCTCAAAAAATGTATCTATTCTCATGAAACTTTAACAGGTTAGTTTTATTATATATATTTCTTGAAAACTACAGGTTAAAATGAACACATTTTACCAAATACCAATGTTATACCTTCCCTTTAACTTTTAAAATTTAACAAAACACAAATAAAGACACAAAAAAATCAACATACCTTGGCGTGTTTCTTGACATATTCCCTGTCCTTCAGGTCGACATAGTCATACGCATACAGGCACTTCTCAGCAGCCATCATGAAACAACCCAAAAAAAATTCACCCTCTCGGTCTATTTAAATTCTTCCTCCCAAAAACTTGTATTAGACTGTAAAGTCAATAATGTGTTGATGGACAACTAAGCACTCAAGGTATGTGAGTTCCATTTCTGAATGATTGTGTTCGCCTACATGTAGTTGGTACACTTGGCTTTTTGTCAAGTCTCGACCTCGAATTATGGTTCGTTCAGTTGTTTTATCAAGTGTAAAGAAGTTTTAAGAAGTTCTCACTTTGCCAGTCTTCAAACCTTTTGTTTGTTTGTGCTTCAATATTATAAATAGTGAGCTACGTTTGTGAGTCGATCTAAACTTGTTCTACGAGTATATGAACAGGAAAAAGCTCAAAGCCGCTAGTGTCGACATCTCCTGACTCTAATCTTGCTTCTGAATGATTCTCTAATTGACAAATTGTCTGCAAAATAATATATTTTGCATTTATATTACACGTCCTTTAAGGTTGGTAAGCAATTGCATTAATTAGCTGATTCTCTATTTATGACAAATATTCTGTTAGACAGCTCAATGATTTACTCAAGTGAAATATAATTTGTGTGGCCCAAAGTATAATTTTCTTGTGTTGTCTAACGTTGAGAGGATGTCTTTATTTGTACATCATGTTAGAAAAGACAAGATGAAAGACAGAAATGAATCCAGATGTTGTTTCTTATGGAGATAGTCTTGTCTTTGAATTCTCCTTTGATGAAGTTGCAGCCATGTTCACTGAAAAAAAACCAGCGAAATATTCATTTCAATCACTGTAAAATGTGGGAACTTTTGGCAACATGTGTGGAATTTGGGGCTCAATGCATGTTTTCAAAAAGAGAAAACAATGATCTTCAAAACATAAATAAAACTGATAATTCATCTAGTAATATCATCACCACAGTGGTCAAGTTGTCACATGGGTCAAATTGTCAGTCTTGAAGGTCAAGTTTTTTAAAGGTCGAGTTGTCACAAATGTCAAGTTGTCACAAATGTCGAGTTGTCACAAGGGTCGAGTTGTCTTATCTCTCATGGTGTCAACACAAACCTACTGTATTCTCACTTTCCACCAATCAAACTTGTAAGTCTTATTTCACTTCTCCATTTCATGACTTTGTATGCATGTTCACGGTTTCCACTTCGGACTGATGTACTAACACAGTTACTCTTTCAAAAAAAAGTTGGTTAGGACTAAATACTTTTTTATACTTGGGGGAACATGTAGGATTAGGATTTCATATAATTTTCAGCTTAACGCAGGGTCGCTACATACACTTCACGTTAATACATGACGTGATCCAACATACACGATTCACTTTCCTTGATTTGAAGGAAAAAAGGATGATATAATATTTTGATAATGGTCGACATGGTCGAGTTGACCATGGCATAAAGTCCGCACACGTAAAAAAAAATAGTCTTGTCGTCATGTTCAACTAAAACAACGAAAGTATCATTCATTCAATATCAGTCGCAATTACATCTGGTCACAGTCAATAATTTAATTATAAAGCTCTTACCAGTTTATACAAACCACAACGATATGGACAAACCTGTTTATAGGGCCTATCATCTAGCTAACGATACGTGCACATACATACACGTACACATAGTACGATCAATGATCGATCACTTGAGCATTCAAATTTCAATGTCCATGTGACGTGTGTGTACGTGTAAAAGCCATTGTATCAGCTGTAATAATATCAAGTACAGTTAGTTGTCAAGAACAACGTAAACACCGGGAAAATCAACTATTATAAAGAGGGGTGTTTAATACGGATATTATTTAGATTTGTCTTAAATCTATCCTGAAATATTAACGTTTAAAGCATAATATTACATAACTAATGTTTTATAAGAACACCGACGGCTTAAAATTTCGTAAATAACTAGTATTATGAACAATGTTGAGTTCAAATACCGATTGCAACCCCTCTACATAATAGATCAAACCAATTAGTTGAGTAGCATTTTTATTCGCCTCAAAAGTTGATGTATAGAGGGCGCTGTGTAGAATTGTTAGAAATCCAAAGTTAAGTTGGAACCGATGTTGGGGACTTCGCTCTGAGTGAAAACGGTGATTGGGAAGAGCGAACTTAAGACAAGCGCAAAACTCCGATTTCACGTTGGAAATATTACCGAAATAAGGAGCTGGGGACAACCTCCATCGTGCGAAAGTTGTCCTAATGCCGAAATAACGCCCCAGCGCGCCCCTCAGATAATATCGCCCTGTAACGGTACAGAGATTCAAGCTTATTAGCATAATAACGCTGGTTTCCTTCATCTTCATTCAACATTTGCAACCACATGCGTACGCTTTAAAACCATAGAGAAAGGTTAGAGATCTATCCTTTCTCTTTGCTTAAAACTAACCAACCAAATGCTACTTGGTCTATGATAATTAAAGGAAGAAACAACCTAAGTCACACAGTGGCAAAGGGGCCCGCCAAGCACACCCCTCTCCCCATCCCCCAAGTCCTGTGCCCCGTCAAGGATTAAAAAAAATCAGAATTCGGATCCCTAAAAACATATGAGGGCCTGTACAGTGGCGTAGCCAGAAATAAAGATTCGGCTGGGCCTGAGTAAAAATGGACGGGCCATAGAATTCATCCATAAATCCATCCATACACGGGCGCCGATTTATGTTTGTGCCGGTGGAACAGCGACCGACGCACACACGCACACACTGACACACAATATTTACAAGGATTGGAGATCACGATACACACCATGAAACGCATGGAAAGTTTAATGCCACAAATCATTTAGTAAAAAGGTTCACTTCATTAAATTGATTCGTTAAATCATAGGCCAAAATGTGCTGTGAGACACCTTAGGCCATGCTCATAAAGAACGCAACAGTATAGGCTACAAGGAACCTAATTCAAAATAGCCTAATATTGTTACACACACGCAAATAAAGCATACAAGCGCACCTGTAATGGACATTTGTCTTTTCGCCATTGCTGCTGAATAAGCTACTAGGTCGCGGTAAAAATTAGCAAACGTTAGCGTCAGCGAAACAGCTGGTATGGTAGGTTCTAGAAAATAACCGAACTGAGTGATATGACGCACGCGATTTCATTCGGCAATGCCATTGAACCAGCCAATTACAACACACGCTATAGCGACGCTACACAAAACAAAATTTAAATGGTTTAAATAAATAATAGACAGGTTGTTGCCTCCAACCAGTAGCCTACAAGCATGATAGCCCCTGTCCTTTTTAAAGTATACAGTATAAAATAAAATGCACTGTAGCCTATATCACACAAACATACATAGAAGAGGAATGCAAACAACATAAATCGTTAAAAAAAAAAAAAAAGTTATACAAAAAGCTTCTTTATTTGGCAATGGCAGGGCCTAGACAAGAAGTGGGCGGGCCTAGGCCCTGCCTGGCCCGCCCATAGCTACGCCACTGGGCCTGTATATACAAATTTCTACAAAATTGCCTCAAATTCGTGACCCCCAAATACACGTGACTGCTCAGCCATTAAAAAATAATAGTGTATACGTGCTTGTAAAATACAACGAGGTTATTACATTATAATAACAACATGCAACACTGGCAATGTTTGCAAAAGTACTTCTAATGAAAACTAGATGCTTTGTTTACTTTGGATCAAGAAAAAACAATTAACCAACCTATGAATGTTTCAGGACAATGCGGCATCTAAATTATGAACTAGACAATAGTGACAAAAAGCATTCATCATTTTTACAGAACACTTGAATTGACCAGAGTAAAAACAACAACAACAACAACAACAACAACAACAACAACAACAATAAAACAAAAAAACAAAAACAAATTGTCGGCGTCTAGCAACTTTTTGAGAAACAAAAAGGTGCATATTAGTTTTTCGTGGTTTTGGTTTTCTGAAATGAGAGCACAGAGCATTCTTTTTAAAAGGGGTTTCTTTTTAAAAAGAATATCAGAGAATCAGTTCTAAATCTCAAAATTAATGCAAACATATGGCATAATTTTGTAACAAGTAGAAAATATGAATATTTTTGGATGATTGCATTTTGGTCATCCCCTCGTAAATGATAGGGGGATATGACAAAAATGAATTTATTCTATATTTTCTCGCGACGAACCGTATCCCATGCAATTGCAAGCACCGCTGAAGCTTATCAATTATACTCAAGACATCAAGTTGGTTGTTCCATGTATATTTACATAATCCTGATTCAAAGACACGTAGCCGTTCCCCCCCAAAAAAAAACCCAGCAATTACAGCCCGAGCCTTTTGTGGCTTCATGGGGGCGCGCACGGTGGGCGCTCGTCAGAAGTTCACCCATCAACCTGCGAAAAATACACCTTTCCTCACCGGCCACACAGTAGCATTTAACTTCAGATTCTTCTGATTCAAATAATACATCACTGAAACCTGAATGCCACAATATTCTGGTCATTGGTTCGGTCAGGATTTTTCAGGGGAGGGGGAACAGCTCCTCTGTGCAAGGAACAGACACTAAAATAGACCAAAATTATAAGCACCATGTCTAGCTTTTTTGGGGAAACACAAATTTGCCGGTATGTTAATTTAACATTTAGTACCAATACGTTACTTACATGTACCTTACCTTAATATCTTATTTTAAATTACCATTTGTAAACTTGCTTCCTATCATGCCGGCCCTGCCTACCCCTATCTTTTTTAAGCTGGTAGTGCTCAAAAGCAAATAATTGGGGGTGGTTATGTGGAATTATATCACCCACCCGCACCCTATATCCGCCGATGTATTTTTTCCCATTCTTAAAAGTAAAGACAAATAAAAAATGTTCTCTCTCGGCCACCGGAGAACCTGCTATCGATTTTTCGCGGGCTGGCTTTTGTACTCGCCGCTTACAACAAAAGAGATTGGCTACCGTCCAAGGGGATTCTAAAAATAGAAATGATCTCACTCATTGCTTTTGTTAAACCACGTACACGCGCGGATCATATAACACTGCACACATACCACATTCCTGATTCAAAACAGTAGACTAGGGTGGGAAGGTGGTTACAACTTGTGAAAACCCCCTCGGAAAATAGCTCTTCAAATACCTTTCAGCGGATATAATTGCGGTTTATTTATTGTATGTGGGCGTTTATGATGTACTTCTCCAATTAGAGCTGCCTGGATCACTTTGGATTAAACAATTTCTGGGATTCGATATTCATCGAGTTGTTGTATATTGTTGCCGTGGTGCGGTGACGCTTTGCCTTTGGCATTTTTACCACTGCTAACTTATCAAACTTTAGCTTAATAATTGACGTTTTAACTTGATTTCTTATCACTGGAGTTTAACAACAAAATGGACTCCAGGAAAGATCGAGGGAGACGGAAAAGTTCGAGTCGCGATCCTTCGCCAGAATTGAGCAAAAATCGACCACGACAGAAAAAGGACCAGTCATCGGCTGTCTTGACCTGTGAGAGGGTGGCGGCTGCAGACACCGCGGGGCAATCGGTTGCGTCACCCGCTGTTAACAAACCCGTGGGCGCTGCTGGACCCGGGACAGGAACTGCTGGTGGAAACTCAACTGGGTAATGAATATTGTCAAATTAGCCTTTAAATTATTTGTTAAATGGACGGTTAATGTCTCATTTAATTAGGTTGATTTTGTTCAATGTCACACGTATTCTGTAGGTAAATTGCACTTAAACTTAAAGATGTATTTATGCCCATGAACGAATACTAACACTGTAGTGTTAGTAACAGTGTTTGATTTTGATTTTTTGATTTTTTAAAAATAAAATCATTCTTTTTTTGGAAAGGAAAACTTACTTTGAGATTACAAATTAACAAATATTTTTTTCAAAACAGTTTTGTGCCGAAATGAAATAATTTCCATAAATTAATATTGATACATATTTATTAACATTAAAGCATGATTCTCATGATTTTTGTGTGAAATTGATCATTTTGCTTTAAAGTATTACTCAAGTTAAATAGCACCAAAACAATTGCAGTAAACAAATTATTAAAAAAACTTTTAAAAATTATATATTTTGGACCAAAATGCTTTTCTTTATCAAAATACTTGTCTTTTTCACATGTGTAATGTTCCCTGTTTCATTGAAGAGTGATCATGATTAAAAACTACAGGTTCCCAACTGAAGTAAAAGTTGTGTTTGTTAGAAAACAAGGACAAGACTGAATTGAAAATTGTTTGTTTGCTGGTCTTTTTGGGTGTTTTCAGTGTTTTGTAGGCATTTCCTTTGGAAAATATTACATAATGAAATTTTCAAAGCAGGGACAAAATTCCATGCGGGCAGCGCTGACAAGAAACAAATAATCAAATTTCAATGGCCTTAGTACAACTGATCATTTATACTTATTTGTTGGTTTTGCATTTCTGTAGGACTATTGATTTTTGAAAATTGTTTGCTACTGATGGACTGAGCATATAACTATATTACTTTTTACTTTTTATTCAAATGAAATGAGGCAATTTTATTGGCGAATGGGGGTGATTAAGTGATTGTTGTATAATTTGTATTTAGAACAAAAACCAAGAACTATACAATCATCTTAAGAGCTACAGTAGAAAAGATAGAATTACCACCAAAAAAAATCTGAATTTTTTTATCCCTTCACAAATTTGTGTGCATTGCAACTTTTTTTGTTTTATTTAAAAAAAAATTACCACTAAAACCTGAAGTTCTGAAACCCCTACATGTTTTTTGCACCGGTTAATTTTCAGAAAATTATGAAAATTAAAGAATTTATTAATTTTGACTTGTTTTCTTTGTTGGTATATGACCAGGCGTATGCTTACTGTATCTTGGTTGCAATTTGTTTTCAAGCTACAATTTAGATTTTTAATTTAGTTTTTTCATCTGACAGTTCAACTTTGTGTATAAGTTTTGTACTATAGGCAAATTTCCTGTGTTCTGATTTGCTCATAGTGTACTCACCGTACTACGTAGCCAAGTTGAATCTCAATCCTATTTGGTCATTATGCAGATTTTCCAAAACAGGAAATGACTTGTCCTTTCGTAGGTCGTTTGACAAGTCTACACTTGTGATACAAATTCAAGCCACATCATGGTGTTCAGTCAGAATATATTTTTGTGATGGACGTGTAAGAAATATCTTGGACCTTAAAACTTTTTTGACAATTGGACACATCAGCAGGAGCATTTCAGTACTCGATTGTTTATATCAGGTGATCTCCTAGTAATTGTAAACAAAACTTAACTTTCTTGTACAATCATTACATGTAAATTATGATTCCTACTGGGAGTAAGTTAAGGTAAGTGTAAGTGTTTTTGAAATTTTTTTCACAATCCTTGAGTAAGCAAATTTGTTGTCCAGTTCAACTTGAGTTCGACCTTCCCCAAATTCACTCAACATGGTTGAGAGGCGTCAGTTATGATTTATACAGGCATAGGAAGGGGGAAGCTAGTAGGATGATCCTAGTATTTTATATACTAAGGAAGGGGTAAAGAAGGAAGGAGGGGTTTCTGCCTTCTTTTTACGATGTTAATGAGGCGTTTCCTTATGACGCAGTGCTTTTCATAATATTGTGAAAATAAGGTGGCATAGCATCAAGTGATTCATTCATTTTTAACCATATAAGGCAATTTAGTAATTGTGTGACGGATATATACACAAATACTTCATCACATCCATACATTATGTACGGTTACACCATGTCAGTTACACTGTAAAACTGTCAGAATTAAACACCTCATTTCAGAAGCCTTGTTTTAGGGACTTGTCATTTTTGTAAAATTGTGGCACACGTTTAAGTCTTGATTTGAGAAATAAGTTAATAGTGGTTCTGAGTTTTCGGCTGTTCAGTATTAAGCTCTCAAGCGTTGATCAGGCGAAATCAAATCTCAAACACTAAACGTCTTACATCTTATCTGCCCAGGATGTTTGACAAGGAGAGATGGATGACAAAATTGGAGGACCCTCTGGAAAAACAGCGAATCAGAGAGCGGCTACGAGCAATGCCTGCTGGGAAAAAAGACGCAGAAGACAAACAGCGGGGCAGAGGACCAATGGTACATATTTTTTAGATACAACTTTTCCTTCTTTTTTTAGCGGTAGATCTTATTGTGATTAAAAATGTTTTAAAGCAAGTTTTCAAATTTAGTAACACACTTTTTTACTTTAAAGGGACAGTATCATCATGATCAGAGCAGACTTTCAACAGGGCATGGAATCAGTGTTCTTTTTTAAGATGAACACAGTGACTGAAAATTACTGGCTCATTTATGCAGCAGCAACGGTAATATGACCTTATCATCTGGGGTATTATTTTCAGTCACTGAGTTAATGTAAAACTAGCACTTTGATTCCATGCCCTGTTGATTGTGACGATACTTCCCCTTTAAAAGTTCTGAATGTGTTGTACAATTTCTGTAAAACTGTTACCTGATGAGCTGGCATTCTTTTTTTAAATGGGAAACAAGACCATTGTGTGATCTCTTCTCCTCCCCAGGTTGTGAGACCTCCATCCCCTGCAACATGCTCATCAAACTCCGGATCCTCTGGGTCCAAGGTTGATGGTATTAAAAGGCCTGTGACCCTCCGAACAAAACGATCCCCATCGCCAAGGCAAACGCCAGATTCAGTATTCACACAACAGGTACTTTGGAAAAACAGTTTTATTAAAACTTTTTGGGAAATATTTTTAATTTTATTTAATTTTATTTTTTTTAAATTATCTGTTATTGGATGATAAGATTTTGTTTTTGTTTTAAATTCTTTGTACATACGTATACATGTACATCCTGTCATCAGCAGATCCTGCTCTATGATCTAATCAACCGCCCTTTAAAATAATATAAATTTTAAATTTGGTAAAATTTTTAAATTTGTTTGGAACTTTTAACAGTTTGCATTATTCTCAATGCACAAATTGTCCATACTAAACCGACAGTTGAAATATCCAGGTTTCAACGGTTGACAAATTTGAAAGATATCTTCGTATCAGGGACAATTCAAATAATTGTTATCAGAAATCTGTGTACAAAAATGCGATAGCAAGGTACCAGTTATGACACAGGATATTTGTATAGCTGCCTGGGCGGCTCGTGACTGATAGCAAACGTGGTAAACGTGGACGCCATGGATAGTGATTCCTTTGTTCAGTTTGATTTGGGAACAAAGTATGAGTGTCTCTCGACAAATGCAAAGTACATCCAAAGTCCAATTTACAATTCAGCCGTTTCTGAGCAGTTTTGGAGCCTATAACTACTTCTTGTATATATTTTGGATACATATTTGTCTCTCACTGTACAACAAGAGAATGATTTACAGAAAGAGGCTCGGCAATCGACAAGGTTGTAAACAAAATTCAGATGAGTCATTAAAACTCATAACAATCTTAGAGATCCATTGCCCATTTTTTAAATTTTTATTTCACCATAGATTCCGGTCAACTTTCTTTTTAACTCTAACGACCCCAAATCCTCCAAAATCCATCTCCTGGTTTTGCCTGATTTTGAGGGATTGAGTACTCCAGAGCCCAGTGAATAGAGCATGTAGCCACGTGTACCAAATCCATCAAACTTCACCGGCTGCTTTTGTTTGGATTCAGGACTGTGTATAGCCAAGCCATGGATGCTTTGCATTTGCTACTCTACCAATTTCATCAAAGTCCAACTTTTACTGCATGTTGATGGATTCTGGAGGATTTGGGATGATTTCTAGCCAAAATCCCTAGAGGGTTAGGGCTAATCTTAAATATTTCTATCTTCCTCAAAACTAGAAAGGCAAACAAGTACAGTGCACTATAAATTTACTTTAATTAAATAAAATATTCAACCCAGAAATAGTAATTGTAATGGCCCCCATCACAATTACATGTACATTGTACAAACAAGCACACTATTACTGTTAAACCATGCTTTTGACAATCTTTTTTGTGAAATAGGTTTAAATTAAAAACAGTTTGAGTTTCCTTTCAGGAAAATAGAAGCTGCTTACTTTAAAAAAAAAAACTTGCCCTGAAACACTAGTGCATAAACTACCTACATCATGTGTTAGATGAATTAAAACCCTTCTACACATGGAGGCCACTCCAATCCACTAAATTCTGTTCTTTAACAACCTTCAGTACATACATGTACATGTACAACCCTGCTGTCCTTTCCAAGTAATCTTACAAAATCAACTGTGTGTCACCCAAGGCCACTGTAAATGTTTGAACATGTTAGTATGGCCTGCAATGTATCAATGGGAGACCACCTTACCCTGCAATCTCAGTGGTGTGACAATGCACAGAAGGGTAACCATAGGAGGCCACTGGCAACAGCTAATGGCTTGGAGTGGCCTGAATGGGTTGTTTCAAAAATTGCACTGATTGTAGGAGGGTTAATTAAGTAGAGAGTAACACAATGTGACTTTACAAATTTCACTCTTTGTGTTGGGAAAATCCCAATGAAAAATGGGTGTGTTTAACACTTGATTATACAGTGTATTACATGTTGGTTTATCATACATGACTATACACATATTACCAATTCTGTGTAAATAAAAAGTTCATGAAATATCATGAACAAAATATTCCCTCTGGGGCTTATTTTTAACACCATTTAAAAAATAAAATAAAAAGCAGTAATAATCATTAATTGTTTAAGTGTACAAAACACCACACCTGTTTACACAAAATATTTGCCAACCCCAGTCATTACATATCCATAGAAACTTCAACAACTTTCTTACCCGTGGGCAGTTTTGATGTAAATTTGTTCAAGTTCTTATCCAAATATTGAAACAAAATTGTGTGACTCAGACATTTGGGGGAAAAAAAAAAAAAAAAAAAACCGATTACATTTTGTACAACAGAAATTTTTTTTGGGGGGTGCTTTGTGTAAATTAGCCCACAATGGTTCGATTTGTTATGACTGGATGGCCACAGTGTATGTGAGTTGTGATGTCACAATACAAGTACCGTCGATTTGGCGGGGAAATATGTTGGCACTCGTGCTTGCCTGAGTTTGAATAGAGATTTGTGTGCAATACAAACAAAGCATTGCCTCTTGAGTTGATAGTGGGTGGTAACGGACAATATGTACACATACGTACATGTCTTTCCAAATTGAACAAAGGTGAACAGGTTCAAAAATATTACCCGATATAATTTTTTATGCAAACGCAATACTGGTAAATTTCTGTTCTATAATAAGGTTATAATATACACTGTATGTGAAATTTGTACTACAGTGTATGTTGTTTACTAATTTCTATGAATTTATTTATGTATTGCCCGTATTTTCAGCTATTTTACTGGTGATATCCTGATTTAAAAAAAAAAAATTAACAAATAAAAACAAATACTTGGTGTTGAGGTATTTCACATAACAATAGTCATAAGCTTAGTTTAAATGTAAGTGCTAAAATGCATTTTAAACAGGACCCACCATCAAGCCTCAAATTTTTTTTTTTCACTTAACCCACCCTTGTATTTTCACTTACCATTTCCAAAAGTCACTTATCTGATTTCAGTGTCTGGCCATGTTGTTATGGGACATGACATAAAAACATGCATAGATCCACATACCCAGCAACTTACCCACTTTTTAAAATCACTTACCTCCGGTAAAATCCACTTACCTCTGGTAAAATCCACTTACCTCTGGTAAGTGGGTATGTGGGAATTTTGAGGCTTGCCCACCATAAATTAATTTTGGGACATGTTTATTGTAAAACCATGCTTTTCCTGATAATTTTGAGAAATGTGTAGTTTTAAAGAATTTTTAATTTTTTCCTCCAGTAAAGTAGCAGTGTTCCATAAAAAGACATGTGTATTTAAAAAAAAAAATGGATTTGTACATGTACGTGTACATTGTACACTGCCAGATCAAGTGTTCAAGCACAATACAAAATATATTACTAAAATTAATTTTTTGTTGAAATAATGTTTGTTGTGCATCAGTGCACTTTTGGAAACATACCCAAAATTATCTTCAAAATGCACCATGCATTTTCATTGATCTTTCATTTTCAGCACTTATGGCCTGTACTTCTTGCCAGGTAGTAATTTTGTCCCATTTGAAGAGGCGAAAGTACCAGTTTCCAACAGTGCTGAATTTTTCCAAAAAAGTGCCCCTTTGAGGATTTTGCAGGGTTTGGAGTGGTTAGGGTTTGTCAGTATAAAACCTAATTGAGATTGCAGTATGTGTACAGTTTCTTGAAACTCAACACCCAAAATCATGATCGCAAATGTATACAAATGTTTCAACAATATTTACTATTTTCAGAGCGGAATACTGTGAAGTGTATTTTGTGTATCAAATAAATATTTGGGTTTTTATTTATAATGTGCCAACTTGCCAAGAAGAAGTAAAGAAAGAAGAAAAAAAAAACATCCAGTGTGCTGAATTAGTTCCTGAAGAGCATTTTTTTTTGGTTATATTTTAAAAAGAATTTCAGTTTTTGCTCCCTGAAATAGCACAAACCAATATGTGGAAGCCATGTAGTGTAAATATGTTGTAACCATAGCAAGGTGACAATTTACAACTGCCTATTGTGCCTCGTTGCCAGGCAATGGCCGACGTCAGTTATCTAAACATCCCGGTTGCCTTGGCAACTGACTCGTGCCTCGTGGTTCGTGCACACACAGGTCTGTTTGGCTAATGGCTTTCTTAATCTTTTTACTTCAATGCAAAAAATACATTCAGATATATATAATTTATGGGAATTTATAATTTTGGGTGTTGACGCCGTGTTTCGCAGGTCGCAAACTACGGAGGCCTTGAGAGAGCAATACAGACGTTAAACATGCCATTAAAATACAAATGAAATACAAACTAAAAACATTATAAATCAAGATTAAAATGTAGCCACTTCTAAACAGTCACCTAATGATGGTACATGTACATGTATGTTTATTTATGGATTGTGGACCCGATTTTGCATTTTTAAACATTGTCATTGATTTTAGTTATTTTAGATCTGTTAGATTTTTTTTAATTTAAATTTTTTTTCTTTACGGATGCATCCAAAGACAAGGTATTTTGGTGCTTTTTTCAATCCCAAATTCTAGATTTTGGTCAGAAATGTGATGGTCAGACTGCATTTCTGATCAGATCCCAGAAACATCTGGTAATTATAAAAATCTAAAAAAAATATGATATGAAATTTGTAAAGCTGCATATTATAAGAGCTTTCGATTGTTGAAGAAAACAGGAAAACAGCAGTTTCCACTTCAGTTGAATCTTTTGAACAATTTTAGTGTCCCTGTAAAGGACAAAATTACTTCAGTCCCAATCAAATCACACAGTGTATAGTCTTGAACCATACGGCACGGACCTGTGTAATGAGTTTAGCCCTGGGAGCCTGTGTCATGGTAATTCAATTACAAACATCAGCTAGGGTGGATCACTCGTACATGTACGTGTCTACGCCTTGCGTAACGATTTTGTGTCAATCAAATCTGCAGATGTCACGTATCTTTCTTGAAAAATCCAAATATGAACAGAACAGTACTTGAAAGGGAAGGTACAACATTGGTATTTGGTTAAATTCTTAAATGTTTCTTTCCATCCTCTAGTTTTCAAGAAATATGTCATCATAAAATAACTTTTAGTTTCATCATAATAGGTGCTCATGTTTTTGAGAAAACAAGAAACATTTTTTAGCTTTTTTTTATTTTCAATAAAAAAAAATTGCTTGACGGCAAATTGTGTAAATTTGACGTTATCATTCCTATTTTCTCTAAGATGAAAGCACTTGAAACAACATTATTTTTCAGGATGATTGATTTGTGCATCAACAAATCACATAGTACTGTACATGTAGTTCAGTAGTCAGTTTTAATAATAATAATGTGTGTGGACTTATATACATGTAGCGCACGTATCCACCAACTGAGTGGTGCTCAAGGCGCATTATATTATTACCCCTGCTCATAAGGCTCATAAATCATTCCTGAAACCATCTCAGCTCCCTGGGGAGTATACAGCTCAATTGCTGCCATTACAGCGCATATAGGGCTAATCAACCAACTCTGCCCTCACAGGTACCCATTTAACCCCTGGGTGGAGAGAAGCAATTATGGTTAAGTGTCTTGCTCAAGGACGCAAGTGTCACGGCCAGATTTCGAACCCACATTCTGCTACTAACACCAGAACTTGAGTCCGGTAAGCTAGACCGCTCGGCCACGACACTCCACATAGAGGATTAGCTGTTGCAAACTGCTTACCAACCTAAAGGACCTGTAGTATAAATGCAAAATAATGGTTATTGGCCTTCGGCAAAAAAAAAGTCTCTAGTTTCTGGTCTCCGTGTGCGTCACCTCAGACCCACGTGTCAGCATTTTTAATTTTCTTTTTTTTGGGGGGGGCTATGAAACAATGCCTAATTGCAGCCAAAATTGCTGGATCGATTGGAATTCTGCTATGCTTGAAACAACTTAGGGGTATGAACGTTTGCCCAATTTGTGAGGCCTCTCTTAGCCACCATATTTTGTACATGGGAAATTTGGTCCACGCGTATACAATGCATCATGTATTTCCCTGTTGGCAAAAAAAAAGAAGAAAAGATGGCTGGAAAAAAAAAGTGCGTCACTGCACTGATTTTGAAGCCGACCGATGACCAGAAACAGAAGACATTTTTTTTGGCCTTATGTTTCAAACCTATTAGGTTCTTTCTCAAATTTGATAATCTGGTAATAATTAATGTTGTACCTTCCCTCTAAGACAGATTATACTGTATACGTACATCACACGCATGCTTACACGTTTTTGTCTTTGTAAATTGTGATTCACATTGTGTGTCATGATTTGTGACATTGTACAATGTTCAGGTGTTGCATTGTATGTTACATTCAAGTAAACCAATCTTAAGCACAGCTCGGTTTTTTTTTTTTTTTTTTTTTTTTTTTTTCTTTTCTTTGTGACGAGTGCCTGGGAGGATTGCTTACATTTCATTTATGTCTGAATCATCAAGGTCATTCCATCTATGATTCATATTTGAGATCTCATTTGCCAGAGAGCGCGTTATATGCGTACCTAGGAATCCCTTGTCTTTAAATTCAAATGATTTTTCACTTCAGTGTTGCATCATGTACATCACCGTACACTTTAAATGTATGGTTTCTCTATAAACCGGGGATGGGGGGGGGGGGGGGTGAGGGGGTAAATGAAAATGGACTGAGCTGTTTTCACAAACCCAGATTCAACAAAGATTGTATGGGCAAAGCATTGGAAGTTTTGAGTGTTATCTTGTTATAATTTATTTCCTTCTTTATTTTTTATTTTTTTGGAAAGAAAGAGAAAATGCTACTGTACTTGACCAATTAGACAGGCTAGAAGAATTGTGGATTGCACACACTCAAATAGTATTTGTTTGTTTAATAAACAGCAAAAAAACAATTAATAAAATACTCTTTCCAAAAAGAAAAAAAATATATATTTTTGTATGTATCAAATAAAAAATACCAAAATATTTAAGATTTATTCTGAAATGTTAAAATTTTTCCCCCATATATTTTTTTACAGGTTGTTAGTCGCTCAGGGTCTCCTACATCGCCACGGATACCAAGGCATCGATCCAGGATATCTCCAGTGGTAAGACAATCTTTTATTTCTGTTTTTTTTTTTCTTTTTTTTTTTTCCAAAAATGAAGGGGTTTCACAGATTTTTGTACAGTGTCGGTTAACCTGGGCAAACTTTACCAGGATAGATTCGGGCATTTGCATGAATTTTGAAGTGCTTTCGTCTTAGAGAAAACATGAATTGTTAATGTAGAACTTGACAAAAAAGTTGCTGTTTGACACCTTTTTGTAACAAATATGTACAAAACATGTAACAGTTTTTCGTCATTTTCTCAACGACTTATTTTGATGAACTTTCACAGGTTAGTTTTATTTGTACCTTCCCTGCTAATGACATTTCTTTAATATCTGTATACAGAGTTCCCGTCCTCCTTCCCCACCGTTCGCACACAGGCGAAGCCCTTCTCCTCAGGGGGAAATCAGCATTGCCATAGCCGAGGAAATCCTTCAGAAGAGAGTGGAGAGAGCACTGCACGCACGGCTCTACCTCCTTCAGCAGAGTGGTCCGATCTCGTTTGTGATTGGTGGAGACTCACCCAATCACAAATACAAGGTTATCATTGGTCCACAGGTAGGCATTTTTTCTAATTTTTTACATACTGTATTTAAAAAAAAAAGAAGCCAGTTTTACCAGCTTAACAGCAGCAAAGCCAACTCGAAATTTCTGTCTTACATTTTGTAAAAGGGACAATATCATCCCGATCAACAGGGCATGGAATCGGAATGCTAGTTTTAGATTAACTCAGTGACTGGAAAATAATACCCCACATGATAAGGTCATTGCTGTTGCTGCTGCATAAATGAGCCAGTAATTATCGGTCATTGTGTTCATCTTAACCTACATGTAGGACACCGATTCCATGCCCTGTTGAAAGTCGGCTCTGAACGTGACGATACTGTCCCTTTAAGTCAAGACTGTTTGTGGTGACACCATGTGAAAAAAATTATCTTTGGAGTAGTTATTACATGAAAGGAACTGAAAGGAACTGGTGGTTACAACTCAACGTTTTCGATCAGTGTGTTCTCGTCGTCTTCAGGAGAATGTGATATAAATTGTTAATTTAAGAAGTAGAAGACATAAAACACAATAAAGGGGGCCACTTTGCATCCGTCACGTTAGCAGTTTTTCCAATGGTTGTTATTTATTTTTAAGTACCCGAAACCGACCAAAAAGTGTTTCAACATGTGAATGGACATGCAGGCTTATACTAGAACTAATTTGAGTTGATTTATTTTATTTTTTATTTTTTTACCCTCAAATTTCCATAAAAATTGGACGGAAAAAGTTACCTCACTTTTCCGTCCATTTGTTGATGGAAATTTTAGGGTAATTAAAAAAATAATAGTAATAATCAACTCAAATTATCTTTAGGATAAGCATGCATGTCTATTCAAATGTTGAAATTCTTTTTGGGTGGTTTCAGATATTAAAAAAAAAAATTACAACCATAAGAAAAACTGCTAATGTGACGGTAGGAAAGTGGCCCCCTTTATTGTGTTTTATGTCAGAAACTAGTGATCATTATGCAAATTAGGCAAGTACAAAGTTTACTGAGATCTTTTTGGAAATGGTCTACCACATGTCAATAGTGTACAATGTAAAATGCTAAATGGAGATAAATAATTATACACACTAATTGTTCATGTACTGCAGTCAGTTTTACGTGATTGTACTTGCGAAAGATGCATTCGAAATGCTGCAGTTGGTATTCAAGTCCAGCCTTTTCATCATAGTACACGTACATTGTAGAGATACTGATGAGACAGGAAATATCAACACTCCAATCTCAAGGGTCTTTACAGAGCCTTGCGGTCTTCGGAGTTCTTCAAGTTAAATCTGCCAAATGCACATCTTAAAGCCCCTGTATGTACTGTATACACACACTATTGGTAATTTAAAAATATCACAGTTTTACATAAAACTTAATTTTTGTTACATTTATGATGGCGTCAAACATTCCATGAAGTCTTTCAGCTTTGAGGTGCTATTATTTTAGTAAAATTAGCAAATGAAATTATCAAGTTCTTGTATTTGTTATCTGCTGGAAGGGTATATTCCACGTTAGAATGAACATGAAATTTCAGACTGCAAGAAACTTTCACAGGTTGGTTTCTGCACATCTCGTGTTTTTTTTACAAAGTATGGATGCTTTTACAGACATTACAATGTACAGAAAAAAGTGTCAAGGGCATATCCATATACTGGTATGTAAAATTTAAATGTCGATGTAAACATTTCAAGAAACAGGAATGCCCTACAAATGTAATGAAATTCTAATCACAGTAATAACTTAAATGTTGCTTTTCTATATTTTATAATCCTAAAACATTTCATATATTTAAGTCATGTTTTTAGTTCTCACAAGAAGACAAAAGATTATTTAAAATTTCATAAAAATGTTTTAATGAAAATTCTTTAAATTACATACTCGTAGCTTATGAAAACATACATACTTTAAAATATCTTACAAAAATTGTGTGTTTTCAGAAAAAAAAATATTAAGACAAATTTCAAAGTAGTGAACTGAAAATGAATGCAAGTAACATTACGTTTGAAGCCATTTTTTTGGCACCTTTGACTAATCATTGCAGTGTACATTTGTCAGTTCAAATACAGTGTTTAGATCATTGTCTTATTGTGTTACCATGTGTCTTTACAAATGAAACGCAAAAATTATTAATACTGCATGTGAAAGCAATCCACTTAGGCCTTACATATAAAAAGCATCATTAGTATTCATCAATCAGTGTCCGTACAGATTAGTTAGAGAAAAAAAAATGGTTTCCAGTTGGTTTTGCCCCGAGGAGCCTTTACGGGAGGTTGATTAGAATATAAAACAGCTGCCTCTCTCTTTATTTGTTGTTGAAGCGTGTCATTCGAATATCAAGGTGATTACGTACCATATGTGTATTAGCGCGGTGTTATATTGGTAATATTCTCGGATACACTAACGCAAGCCATTGTGTGTATCCATGGCAACAGTGATGCACTATTGAACCGGTGAGAGTTCACTGCGCGGTAACAGACACGTTTAATCATGGATGTACTGTCAACTCATGGGGGATAAATTACTGGTTTGTTTTGGGTTTGCAAAATAACATAAAAACGGTGATCGTCATGGACCTAAAGTATGGTAAATAATTAACAATGCCTGCAGAGCAACGTGTACATGCAACCATGTGCAATAGCCAAATATTGATGGTAAAACTAAAAGCTCTTTCACAAGAATATACACATGTACATAATAATAATAATAATGTGTGGACTTATATAGCGCACGTATCCACCAACTGAGTGGTGCTCAAGGCGCATTATATTATTACCCCTGCTCATAAGGCTCATAAGGCTCATAAATCATTCCTGAAACCATCTCAGCTCCCTGGGGAGTATACAGCTCAATTGCTGCCATTACAGCGCATATAGGGCTAATCAACCAACTCTGCCCTCACAGGTACCCATTTAACCCCTGGGTGGAGAGAAGCAATTATGGTTAAGTGTCTTGCTCAAGGACACAAGTGTCACGGCCGGGATTCGAACCCACATTCTGCTGTTAACACCAGAACTTGAGTCCGGTAAGCTAGACCGCTCGGTCACGACACTCCCAACATGTGTTGGTAATCTTTAAAAAAACACAGAAATGATGACAGTTTTTACATGAATCTTTCTTGGTGGATGTTTGGTATCAAGCATTCCTTTAAATATTAGTCCTGTGATTTCTCAGGATTCTTCCTGATTTCAGGATTTTTCCCACTTAGCCTCAAAATATTCTTGACAGAAGAGAAGTAGCCACTAAGGAAAGAAAGAAATAGCCTGTATTGTGTCCAAACCTCTAGTTTCTCATTAGTGGGGATGTGGAGAGTCTGTAAATCCTCCAAAATTAAACATCCGGGAGGTTCAGGGGTCTTTGTCCTCTAGACCAAAGGGAGACACAGGCCTGCTACCCACAGGAGGTTCAGGGGTCTTTGTCCTCTAGACCAAAGGGAGACACAGGCCTGCTACCCACAGGAGGTTCAGGGGTCTTTGTCCTCTAGACCAAAGGGAGACACAGGCCTGCTACCCATTTTCAGGATTTTTTACTTTTGTCAAATTGCACCCCTGAAATATTTCTGTCTGATTTTGTGTCTTCCGGAGACATTAATTACAAGGTGGAATGCATCAATTTATAAACAAAATCTGAATGCAATATTCACTATTTTTGTCTTAACAACAACATGATATAAACATTTTAGAAGCTGAAATTTACACAGTTGTTTTTGTAGATTCTCTCAATTCTACATTATATGTATAATTTTTACAGACAAGATTTTTGTAATGTAATTGGCTACAGTATATCAATAACAGCATAGAAAATGATGTATGCGTTTGTGTAGAAATGTGTACATACGCAGCTTGTAAACAGGACTGCATATACCGTTGTGGATTTTGTTAACGGTTTTCTTGTTTTGTGGGTTTTATTCTGTTTCTGGCAATTTCTGTTCCTGTTTTGTTCCTCATTAAATTGTTATTCACTAACGGTTCCTAATCTGGTTCTTTTAAATTTTGTTCTTTAAATTTTTTGTTTTATTCATGTTGAGATTGTTGTGCATTGATCTGATACAAACATAATTAATTTTTTTTCTCTCGTAGAATTGCAACTGTGGCAAAGGACCGTTCTGTCTGCACGTGTTGTTTGTCATGCTGCGTGTATTTCAGGTCAAGGAGGGTGACCCCATTCTGTGGAGTAGAACACTTATGAATTATGAGGTACGTCATCTACAATTGTTTATTTACGTGCATATTGGTTTTTTAATTTTACCTTTTGATCAAATCTTGTTGGGGATTGTCAGGCCTCTTGAATATTAAAGGGAAGGTACAACATTTGTAAGTAAGAATTAAGAAATTAAGAAATTGTTATCCATTTAAAAAGCTTACACGTGTGTAAAGTTAGTACAAGTGTCAATTATCATGAGAAATTATTCTGTCTGAAGAGTTTTCATCATATAAATTCAATTCAATTCAATCTTTATTTCACTTTATCATAACGTTGAACATTAATGCAGTAATGCAGTAATGATGATAAAGTGGTGGAGACCCTCATAAAGCAAGCTTGTCAAGTGAGGGCACCCCACTTTAATCATGTGTAGTACAATGAGAATATAGAAACAATCTTTATTTAGAAAACCAAAATTAACATTAATATCTTAAAATCACAATGTACTGTACACGAGAATTTAAATATTTAAACCAAAACAAAAAAGACATTTTTAAATGAATGTCAAATTTCATCCGGCATATTTTTGACAAACATAGAAACCATACCAAAAAAAAGGGTCACTGGTTTCTTCAGTGACCCTAAGAGCTAACAAATTGAGCATTGTGACATCTCAAAACTTGTAGGGTTTAACATTCAGAAAATTAGCTGGATTATGGCAAAATCACAAAATATCTGGCGTCATCGTTTCTCATAAACGGCTGGCAACATGTATTGTAATTTTGTTCAGTCATGGATGAGATGGTTCATCTTGATTTAGGTGGTTTCCTAAGTGATTTTAAGGTTCGCCCTGGCAACCGTTAAATTTTGCAACCCCCGCTTTAAACTCCAACCTTTGGATTCCTTGTCAGGTGGAGATGCTATTCAGGAACTACCAAGCCAGACAGAAAACAAGGCTTAAACACTCATCGTCGAAAGCGACCAATCAGCAGGAGAGGAAGACTTCCCATGATTCCTCAGTCGACATGACATCATCAGCTACAAGCACCGGGACTGCTTCCGCTACGAGCACCATGAATAGTGATCAAAGGTATGGACATTTAACAGGGGTAAGAACTCATTGTACAGCGACTCGCATACTCGATCCTTGAGGAATTGTGTCTTGGACTCAAAGACAAGATGTCCTGTTCAATACAATAAAACAAAATTACCAATGCAAAGAAATTCCTCTGCAACATTAAAAAAATTATGTCTTATGAGGTGATAATTATGATAGAATAGTATACATTGTAAGCTTGTCGATGGTGAAAGAATATTTGTGGCTTTGGTAAAAGAAGGGAAAAAATTGTTTGAATCCAATATTTGGTATTTGTGCTGAAATTTCATTTTTATAGAACTCGGACTCGAACATCATGACTCATGATTTGGGCTCAGGCTCAACCAACATTACCTGAGGACACACGACAAGTCAGGAAAAAACACATTTTACAGCCAATTTCCATCATAAAAAAATATTTTCGTCCAACTTGAAAATAAAAGAACTGTTTAAAAATAATAAATGAATTTCAGTTGATAGACCATTTTTGTCTACGAGAATCATAATGAGGCTGTTGTCCAAAAAAAGGCTGGTGCCAAGAATCGGTTGCCCAATTCATATACATGTCTTCAGGGAACTAGACAATGACATCACGCCCATAGTCCATTGAATGAAATGTCTTTTATTTTGTCTCCTAGCAATAAAGAGGAGGATCTGTGCCCCATCTGTCTCCTGGAGATGGTGGACGGAGAGAGTCTGGTGGTCTGCCAGGACGGATGCCGCAACAGACTGCACCATCACTGCGTGGCCATCTGTAAGTTATATAACACCAATTCTGACTGGATGACAGTTGGCTGTAGTCTTTCCTAATAGAAAACAACTGCGGTTTTTGTAAAGCTGATTTTGATTGGATAAAAGTTGCTTTCTTCTGCAATGTCATCTTTGTTCAGATGAGCCAATCACATTCTTTGTTAGATGACATGTTAACATGTTAACATTTTAACATTAACATTTTAACATGTTAACATTTTACAGAAGATTTGATTGGCCTATTGCTCACATGCTGTCAGCAATAAACCATATCCTGTGTGTAAAACACTAAACAAAATTGTTTTTGTTTTGTTTTGTTTTGTATTGTTTTGGTTTTTTAAAGGAGAGTTAGTAAAGATTTTGAAAATAAGACTCATTGATTAATCTTCATAATTTTTAACTAAAACCAGGGGCGGCAGAGTGTGAAAGACAGAATGAAGACCTGAACTGCCCCCTGTGTCGCACCAAGTGGGACACGCCCCCTGATGAGGGGAGTGATATAACCCCTAAGGATGGAAGCGACGCACCCCCTAACACAAGGAGACCCTCACCAGCCCCCTCCCCAAGGTTGATGCGACGAGTCGGCAGACAGCAATCGGATGCCAGCGAGTTGCCGCCGGAAACACTTCCTTGGATTGAGGTACACCGTGGACAATTAACCGATTCAAAACAACCAAATGATTCCCTTAAAGGGATGGTATCGTCACGATCAACAGGGCATGGAATCTGGGTGCTAACTTTTGATTAACTCGGCGACTGAAAATAATATCCCACATGATAAGGTCATATTGCCGTTGCTGCTGCATAAATGTGCCAGTAAATTTCAGTCACTGTGTTCCTTTTAAACGAGGATACTGGTTCCATGCCCTGTTGAAAGTCTGATCTGATCATGACGATACTGCCCCTTTAAAGTTTTGGAAATAGATATCTATCCTCCTGAGAAAGTATTCAAGCTGAGGCTGTAATAAAAATATTTAAAAGAAAAACACTTGAAAATAAAATTTATTTTAACAATTTGTTGACAGCACCATGGTAATTAGGAGGTGGGGTGCCATGGTCGAGCGGTTTAGTGCATCGGATTTGTGTTCTGATGGCTGAGTCGTCAGAGTGTGTGGGTTCGAAGCCTTGCCGCGACCATGGTGCTTGTGTCCTTGAGCAAGACACTTTACCATAATTGCTGCAAGGGCCGAATTGAACCCAGCCACTGGGGATGCACAAGCCAGTGCATGCTCAGTGCCGGTCACAGGCCCGGATAAATGGGAGGGTTGCGTCAGGAAGGGCATCTGGCGTAAAACCTATGCCAAATCAAATATGCGGATCATGATCCGCTGTGGCGACCCCTAACGGGAGCAGCCGAAAGAGGACAACAACCATGGTAATTAGGAGACCTTCCCTTGTGAATTTTCCAAAATTTTCTCAGAAACTAATTGAGCCAAAACTTGATTTGGAACAGATTCCTTTATGCTTTGAAAGTATGACTTCACAGTGCATGGCACCAAAGGTGCTTTTAAGTTAAATTAAACATAAGCTGTATATTATCTGTACATGTACAAACCCATATTCATTCTTTCTCTATATAAACCAGGTGTTTTCCGAGGACATTATTCGTCCGTTGTTCTCCCATGAGTGGAGCCTCCGCGAAACCGGGTTCCACCATCTGAGACCCGCCATGCGCGCCAAGATGCAGCCACACGAGGGCGGTGTCTACAGGCAGGAAGACGAGGCCGTGATCAAGAGCTGTTGCGGTGTCCTTGCCCTCGGCTGTTCGGATCCTGTCTATAAGGTTTATGTTGCAGCTCTGGTAAGTCCATCAGAATTTTTTTTCTCAAATAATTATCTATGGTTAACCAACTTCATATCACCTTCATATCAAGAAATTTTTTAGATTATATTTCATTAATTTTGTAAATCAGGTAACTACCAAAAGTACATGCCATCCATTTAATAACCATATTTAGTCTGAGGAAAAAAATTGTGTTTACTCAAGTGTGGAAGATACTTATTTCTTTATGACAACCACTTATTTGTTACAGAAAGGACTACGGACCATGCTGTCCTGCATTCAATGCTTCGAGGAGGCAGGGAGACAATGCTTGAGACACGAACTGAAACACGTCATCGAGCCCATCCTTTTCAAGTGTGCTGATGGCAACAGGTAAATAACTTGGCATTTAGTCAACAGATTGCTAATGAACAATGCTGGACGCCATCTTGGAATATGAACAAAATGTTGAAAAACAATGAATTTTTTTTATTTTAATTTTGATGATTTTCAACACATGTCCGTGTGTTTTTGAAACTGGGTGTTAGTATTAGTGTTTTTTTTATTTTGGTATTAAATTTTAATAGTTTCATTGAAAAATCAATTTTATTTAGATTTCATTGTCAAAGGAAAATAGTACAATTTCAATGCATTTATACTTGCGCATGTTCCATGTATATCATGTACAAACATAGCTTGGATTTCTTTATAATTGTGAGACAACAACCTCTGAAAACTGAGCTAAGTTATGAAAATAGTATATTACTTTATCAATTTATTGATGTTTTTTTTTCTGGTTTGGAGTATTTCTATATGCCATTTTGTGTGTGCTTTTGCTAATAGACGTACCAGTCAGCTGTCAATCTCTGCTTTGGTTGAGCTGGGCAAAGGTCAAACAGGCGAGCTTGCAGTGGGTCATGAGATCACCGGATCAGGTTTGCATAACTATTTATTCAACAGACCATTTCATACACATACACATAAACTGATTGTTACTTTTTATTCACTACAAAAGCCAACGAACCTGCATCAAATATGGCATTCTGAATTGTCTTAAAATAGGAGTTTGATTTTGTTTGCCCATAGATTGTACTGGCCTTGGTGGAGTGGACTATGTAGAGGAGTGTATCTTCGACTCGTCTTTGTCCTTCGAGCCCGCATGGCAGCCTCATCTTGGCCGCCTCTATCTCCTTGAAAAACTCATGAAAGAATTCCCCGAGGAGTACGTCCCTTGTTACCCCGACGACGCTGAAGCAGAGCCAATACTTAACTCACGTAGCGAACGTCTGATGAGCGTGTTACGGTTTGCCTTGACGGCGATCCAGAACGGTCACAGTCGTATCTGCAAGCTGGGCAAGCGGCTGTTTGTGAACATCGCCCGCAACACCGTGCACATGCCGCAGCTGTATGAAAAGGTCTGCGACTCGGTGATGGAGCTGCACGTCGACCTGCAGCATGGGCTGCAACGCCGCCTGACAAACATTCTCGATGACTTTGAGGCCTCCAGGAACGTCGCAGAACGGTTGCAGGAGACAGATATACATATTTATGGGAGAGTAGTTGATGTTGAAATCGATGTTGAAAGTGTCGAGAGAGACAGTCTTGGAAGCTGCACGAGCTCCAAACCCATCGCACATGCTCCTGAGGGTGTCTTAACACCACTGCCTTCCTCTCCGTCGCACAGTGCGACACAGAGCAAACAAGCAGCTTCCAGAATCCCTGTGCTGGTACAAGACCGGCATCTACAAAACAGACCACACCTCTCCTTAAATGGTGAGAATAGTTCACGGCTCCAGGCCAACCGAAGTGATGCAACACCACATAAGGGAGATTGCTGCAACACAGAGGACCTCTCAGACCTGTCCCTGTCCATGTCCCCCGGCTCTCCCTCTGACCGTGCCATCACCTTCAAGTCCGAAGTCGCCACGGCCAACTCCTCCCCAAGGCACGGGCCGAAGGTTCCCAACTGCAAAGAGCAGATCGAGATGGAGGAGGCGGAAGCCCTGGCCGTTGCCATAGAGACATCATTTACCCAAAATCCTCTTCCTGTTGTGCCAGGCTTGACGCCAGCCAGGGGCGAAGATATCATCGTTCACATACAGAGTGAGGTATGCATAGAAGGACATGACACGTGACCTGACATGTTTATTTATAAAGTGCCCTCGTTTGAACTTTTTCTGGCAAAAAGGTAGTTTTGTCAAGAAATCAGTTACTCATACAGATGGCTATATAATGTATTTTACCTCCTTTCTTGTTTCCTTCTTGTCTATTCCCTAAAGAAATGTTCGCCCCCTTCTCTCAGTTTTGATTGCTTGTATGGCTGTGCCGGGTATCCGGATACCCGACCGAAACTGTCATTACCCGGTTCCATTGTTCAGTTCTAATTACATGTAAATGACTTTTGAAAATTTTGACTGAACATTAAAGCCATACGAATGGAAGTCTCTGATTTTTTATTAACTTTTTTTGTGTGGAGAATTGGGATGCTACGAGTCATTTTTAATATAGAGGCGGGAAATTTATTACAGTAAGTCCACATTTATTGTGACTCTAATAAAAAAAGAGAATCTTGTGTTCATATTGGTTATGTTATACATTCAGGAGATTTCCAATTTCCAGTTCCCGAAATAACCGGCAACGTACAGCCTTAATTGCTTGTATTCATCCCTAGATATTTATTCTGTTTTAAGGATGGTGACATGCCGAGAGAGAAATGCTATGTGGAGAAAGAGCATTGGGTTAAGGGAGTACTGCTGGGTACCGGTGCATTCTCAAGTTGCTACCAGTCAAGAGACATCAGAACGGGCACCTTAATGGCTGTCAAACAGGTAGGTGTAATGTGCTTGGTTTTCTTTGTTCCAACATATGAATATTTGAAGGAAAGGTTCACCATTGGTAATAACCAGGTTATCAAATTAACAAAATATTATCTCAAATCTTACTTGGTGTAAGATACTTTGAGCAATTATCAGTCTTCCAGAGAAATTATCTTGTCTGAAGGGTTTTCATCTGAGAGAAAACAGAAATTCTTATGTTGAATTAACAAAAAGCTGTTTTCTGGCATCATTTTGTAACACATGCAACATTTATTATGATAAAACGATCACAGGTTAGTTTTTGATATATTTCTTGAAAACTGTAGGGTTGAAATTGACGTATGTGTACAATATTGACAGTGTTGGCAAAACTGCTTCCAAAAACCATCCTGTGAAAGTTTAAGCTCACTGCTCAGCTCAGTCTTGGGTAAATGTGAAAAAAACATTCACAATTTTTGCAGTTTGAAGCCAAAAGTTACCGTGTTTACAAAGGTTTCATTGGAAACATAACATCAGATTTTTTGTATAGGATGATTGGCACCTGTTACAACTTCACATCAGGTTAACATTCGGTAAACATGCTAATTTTGTGATTATTTGGGGGGAAATATGCTAGATTTGTAATAATTTGGAAATAAATATGCTAATTTTGTATTCATTTGGAAAAAATATGCTAATTTTGTAACAAATTGGATAAAAATATGCTAATAATTTTGACAAAAATATTCTAATTTTGTAATAATTTTGACAAAAATATGTTTTTTTGTAAGAAGTTGGAAACAAATATGCTAATTTTGTACTCAGGTTTTACATCTTCCCTTTAACAACTTTTTTTTTAAATTTCAAGGCATCGGACAAAACTAAACATGAATCCTAGCAAAATATTCTTCCCATTCAAGCTTAAAATTCCATTGTTACTCACAACATGATAAATGTGGGGACATTTACAATTAATAACTTTTGTGACTTGCAAAGTAAAACACCATTAATCAAACGTTTCTCCACTTTTTACAGGTTTCATTTATACGAAACAAGAACTGTGATCAAGAGAAGGTTGTGACGTCCCTGATGCGAGAGATTACTCTCATGAAGGAGTTGGACCACCCGAACATCGTCAGACTACTCGGTGCGACGAGGCACAATGGGCACTTTAATGTCTTTGTTGAGTGGATGGCTGGTACGACCAATTAACATATTTTTGAATATTAAAAAGAGATCATTATTTACAATTTTAAAAGTCAAAAAGTGTGCTATATTGCTATATTTGTTGGATAAAAATCTAAAAAATGAAAAAGAAGTAAATATTTTGGTTTGATATTTCATCACTTTTCATAGATAAAATGTTCTTTTTTTTGTTAGAGTTTGATAGAAACCTACAAATAATAACAGAAGGAATGCTTTTGTAAAAATTTCATTACTTTTTTATGAATGAAATTTTTTTCCCACTTTTTTTGTTACAGTTGGATAGAAACATACAAATAAAAACGAAGGAATATTCTGGTTTAAAATTCTTTACTGTTGATGAATGAAATGTTGATTTGTAACAGACTTTTATTCAATTATTTTCTTGGTTTTTGACTGGCATATTGGGAAAATATTTCTTCTTTATTTATTTGTGGTGATTCAGAGTTTGCTTCTGAACGTTGGGATAAAGGTTATAGTTTTTTTTTGTGGTGTTTCCAAATATTTGTGCATATCAGGCAATTTGCTTTTCACTTAGGCCAGCGGTCCCATCAGGGCCCATTGAGCAATCCTTAAACTATTGGCCCAAACTATTCATTTAGCTTGCTTCATTCGTTTACCAGATTTGAAAGCAATAGTTCTTTGGGGAACAGCTTCTGGAAGCAGACAAAAGAAGCGATAATTGACAGTCCTAATACCTACAAAACAGCTACTGTAGTCTGGAACATCAATGGCACTACCACTGCTAATCCTTCACTTGTATCCCTCCCAGTCCTATTCGCACCATGAAGAGGCTGGTTATTAACTTGTCTTGTTTCGGTGCGCGGGGCTGGTTCTTCAGTGTGGAGTCGTTGTAACAACTCAATGACTTAGTAGCCCCCACCTTGGAGTGGCCATTGGCCTTGTGTGGGGCGATTTACATTGAAAAATTTTTTTTTTTAAATAATCCTCCCTACACAACAGGCAGTAATCCCTTAATAGCCCTTTTGTCTGACCCAGGAGGGCCAGTTTAGCTGGGTGCATTCAAGCATTGACAAAACTATGCTCTCAAACTTTTGACTGTTGAATCGTCTTTCAATAGTTTAACGATTGCTCAATGGGACCGCTGGCCTTAATACCTCCGCATGGCCCCCATGGTAATTGGTGCATGACCCACCCTTGATATCTCTCTGTCGTCCCTTCCCCCTACCCCCCCCCACCCAGGTGGTTCTGTGTCCTCCGTTCTGTCTGCTTATGGTGCTTTTGAGGAAGCGGTGTTGCTGAAATACACCAAACAGCTTCTGACCGGGGTGGCATTTCTCCACAGCAAGCATGTCGTACACAGAGATCTAAAAGGTATTTGGGAGTATGTTAAATTTACATTTGCAGGGCAGGTTGCTATAAAGCTGGTTTGAAAATTGATCCGTTCGTTTCCACATTGATTTTAGCTAACCCTAAAAACCCCAAACTCATTAAACTCCAACGGCTAGTTGTGTTGTATTTTGATATTGTATAGTCCAACCTAGGGATACTTTGCATTGGGTCTGGTGTCCCAATTTCAGCTCTCTAGTTTTCAAGAAATATATTGTGAATTCATGCGTCAGGTGATAAACAATTGATTTAATTTTGCCCTACACCGACGTGTGTATACAGAGCTGCCAACATATGATTTAAAAAATGAGGAAGATTTAATTTTCTAATCAGAAAGACTCAATCGAAGCGAACGCAGCGAGCGAGCCGAGCGGGGTCCAGGGGTTTTGGGGTTTTAGGCTTTTTGGCACCAAAAGGAGAGTCCTCCTTGCATATATTTTAAGTAGTAAATTACCGTCAAATACGGAAGTCTTCCGCAGAATCCGGAAGAGTTGGCAGCTCTGTGTATAGCACTGTATACTCGGTGCTTTCCGAGTGTCTGTGGAAAAAACTTCACAGGCGACTCAGGCGGTATTCGAACCCATGACCTCCTGCTTACTAGTGCAGACGTCTTAACCTCTCGACCACTGAGCTTGCCCGATGATGATTGGCCGGCTAGAATCCCATATAGCAGCAGGTTTCGCGATATTTATAGGTTGATGAAATTTTTGTGTCGGATGATAAATAATTGATTTAATTTTGTGCTACACCAATGTGTGTATAACATTGTATACTCATCAACCTATAAATATCGCGGAACCCGGTCATGGGTTCGAATCCTGCCTGAGTCGCCTGTGAAGTTTTTTCCACAGACACTCAGGAAAGCACTGAGTATACAGTGCTATACACACGTCGGTGTAGGGCAAAATTAAATCATGAATTCATAAAACTTTACATGTATTTGGTAACTTTTTAAATTCAGTTTCCTCTTTACTCTATGTTGAAAGCTTTTCAGACAGAATAATTTATCCAAAAGTCCAGCAGATGGGTGGTAGTGTTTATAGTGCATGGTGTTGCATTTTGGTGGTTTCAGAATGAGTCAAGTTGACAAAGCGTCTGTTATTGTAGCAGGCCCAATAAACACAAATTTGCATAAAGCCAGTCACTGCGTTTGAATCAAAAGGCCTGAATATTTGCTGTTTCAGCTTGAAAAGTTTTAAAAAAGTGAAAGTAAATTAATTTTAAAATTGTTATGCATGAACGGCCTACATATTCACGCTATGTGATTCATATTAGTAAAGGAACAAGTCCGAAGAAAAGGCATGGACATTCTGTGATGATTTGTAATGCACAGTTTTTGGGTGAAAAGTATAGTTTTTGTGTGAAAAATGTGGTTTGTTTGTGAAACTTTCATGCAAAAACAGCAGATTTTATATTCATACAGTTAAAGTGATATACACAGCCAAAAGGTAGTAAAGAAGAATTTTTCATGGAAATGTTTCAAAATGTTTTGTGACTTTGTTTAAAAAAAATCTTTGTCCGAACAGGTGCCAATCTTTTGCTGGACAGCACCGGTCAGCACCTGCGCATCGCTGATTTTGGCACTGCTGCCCAGATGGCCTCAAAGGTCACAGCGGAGGGAGAATTCAAAGGTCAACTCATTGGCACCATTGCGTTCATGTCACCGGAGGTGAGTAACTTATAACAGGCTTAACGTTAAAGTATTGTAACTTGATTGTAATCTCTGAATATCTCATTGCGGAAAACAAAAATCAAAATAACCCAAATAAAATGTACACAGTGTTTGTAATACATTATCTTTAATTAATTTCTGGTAAAGACTCAAACTTGTTTATTTATTTTTTATTTTTTTAAATTTATTTATTTATTTATTTATTTATTTTTTTTGGGGGGGAGAGAAAGGCTGAAGTTGGTGATTTTTTGTTAAACATGAGGTCAGATGAAAGCATAATCACATGACTGGAATCTGGAATTGTCTAGAATTTGTTTTTTAAATGAACAGATATCAATTTTTCCATGCTAATATGTTCTTGCATACAGTAAGAATTACACACAAAAGGCATCTTAGGAGAGGCCAATGGACAATAAACATATGCCAACTACCATAGAAAAGAATACAAATACAGATGAAATCACTGTTAATAAGTTTTGGTTTTAACTTTTGATTTGGACTAGGTTTTGAGAGGAGAGACGTACGGCCGTTCGTGTGATGTGTGGAGCATTGGCTGCTGTATGATCGAGATGGCTACTGCACATCCTCCCTGGAACGCCTCCGCAATCTCCAACCATCTTCAGCTCATCTTCAAGGTGAGAGCACACTTTGAGTCATCAGTTCTTGGCCTTCAGAAAAACGGCATTTCTTGTGTTAGATATTTCCTTTGTCCGGAAGAGTCAAGGAAAATAATATTTCTTGTCATGGAAAATCCTTGGAAATTAATGTATTTGTTGGGAAAAGTCATAGAAAATAATATTTCTCCTCATGGAAAATTACTGGGATATAACAATCATTGTAAAATTCTGTGGAAAATTATATTGAAGAGCCTGTTTTCCATTTTATTCGTTGCACCATTTTCTAACTTGTTTTCACGTATCGTAACAGATTGCCAGTACTGAAGGTCCCCCTCCAATACCAGATGATTTGTCCTCCCCAACCCGAGACCTGATGCTCAGATGTTTCGAGTACAAGCCTGCAAACCGGGACAACTCGGCCGATCTCCTGAAACACGCTGTATTCACCAGATTGTGAGTGGATGGATCACAGGCTAGTTGAGCATCGACAGACAAGTGGTGGAAATTTCTTCCTGAACACATCGATCTCGGACTCAGATTATCAGTCAAGATAACATTTGCGGCTCCTGGACAATCAGACATAAACTCCAGGGAAATATCACGACCGATCAGAATCTCAATCGCAATGAGAGTGCGGTTGTCTTTGCAGAGTTTAACCCTTGACCCTTTTAACCTTTGACCTACCCTCATGAGGAATTTTTTACGGCAGGGTATGACGGAATGCATGTTTATATGCTGATTGCATTTCAACTGCATTCTTGATTCTTGCCACAAAATACTAAATTGGTGCCAATGCAATTAATATCATTGAGTTTCAGAATAAAGTCAAATTCTTATTGGAGAATCCAGCAAAATTTAGCTCCAACATTACGGGTATGTAATGTCCACAGAGTAAGTTTTTTTAATGGTTTTATTAAGTAATTATTTTTTAAATAAATTTACAACTGAAATAGTTTACAATGCAAAAACTGACAAGATACATACATTTAAAAAAAAAAAATTGACAAATAAGGGCAATTTTACTAAAGAAGGTTTTGTTCAAAACCCACCTCAGTTTATATTTCTTTACTTCACCACCATTCCCAATAAACATTACATTTTTAAATGTAAGTTGAATCAGTTAATATTCTGTAAAAGAGGTATGATTTTGCAGTGCGGTCTTGAAAAATAAATTTCTGGATTACATTCGGTACCTGTGAAGGATAAAAATGTTTTTAAAAAGTTCTTTTATTATCAAAATTTGATTTTAATTCCATACTGTTCCATTTCTGAATTCCCTGTAATGTTTTAACTCTTTTTAAAATTGTTTTAACAATTTTAATTATCCTCTGCCAATTACTTAAAAAAAGTAAGATTTTATACTCCTGAAATTTGTATTAATTAAGTACTTTTGATTTCTATTTTTCCATTTGGGCTTTTTCCAACACTACACTTTTACTTTGTCAATGTGTACATGTTTTTGCCAACAATTTTTAAAATGTAAAATTTGATAAAAAGATTTCCGTCCAATGTTTAAAATTACACCTCTTAAGAGGCAAACCGCACATGACATATTACAGTGTTCTTTTGTAAAATAAGTTAAATTAAAGAGAGGTTACACTTGGTAAAGTGTTTCTATGAGAAAGCTTACTTTCTTGGAATCAAGATATGCATCGAACGACTAAGCAGTGAAAGATTCAGCTTATTACGCCGTTAACAAGACAACAGGGAATATGCGTTCACTTTTCTTTGTAAACGTTTTAATGTTTCCAAAAGTGCACTGATGGATTTTGGAGGATTCTGGAAGGTTCCTAGACAGAATACCTACAGGTTTAGGGTTAAAGTATGTTTTGTGTAATACTGGGATCATGTAATTTGTTGGATAAACACAGTGTAACCTTTCTTTAACCCTCCTACTATAGATGCACTTTAGTGGGAAGTTGCTACAGAGGTCAAAATCAGTCAACTGCCTGTTTCGACTGTTGACCCAAATGTGCACACAGGGGAATTTTTTTGACTGGTTTTGACTGTCATTTTGACTACCCTGAACAATACCAGACAATGCTTTTACCAGTCAAAAACAGTCGACTCATTTTGACCTGTAAATGTACTTAGTGCACGTGAGGTTTGACAGTGTTTGACTTTTAAGTACACTAGATATACCTTGGCAAGTATATCAAAATTTTGACTGATTTTGACCCTTGTAGTAGTAGGAGGGTTACTGGTGTTCATGTTCATTGTATACATGTAGCAATATGTACGGTTTATATTGATATATATGTGAATAATTGCGCATTTGAAGTGCCTTGAAGTTTTGTGAAGGACCAATTTTGGTACTGGAAAGTGTACACATTCTAAAGGGCCAAACATAGTTTATATTGAAGGAGAAAGTTTTTTACATGAAATGGACCAAGTAATTCCTGACTGAAAATGCAGTAGGATTAAAGTTTTGTAAAGGATACAGTTTTTATACAGGCCAAGGAAAAGAGACAAAGTTTTGTAAAGAGTATTTTTGTAAAAGGAGTTGTTTTTGCCTTTAAAGAAGAGAGTGAAGCAGTATTCTTATAAAAGGGTACAGTATTAAATGGATGAAGGTGTCATGGCAACCACAGAGTTGTGGGGACATTTCACTTTGAGATGGGATTAAAAGTGGGTTATGGAAACGATCTGCCTGTCCCCACAATGTTTTTGGTTATCACAACGTCTATGGTAAGAAGTGGCGTATGGTTCCCATAACCCTGTAAGTGTGTGTGTATATATAATATGTATGCTTTCTAAAGCGAAATACATTACAACCAGTGATGTAGACAGTATATTTTCCAGTTTTTTGTTTTTTTTTTTTTGTTTGTGTGTGGTACCTGCAGTGTGCACTTGGGTGCAGTTCTTTTTTTTTTACCTGTGGAGATTGATCCTTATAACTCCAGGAACTTAGTTAATCGGGGAAAAATTTCTTTTCCCTATTTTTTATCAATAGAATGTTTTATTTCTTGCCCTTTTCATCAGTCATCATCAAACATTGGTTTTGGGCATTTCCATAAATGTTGGAATCGGTTTGACTCCCGCAAAAAAAAAAGAAGAAAAAAAAAGAAGTTTAGACAGCTTATTTTATGTATCTGAAACACCACAGATAACAATTTTTGTTAAGCCACTGCCAAGATTCAAGATTAAATGTTGAGAATTCATCAGAAGCCAGAATCACCTTGAGGGTTCTTGATTCTTTAAAAAAGAGTAATCACAATTTGGAATTGATTTGAATCAACAAAGTCTATTGAACATCAGGGATGTGTGATTCTTACAGTGAGTTTACTTTCACTGTTCTTAAAAAATCTCTTACACTGTCATGAACATCTCTTAAATTCTACTTAAATATATTGTGAATATATTTATAATTTATATTACCCTGTAAAAAGTCTAGTGTGTACATATGCCTGTGTTTTGAAACAATTAAAATGAAAAAAAAAAAAAAAAAAATGGTCTTACAATTCATATGTTAATTTCATGATTGTATCATCCCTAGGTATGAAAAATAATCAAAGTGAATCCTTAAATAGCTCCTAACTCCATCACGCTCAATTTTTTTTTCATTATCGTCAAATAGGATTTGAAGCTTTGCATGGTAGAAGTACAGGAGTAAGATTTGTGGTAGCACTATGTTACAATCTCTTATGAGATGTAATGAGTGTTGATTCTGAGAACCACCGGTTCTTCTCAGACCCAACACTACTTACATCTCCTAAGAGATTGTAACATGGTGCTACCACAAACCTTACTCCTTATTACTATTACCACTGTCATCAGGCTACTTTAAATCATTCCTGGATCATTCTCAACTTCCTGGGAAGTATACAGCCCTCTGGCAGCCCAACAACTAATCAAACAGTTATACAATCCTCTGCTCTCACAGGTTCCCATTTATACTCCCGGGTGAAGAGAAGCAATTCATGGTTAAGTGTCTTGCTCAAGGACACAAGTGCCGCAACCGGCATGACTTAGGATTCGAACCCACATTCTGATGACTAAGCCACCAGAACTTGAGTTAAGTTCGTTTATCCATTTGGCTATTTGCAGTACCTGTATGATTTCCAACAATTTTGTCTTGAAATTTCACAGAGGTCATGGCCTCCCTCATTGAAGATAGGCTCCTGGTGTACCATTCAAGGGATTTCATTGGACACATTGTGCTGAAGATCTGATGTCACGCTTCGAGGCTTGCACGCTAGCTACCAACCAAGGTCAAAGTTGAATCTCGGGGAAAACATGGCGGCTGCACGGCCAGTATCTGGTGTAATTCACGAGCCTCAAAGTGTGACGTCTGATCCTCAGGCTAATGTTTTTGCTAAGCAAAATTTTCTGCCCCTGGTTTTGGTCTTGGTGCCAGTTAAAAATGTTCCCATAGACATTCTGATAAACTAATAGAAGAGCCCTTTACTCAGGACAAGTAGACCTGCCTCTAAAAGAATGCAATTCCATGTCAGATAGATCTCCCTTCGAATGCCTCATACTTGGAACACAGACTTGACTTCACACTGATCTCTTTACTTTTCATATTTATAACAACTTTTATTCATAGCTGGAAAAAAATAATAAATAAAATAAAACGAGCTATGTTTAAAATATTTGATTAAAGTGGCACATATCCACTAGTTGTGACCTGCAACAGGAAGGGGGAATGTACAACCATGTTCCTTCCTCCATGGTGCAACATTGGTAATTAACCGATTACAAGATTACCATATTTATTTTTCCGAAAGCCAATTTGATTTGAACTTAACCCTAACCCCCTAGGTATTCTGGCTAGGAACCTTCCTTAACCCTAATCCCCTATAGGTATTCTGGCTACGAACCTTCCTTAACCCTAATCCCCTATAGGTATTCTGGCTAGGAACCTTCCTGAACCCTAATCCCCTATAGGTATTCTAGCTAGGAACCTTCCTTAACCCTAACCCCCTATAGGTATTCTGGCTAGGAACCTTCCTGAACCCTAATCCCCTATAGGTATTCTGGCTACGAACCTTCCTTAACCCTAATCCCCTATAGGTATTCTGGCTAGGAACCTTCCTTAACCCTAACCCCCTAGGTATTCTGGCTAGGAACCTTCCTGAATCCTCCAAAATCCATCAGTGCACTTTTGGAAACATGCCCTTATCTTCAAAATGCACCATGCATTTTCATTGATCTTTCATATTCAGCACTTATGGCCTGTACTTCTTGCCAGGTAGTAATTTTGCCCCATTTGAAGAGGTGAAAGTACCAGTTTCCAACAGTGCTGAATGTTTCCAAAAAAGTGCCACTTGAAGGATTTTGATGGATTTGGGGTGGTTAGGGTTAATGGTTATTGGCCTTACATTTCAAATCTAATGGGTTCTTTCTCAAAGGTAAAATACCTACATGTATGTATGTATTTTGTCCATTTTGCCTTTTAGAAAGAACCTGCTAGGTAAGCAGTTTGCAACAGCTAATTCTCTATTGATTTTAACTTTGTCAAGTAACAATCATCCTGAAATAATGTTCAGTCTTAAATGTTTTCACTTTAGAGAAAACACAAGCAAATACATACAGCATATGTGACCTGTTCACTCACAATGAGAGTAAAGTTGGCATGAAATGTTTGTATTTCCAAATTCTGTAGAAAAGGAGCTTTCCAACGATACAAAACACCCGGGGGGAACTTAACATTAAAACCTGTGAGTTTTTCAAAGTCAATTTTCATCATTTCATATGTGAAGTTTTGACTGTATTAAGTTCATACCGGTAATTAACACTGTGCGACTTTATGCTCATTTGGAAAACAGATCACATTTCCAAACAGGTTACACAAAGATGGGATTGATAATGCACTTTTCTTTCATTTGAGCTGAAATTTTCACAGGGTTGGTTATTTAATGTATATCTTGATTCAAAGAATGAAAGCATACTCATAGAAGCAGTTTTGCCAACATTACCAATGTTGTACCTTCCCTTCAATGTATATCTTGATTCAAAGAGAGTAAGCATACTCATAGAAGCAGTTTAGCCAACATTACCAATGCTGTACCTTCCCTTCAATGTATATCTTGATTCAAAGAGAGTAAGCATACTCATAGAAGCAGTTTTGCCAACATTACCAATGCTGTACCTTCCCTTCAATGTGTATCTTGATTCAAAGAGAGTAAGCATACTCATAGAAGCAGTTTTGCCAACATTACCAATGTTGTACCTTCCCTTCAATGTGTATCTTGATTCAAAGAGAGTAAGCATACTCATAGAAGCAGTTTTGCCAACATTACCAATGTTGTACCTTCCCTTCAATGTATATCTTGATTCAAAGAGAGTAAGCATACTCATAGAAGCAGTTTAGCCAACATTACCAATGTTGTATCTTCCCTTCAATGTATATCTTGATTCAAAGAATGAAAGCATACTCATAGAAGCAGTTTTGCCAACATTACCAATGTTGTATCTTCCCTTCAATGTATATCTTGATTCAAAGAGAGTAAGCATACTCATAGAAGCAGTTTAGCCAACATTACCAATGTTGTATCTTCCCTTCAATGTATATCTTGATTCAAAGAATGAAAGCATACTCATAGAAGCAGTTTTGCCAACATTACCAATGTTGTATCTTCCCTTCAATGTATATCTTGATTGAAAGAGAGTAAGCATACTCATAGAAGCAGTTTTGCCAACATTACCAATGCTGTATCTTCCCTTCAATGTATATCTTGATTCAAAGAGAGTAAGCATACTCATAGAAGCAGTTTAGCCAACATTACCAATGCTGTACCTTCCCTTCAATGTATATCTTGATTCAAAGAGAGTAAGCATACTCATAGAAGCAGTTTAGCCAACATTACCAATGCTGTACCTTCCCTTCAATGTATATCTTGATTCAAAGAGAGTAAGCATACTCATAGAAGCAGTTTGGCCAACATTACCAATGCTGTACCTTCCCTTCAATGTGTATCTTGATTCAAAGAGAGTAAGCATACTCATAGAAGCAGTTTGGCCAACATTACCAATGCTGTACCTTCCCTTCAATGTGTATCTTGATTCAAAGAGAGTAAGCATACTCATAGAAGCAGTTTTGCCAACATTACCAATGCTGTACCTTCCCTTCAATGTGTATCTTGATTCAAAGAGAGTAAGCATACTCATAGAAGCAGTTTTGCCAACATTACCAATGTTGTACCTTCCCTTCAATGTGTATCTTGATTCAAAGAGAGTAAGCATACTCATAGAAGCAGTTTTGCCAACATTACCAATGTTGTACCTTCCCTTCAATGTGTATCTTGATTCAAAGAGAGTAAGCATACTCATAGAAGCAGTTTAGCCAACATTACCAATGTTGTATCTTCCCTTCAATGTAGAATGAAAGCATACTCATAGAAGCAGTTTTGCCAACATTACCAATGTTGTATCTTCCCTTCAATGTATATCTTGATTCAAAGAGAGTAAGCATACTCATAGAAGCAGTTTAGCCAAGATTACCAATGTTGTACCTTCCCTTCAATGTATATCTTGATTCAAAGAATGAAAGCATACTCATAGAAGCAGTTTTGCCAACATTACCAATGTTGTACCTTCCCTTCAATGTATATCTTGATTGAAAGAGAGTAAGCATACTCATAGAAGCAGTTTTGCCAACATTACCAATGTTGTACCTTCCCTTCAATGTATATCTTGATTCAAAGAGAGTAAGCATACTCATAGAAGCAGTTTAGCCAACATTACCAATGTTGTACCTTACCTTCAATGTATATCTTGATTCAAAGAGTAAGCATACTCATAGAAGCAGTTTTGCCAACATTACCAATGGTGTACCTTCCCTTCAATGTATATCTTGATTCAAAGAGAGTAAGCATACTCATAGAAGCAGTTTTGCCAACATTACCAATGTTGTACCTTCCCTTCAATGTATATCTTGATTCAAAGAGAGTAAGCATACTCATAGAAGCAGTTTTGCCAACATTACCAATGGTGTACCTTCCCTTCAATGTATATCTTGATTCAAAGAGAGTAAGCATACTCATAGAAGCAGTTTGGCCAACATTACCAATGCTGTACCTTCCCTTCAATGTATATCTTGATTCAAAGAGAGTAAGCATACTCATAGAAGCAGTTTGGCCAACATTACCAATGCTGTACCTTCCCTCCAATGTATATCTTGATTCAAAGAGAGTAAGCATACTCATAGAAGCAGTTTTGCCAACATTACCAATGCTGTACCTTCCCTTCAATGTATATCTTGATTCAAAGAGAGTAAGCATACTCATAGAAGCAGTTTTGCCAACATTACCAATGTTGTACCTTCCCTTCAATGTATATCTTGATTCAAAGAGAGTAAGCATACTCATAGAAGCAGTTTTGCCAACATTACCAATGGTGTACCTTCCCTTCAATGTATATCTTGATTCAAAGAGAGTAAGCATACTCATAGAAGCAGTTTTGCCAACATTACCAATGGTGTACCTTCCCTTCAATGTATATCTTGATTCAAAGAGAGTAAGCATACTCATAGAAGCAGTTTGGCCAACATTACCAATGGTGTACCTTCCCTTCAATGTATATCTTGATTCAAAGAGAGTAAGCATACTCATAGAAGCAGTTTGGCCAACATTACCAATGCTGTACCTAAGCCTGCAAGTTTGCGGTTTTAAAATTATCCGTGTAACCGTATGTTTTGCGGTTACGGTTAACCGTAACCGACGTTCAAAGAAAAACAAAGAAAAAAAAAGTCTCGGGAAGTTTGTTCATAATCTTATTTGTTACCACGTGAACGGCAGATATTGTTCAAACATCGCTAATTTAAAGATCGTAATCGCAAACAAAAATGATATACACGTATCAAGAACAGGTGAAGAACATTCCCCTGCCCCTATACAACGCCGACAAACGATGCCAAAATTTACTCTTGAAGACTGAAGTACGTACGTGTACGTAACAGACGAGCGTATGGGAAGTATTGTGTACGGAGATTACCTAGCCCCTGCCCCATTGGCTCTCAGCCAACATCATTGACAGCCCGCGCCCAAAAAGAACCAATCGTGATGCCCAGACGAGAACGTGGGAAGTATTGTGTACGGAGATTACCCAGCCCCAGCCCCATTGGCTCGAAGCCAACATCGTTGACAGCCCGCGCCCAAAAAGAACCAATCATGATGCCCAGACGAGAACGTGGGAAGTATTGTGTATGGAGATTACCCAGCCCCAGCCCCAGCGGCTCGCAGCCAACATCGTTGACAGCCCGCGCCCAAAAAGAACCAATCATGATGCACAGGTGTAGCGCGTGAAAGATATCCATTGTTTATCCGTCCGCCCAAACCCCATTGGCCAAAGTGGTTTAGCCCATGCCCAAATCTAACCACTCACGATGCGTCAAGATTGGCGAAAGCCCGAGCACGTGGGAAAATAATGCTTTGTGTCTAGTATTATTATTTACGACCCAGATCAAAAAATGACCAGACTTGACTTCCCGTACGCGGCATATTTCCAAATGATTAAGTCGCTATGAATTTCTTGACACGGAACTCACGGAAGATCGAATGAATTAAAATTACGGAATTGCAAAAGCAGGAATGAAAATTTCACAAATACCGTCACGTACGACCGTGGTCTAGTACTGTCTAGTACCTGTCTATAGAATGCACATGTCCAGCGCGTGCACAGTATTTATGCACACCAGGACTGTTTATATCTAGGTCAGCGGTATTCAATGCCGGTTCCGCCGTCCACCCTTTGATGTTTGAAGACAAATTCAGCGGTAACAAAATGCCACTCGCGCTACAGTTTCTTCTAAGAAATGCAACTACAAAGACGCCATTCAAGGAGAAAGGGCAATTACAAACACGCGGCATTCTAGACAAAGCAAGCGTCTGGTACTTTGTCACCCGCGTTCTCGGTCTAATCTTCAAAAGATCGGGATTTGTTTTTGCTCGCCCGCAACTTGATTGATGTCTTCTTCGCGTACTACGCTCCAAAAATGGAAGGGTCGATTTAAAAAAAATAGATTAAGGTTAACCGAACCGGAAAAACGTAACCGTGTAACCATTTGAACGGTCGGTTAACCGTGTAACCGTGTAACCGTTGCAGGCTTAGCTGTACCTTCCCTTCAATGTATATCTTGATTCAAAGAGAGTAAGCATACTCATAGAAGCAGTTTGGCCAACATTACCAATGCTGTACCTTCCCTTCAATGTATATCTTGATTCAAAGAGAGTAAGCATACCGTAAAATGGGGTAACTTTGGCAGGTTTTCCATACATACTGGAACAATATTTTGTTATGGTCATATCAGTGTCCTTAATTTATTATTGTATATGACTATTGGGACATACTTTACCCTACTGAATATAAACATTCATAATTAATTAATCCATGTATCCCCTGGGGGCACAAATATATGCTGCCAAAGTTGCCCCAGGTTTGGGGCAACTTTGGCAGGTCATATAATAAGTATCAAATGTATGAGAAAAACACAACAAAGATGGAAAATTAAGTGTCATGTACCCAATTGCTTAAAGCAATTGCTTTATTCACACATAAAACTGTTTATAGTACATATTTTAATTATTAATATAATTTTGACATGTCAACAATAATTGTTGCTATGGCAACCATGGATTGCAAATATCTGTGAGTATTTTGTTTTCTCCATACCCAAGTTTTTCATAAGTCACGTTTGGTATTGTGAGTTTGTTTTCTTTCTTTTCATACTGAATTAAAATAAAAAGAAAATTAAGACACTTTATGAAGTGCACTCGAGTATGCATAGGGAAAGTGGTACAAGCATAATTACTTATACGGTAACTATGGAAACACAGAATTTATACTGTGATCAATAATAACTTTGTAGAAAACACTGTAAAAATCTATTTTGAGTATCGACTTCAGAATTTCAAGACCAGATTGTAGTTTTTAAAAATGAATACAAGAATGTAGGCCCCCCCCCCCCAATAATAATTTGATGTTACAGTGTACCGGGGTACTATGCCTCTTATATTTTCATAAAAAAGCCGCTTTCTAAAATTTGGTGGAAAATAATTTGAAGTTACACACACAAATGGCAACAGTAGTTAGGCTTGTATATGGCACCATTACATTTGCCACACACCCAGCCAAGACAAAATACACACTGCAGCCACTCTGGGCCCTTATATTTAGCATAATCAACCTTACACAATTGACACAAATCATCAGTAATGTCCGAGTCTGATTCTGAGTCCAATTCAGAGTCTGAGTTTGACGTGTTTGATATTTTTGGTTGTGCCTGAGTACCCGATGTACTGGCACCTGCATCTTGGGACTCAAGTGTTATCTGTGCACTAGGTTGTATTTTTTGCCACGCTTTCTCTAGGTTGCTGTTTATGTCCACGATTTTCTTTAGAAGCTCGATGAGCGATGCATCCATCACATGTTTTGTAACTGCGCTTCCGATACCTCGCAAATATTTGCGAACCATAGTGTCCTGTGAATAAAAATAATGAACAAACAAATGATAAATAAAATATTTCAAATCTATAGTATAGGGACCTAACCCTGGGCCTGGCTAAACCAATACAATCAAGGAAATGAAAACAGACTCCTTAAGTTAAATGTAGCTATGATCCTAGTGTAATGTCACCATGATTTCAAAAATATTTCACAAGATTGATTAATATGGCCCCCTATTTTGTACAGTCTTTACAGCAGCAAATACAAAATTCATACATGTATCATCATGTCATGTGATGTTATGCAAGCCAAAAGTGGAAAAACATGTTAATAAAATACTCCAGTCCAGTTTATCACGTTTATTTTAATTAAATGCACGATTAGATGCCCCAAAACAGTAGACCTTATGCCGCAGCTGACGTTAGAAGTTAGATTTGGGTTCCTTTTGAAAAGGATCATTCAACCATGATTCAACAAAAACAAGTTCGTTCTTTATATACCAACGTTACATGTACAGTACATAACCGTTAGATTGCAAACAATCCCCATCAACTCTTCTTTTTGTTAGGTGGATTTCCCACAAAATAACACAAAATAACGTTACAAAAACCACCCATCCAATGTCTATGATAAACATACTATACATACCTGTCAGATTTTTCAAGGATGGCGTTCGATTTTTGAAGATCGCTGAATGACAAATAACGTCTCGGAAGAACAGCAAATAAAAGCTTTTCTTTACGTTTGACTACAGGTCAGGGGTCTTTGCTTAGTTAGCCTCTTTCAAAGTCTTTCAAAATTAAATTATAACATATTTAAATAGGCACTATAAATTCATTTATGTCACATAAAAAAAATACTATTAACTGTAAAGTATTACTATAAACTGAAAAAGTTTAATGATTTATTAAAAATATAACATTTCAAGATTCCATCTCACCAAAAATTACCTCATCAATAGCGCACAGTACGAAGCTACCCTCAAAAGAATGCGCGGAGGGGCGTTCTGCCAAAGTTACCCAGGGTGCCAAAGTTACCCCATTTTACGGTACTCACAGATGCAGTTTTGCCAACAATACCAATGTTGTACCTTCCCTTCAATGTATATCTTGATTCAAAGAATGAAAGCATACTCATAGAAGCAGTTTTGCCAACATTACCAATGTTGTACCTTCCCTTCAATGTATATCTTGATTCAAAGAGAGTAAGCATACTCATAGAAGCAGGTTTGCCAACATTACCAATGTTGTACCTTCCCTTCAATGTATATCTTGATTCAAAGAGAGTAAGCATACTCATAGAAGCAGTTTAGCCAACATTACCAATGCTGTACCTTCCCTTCAATGTATATCTTGATTCAAAGAATGAAAGCATACTCATAGAAGCAGTTTTGCCAACATTACCAATGCTGTACCTTCCCTTCAATGTATATCTTGATTCAAAGAGAGTAAGCATACTCACAGATGCAGTTTTGCCAACATTACCAATGTTGTACCTTCCCTTCAATGTATATCTTGATTCAAAGAATGAAAGCATACTCATAGAAGCAGTTTTGCCAACATTACCAATGTTGTACCTTCCCTTCAATGTATATCTTGATTCAAAGAGAGTAAGCATACTCATAGAAGCAGTTTTGCCAACATTACCAATGCTGTACCTTCCCTTCAATGTATATCTTGATTCAAAGAGAGTAAGCATACTCACAGATGCAGTTTTGCCAACATTACCAATGTTGTACCTTCCCTTCAATGTATATCTTGATTCAAAGAATGAAAGCATACTCATAGAAGCAGTTTTGCCAACATTACCAATGTTGTACCTTCCCTTCAATGTATATCTTGATTCAAAGAGAGTAAGCATACTCATAGAAGCAGGTTTGCCAACATTACCAATGTTGTACCTTCCCTTCAATGTATATCTTGATTCAAAGAGAGTAAGCATACTCATAGAAGCAGTTTAGCCAACATTACCAATGTTGTACCTTCCCTTCAATGTATATCTTGATTCAAAGAGAGTAAGCATACTCATAGAAGCAGTTTTGCCAACATTACCAATGTTGTACCTTCCCTTCAATGTATATCTTGATTCAAAGAGAGTAAGTATACTCATAGAAGCAGTTTTGCCAACATTACCAATGTTGTATCTTCCCCAATGTAGGTAAAACTTGTAGCTTTGCATGGTGAGGAGGATAAGTAAGACTAACTGCGGTGACACCATGTGAAATCTCTCACTGAGTAGTATTGTTCTGAAAGAACTGAGGTTAACCGACATTGCGTGCCTGATCCGCCCTCACGAGGACGATCAGAGCACACTGATCGAAACGTCGAGTTGTACCTCCAGTTCTTTTCAGAACTAATTACTACTCAATTGAGAATTTCACATGGTGTCACCGCAATTAGTCTTACTTTCAATGTATATCTTGATTCAAAGAGAGTAAGCATTCTCATAGAAGTTTGTCCAACATTACTAATGAAAAAATTAAGGTAGGGCATTTGAAACTGCCGTCAGTGTTACACTATTTTCCTTGTGCGTACACAAGGTGTACAAAAAAGTGTACAAAAAAGACAAATGTTTCCCTAAAAAAAATATTAATTTTTTACCCATGTCATACAAAAAAGGAAGGGGCGGATCCAGGGTATCAAAAAAAGGGGGGGCATATGCCCCTAAGGGGGAGGGGCCACTCCCCCCAAAAAGGGGAGAACCAAAAACAAAAAAAACAAAAAAACAAACAAAAATATGATAAATTAGCATACACTGCAATAAAAAAAGGGAGCGGGGAGCACACGCTCACCCCTCCCTGGATCCACCGATGCAAAAAGGTAACATCAGCAGATGACGACTACATTTCAAGCTGAATGCCATATATATGTGGTTATGTTATTGAGAGACCGACTCGACATTGGTTATTTCTATCTTTTTAAAATTCTTTATACACTATGTCTCCCAAATAATTTATAAGCATTGGGAGTCTTACTTTGTTTTGACACGCATTCAAATCACTGAGATGTACTCTGTTGGCTATTCACTAAATTGTACGTGTGCTTTGGAAACCCCAAAACATTGAGGGCCAGTTATCAGATGAAAATCAAGATCAGAAAATCTGACTTCATGAGATAACATTCAAAATAAAAAAAACAAAAAAACAAGTGATTCGTGGTTGTTGACCAGATGATAAAGCACCCCCATTTTCATGTTAAAGGGACAGTATCGTCACGATCAGAGCAGACTTTTAACAAGGCATCCTAGTTTAAGATGAACACACACTACGAATAACTTTACCCTGAAAATGCCATGAAAATCTGTTTTACCGTGAAATAAATAGTTCACAGCAATTTCATGACGATACAACACCGTGAAAACGCCATGAACTTCTTGTGGTAGTTTTGGGGCAGCTCATTAATTCTCAAGATAGCCATGAATTTGTCCTGAAATCACTGTGAACATTATTGCCAATATCTGAGAGGAAGAGACACCATGAAATTGCCGTGAAATCATGGTGAACTACTATTTCACGGCAAAATGGATTTTCAGGGCATTTTCGGGGTAAAGTTATTCATAGTGACAGTGACTGAAAATTACTGGCTCATTTATGCAAGCAGCAACAGTAATATGACCTTATTGTGTAGGGTATTATTTTCAGACACTGAGTTAATCTATAAATAGCACTCTGATTCCATGCCCTGTTAATCGTGACGATAATATCCCTTTAATGAAACAACCAAATAAGCCGAATTTTTCTCAAACTCATTTCTATATAAATACATATATATCTCTATCTCGTCATGGGTGCACTTACATACATCATACTCTATAGTATACAATCCCTTTACAAGGTATAAATACATATATATCTCTATCTCATCATGGGTGCACTTACATACATCATACTCTATAGTATACAATCCCTTTACAAGGTATAAATACATATATATCTCTATCTCATCATGGGTGCACTTACATACATCATACTCTATAGTATACAATCCCTTTACAAGGTATAAATACATATACAGGGTGTCCCCATAAAAAGTATACCGAGATAAAAATTACTGTAATGGCAAAACTACTTTATATATATGGGAAAGAGAAATATATCTCTAGAAAGGGCAGAATGTCCTCTTTGCAATGGTATACAGCTTGTGATGTTATTGACACAGATGAGTGAACAAATTTGACAGATGTTAAGGGTACTGAAAGCAGGACTGTGACAAGTTTGCATATTTGAATAACAAAGGTCCAAAAAACATTTTAAAAAACCTGCACATTAAACTTTTGAGGTAAGTAGCGAAAACAAAGCAGATTACATTGTTTTAGGTACAATTCCTTGTTTTCAAGAATGTGTTGAAAAAGCAAAGGCATTTGGTATTCTGCACACTTGCATGGTTGAGCTATGTTATTCAAATATGCAAACTTGTCACAGTCCTGCTTTCAGTACCCTTAACATCTGTCTAGTTTGTTCACTCATCTGTGTCAATAACATCACAAGCTGTATACCATTGCAAAGAGGACATTCTGCCCTTTCTAGAGATATATTTCTCTTTCCCATATATAAAGTAGTTTTGCCATTACAGTAATTTTTATTTCGGTATACTTTTTATGGGGACACCCTGTATATCTCTATCTCATCATGGGTGCACTTACATACATCATACTCTATAGTATACAATCCCTTTACAATGTATATATACTTTCAAGTGGAAATGTATTAATGAATCCACTCATTCATAGTTGTGCCGGTACCCGGTACCTGGTACACATGGTATATAATTGAAAATCAACAACAACAACAAAATTTCACAAGGGTCTTCTTAATTTCTTTATTATTTTTTTCTTCAGCACAATATAAATATATATATTTTTTTATCAGGAACACTGGGAACAGGACGGCGTTCCATTGGGCGCATATCCACGCCAGGGAAAATCAGGCATTCCCATTTGGAACAACCGTTGTTCCTGTAGGAAACACGGAATGCTCCTTTCAGGAATGCACTGCGTTCTCGAAAGGAACATTCCAAATGAAAACGAGTCCGGGTTTTGCTCCCGAAGTTTGCAATGTGTTCTTCTCGGCTCTTGAAGTATGAACTGACCTTCGGAATGCAAGTTCCACCTTGGCCAGAAGGACCCTCCGAATTCCAAAACCGCTCTCCAAATTGTTCTGACCCTGCCATCTGGCCGGAGTCCTGGTAAACTCGAGGCCTTGATGTTGGACTGGGTTTGGTGCCCTGTTAGTCAAGAATTTCAAAGGTTCGTAATGCATCTTCTTCCTTTGTCTCGAGTGTGGCTATTGCACCGTCGTTGAAGACAAACGACGACCCGCTGTCCATTACTAGGCAGGCATCCCATCCACGTGATCGTACACGGATCCTGTGTTAGATAATAAAATGAAACATTAAGATCAGAACAGAGCTCAATTGCATAGAGTTGCTACTTATAAAAGATATACTTAGATAGATAAATACTGTCATTTATACAGCACCTTTTTCCCAAAGCACTTCGGCGCATTTTGCTTTCATTCCAGAAACCAGGGGTGTGATTTGAAAAAAATCCTGAAAAATGAGTAGCGGACCTGGGTCTCCCTTTGGTCTAGAAAACAAAGCCCCCTGAACCTCCTGGATGTTTAATTTTTGGAGGATTTATAGGCTTTCCACATCCCCACAAACAAGAACCAGAGGTTTGGACACAATGCAGGCTACTTCTTTCCTTCCTTGGTGGGTACTTCTCTTCTATCAAGACAATTTTGAGGCAAAGGGCAATTTGTTAAAAATCCTAAAATCAAGAAAAATCTTGAGAAATCCCAGACCTGACAAACACAGTGGCAATCCTCTTCTCTCTCATGACAAATGCCTGGGTTATTTTACATGCATTACCCAACACAAGGGACCTCCGGCCATTTGTCCCATCTGAAGGATGATTTTCGATTTCAGTAAACATTTACTCCAGCCTTGAAGGTACACCTATTAACACTAACAACCTCAAGCCCATCAAACTCCAATGGCTGGTTGTGTTGTCGTTAGATGGATTCAGGTCTCCTAATTCCATCTAAGTCCAACATGTTGTTTAGTATGTGTGATTGCATGGTGCTGGATTTTGGTGGAATCAGGAAGATTCTTATCCAAAATACATGTAGCTAGGGCCGTTAGGCCCCCAAAAAAGTCTCAGGTTTCTGGTCATAGGTTGGCTTCAAAATGGGTGCGGTGATGTGTTTTTTGTTTTGTTTTTTTTCCTTTTTTTTTCGGTAATCTTTTTTTGGGGGCCAAATTTTCCATACACAAAGAATGGTGGCTCAGATAGGCCTCACAAATCAGGCAAATGTTCATACCCCTATGTGCAAAAGTCGTTTAAAACACAGAACGGCAGAATTCCAATCGATCCAGCAATATTGGCTGCAATTGGACATCTTTTCATAGCAACAAAAAAAAGAAAAGAAAACTAAAAATGCCAATGCATGGGTCTGAGGCGATGCGCATGGAGACCAGAAACCAGGGACTTTTTTGTTTTGGCCTTAGGGTTAATTAGAAATCAGATGCCACGGCAAGCAAAACCATTGCATCTTGTACTCACTTCTTTGCGAAGCCTCTTGGCATGTTGGCACTGAAGATGCCGTTGATGATGGGATCGCGGACAGTGTAGGAGAGGGTCGGGTCGCTGGCGTCAAAGATTAGGGAGCTGTTGAAGCGAGAGGCGACCCTCTCCAGGAGACCAGGGGTGATCGGTATCACGGCACCGCTCTCTTGGTTAACTGAAAAAAAGGAATAACATTCTTTCTCATGTTGTGTCAATGACTGTTGCTGCCAGCACGAGACAGTTCTTTGGCATGGCAGAGAATAACTCATGGTATAATCTTCTTAGAATGAGTTCTAAGATGGTGGAATAAATTGTAAAGTTTTTATTTTGAGACACTGAACTACACATTAAAACCCTAACTCCCTAGGCTTTTGGCTAGAAACCATCCCAAATCCTCCAAAATCCATCAAAGTACAAAGGTACCCCAATTGTTGGACTTTAATGGAATTGGTACAGTAGCAAATGCAAAGCATCCATGGCTTGGCTATACACAGTCCTGAATCCAACAAAAAGCAGCCGGTGGAGTTTGATGGATTTGGTACAGTGGCAAATGCAAAGTGTCCATGGCTTGGTTATACACAGTCCTGAATCCAACAAAAGCAGCCAGTGGAGTTGGATGGATTTGGTACACATGGCTACATGCTCTATTCACTGGGCTATACTCCAAAATCCTTCTCCTGGTTTTGCCTGATTTTGATGGATTCAGTACTCCACAGTATAGCCCACCGAATAGAGCATGTAGCCATGTGTACCAAATCCATCACACTCCACCGGCTGCTTTTGTTGGATTCAGGACTGTGTATAGCCAAGCCATGGTTGCTTTGCATTTGCTACTGTACCAATTCCATCAAACTCCATCGGCTGCTTTTGTTGGATTCAGGACTGTGTATAGCCAAGCCATGGATGCTTTGCATTTGCTACTGTACCAATTCCATCAAACTCCATCGGCTGCTTTTGTTGGATTCAGGACTGTGTATAGCCAAGCCATGGTTGCTTTGCATTTGCTACTGTACCAATTCCATCAAAGTCCAAGAATTGGGGTACCTTTTTACTGCATGTTGATGGATTTTGATGGTTTTAGGATGGTTTCTAGTCAAGATGCCGGGGCAGGGGGGGGGGGGGGGGGGTTAATATGGATGATTGGTTAGGGTTAATATGGATGATTGATACTTACAAATATTGAGTACTTCTCTGACACTTTGGTGAGACAGCTTGTTGATATTAAGGGACCTGTGTGTTAAAAACATAATTCAGTTAAATTTACATTTATTTCAATTATTTGCATGAGCTGTTTATTTTTTTCAAGAGCAACAGAAACACCTCCTGTCATTCTTGAAAAAAATAAGAATCACAATCCACATGTGGAATTTACACAATAACCACCAGAAGTGTGAAGTGCGGAAAACTACACTCACTGTACATGAATGTACATTACTGTGCCACATATAAATGGTGCTGATGATAAATTATGTCAGTTAACGTTTACTTTAAAGGGACAATGCCATGACGATCCACAGGGCATGGAATCGGAGTGCCAGTTTCAGATTAACTCAGTGACTGAAAATAATACCCCACATGATAAGGTCATATTACCGTCACTGCTGCATGAATGAGCTAGTAGTTTTGAGTCACTGTGTTCATCTTATACAGTGCTATGGTCGAGTGGTTTAGTGCATCGGATTTGTGTTCTGATGGCCGAGTCGGCAGAATGTGGGTTCAAACCCCGACCGCGACCGTGGTGCTTATGTCCTTGAGCAAGACACTTTACCATAATTGTATCTCTCCGCCCAAGAGTAAATGGGTACCTGTGAGGGCAGAGTTGGTTGTTGTGTTTGATTAGCCCTATATGCGCCGAAATGGCAGCAATTGAGCTGTATACTCGCCAGGGAGCTGAGATGGTTTCAGGAATGATTTATGTGCCTGATGAGCAGGGGTAATAATGTAAGGACACCGATTCCATGCCATGTTGAAAGTCTGCTCTGATTGTGACGATACTGTCACTCTAAGTGGCAAAATCAGCAACTTTTTATCCTACAACTTCCCTGAAGAGTAGACAGCCCAGACGGCAAAGCATCCCTTGCCCTTGTAGGTCCCCATGATAAAGTAGACATTCTTATCGTTTTTCTTACCATGACGTGGATCCAGTCCCAGTGCAGATCGTTATACCAGAACTCTTCTGTCTCTCCATAGGCCCATCATCCACGGATATCTCATAATATGACACTCTGTATAAACAAGAATGAATCAGGGATAAAATATTGAGTAATTCTGCTGTTGAATGATGGTATTTATTAAGCCGTGTTCGCACTGGACTTATTTTGGTAAAACTTACCGAGACGATGGGTACTTTTCCCATTTTAAGTCCAGTGCGGACAGCCTAGGACGTTTTCCTCTCAGTTACTTTTCCTGAGTCCAGCGGTTACTTTTACTGGCCAACTGCTGCCCAGAAAAACTTCCCAGGTAACTTTTCCCGAGATGATAAGTCCAGTGCGGACAGTGCGAGTCGGTAAAAGCGGCTCAGGAAAACGAACATCCGCCCGAGAGCAACGCTGTGCTATTAGGGACACCACGCATGCGCTTTGCATTGTTTAAAACCGGCTCAGGAAAGCGCATATCCGCCCGGCGCAAGGTCGTGCTACACAGGACACCACGCATGCGCTTTGCATTGTTTCACCGCACGGTGGGGGCGGGCGGCGCATTTAATGCATGTGCATGTGTAGCAAGTTTTCTGGGTCAATCGGGTCAACGAGAAAGGTCACGCAAAGCGCCCTCATGAGTCATTATACTGACAGCTCGGTTACTTCTACCACGGTCTCGGTAAAATTTTCCCGTGTCGAAAGTCCAAGTGCGGACAGAGGTTAAATTTAACCATTTTTCATTTTACCATCGTCTCGGTAAAACCTTCCCAAAAAAAAGTCCAGTGCGAACACGCCTTTAGACACTCGGAAAGCACCGAGTATACAGTGCATGCTTCCTAGATACATCGGTGTTGGGCAAAAAACAAATAAATTGCTCATTAACCCTCCTGCTATAGCTGCACTTTAGTGGGAAGTTGCTGTAAATGTCAAAATCAGTCAACTGCCTGTTTTGACTGTTGACCCAAATGTGCACACAGGTGGGCATTTTTGACTAGTTTTGACTGTCATTTTGACCACCCTGAACAAGACCAGACAATGCTTTTACCAGTCAAAAATGATCAACTCATTTTGACCTTGAAACGTACTTACTACACGTAAGGTTTGACAGTGTTCGACTTTTAAGTGCACTAGACATACCTTGGCAAGTATATCAACATTTTGACTGATTTTGACCCTTGTAGTAGTAGGAGGGTTAACCTGACGCAAGAATTACGTCAATAAAATTGAAATTGTTGTCCACACTGCTACATATTGGCTCTAGTCGGGCAAGCTGTGGTCAAGAGGTAAGATGTCTGCACTAGTAAACTGGAGGTCGTGGGTTCCAATCCTGCCCGAGTCGTCAGTGGAGTTTGTTTGTTTTTTCCACACTCAGAAAGCACTGAATATACATTGTGCCATAAAAATACTGGTGAATGGCAAAAATCTAAGTAAACAAAAACGCTTTGGGGTAATGTACTGGCAAAATCACAAATTTACCGACAGACTCATTTTGACCGACAATTGGGAGGCCATCGACCCACCCCCACCCCCCCACCCCCCCACTCCCTCTTCCCTTGGCTACACTATTGCCACACACCAGAGACAATTGCGTTTAGTACAAGGCTTACGTCGACGACAGGGATTCACCAATGTACACCTCATTCAGAGCTCTGACAGGCAGGACCCTGGGCACAGATTCCACCCTCTCCAGTCCCTGTCTCATCCTGTGTTCTTTCATCCAGAGTTGGTCCTGCAGTTCCGGTTGTTTCAGCTGCTCCTCGTGGAGGTCAATGGGCTCGGCATTAATCAGGCCGCTCTCTGCGGTAATGCGGATACGCTGTCTCCACTTCCACCTGTGAAGGATCGTACAAACAATTGAGTACACAGGTGTACTAGTGAAATGCATGTGATCAGGAAAGAGACATCTTAGTCAGGCCACTATACTTCAGAATACCCTGCCCCATTATACATACCTGTAGCCAAAGTGTGGTGTTGGGATGGTTAACCAACCGAAACTACACTAATAATAATAATAATGTGTGGACTTATATAGCGCACGTATACACCAACTAAGTGGTGCTCAAGGCGCATTATATCATTACCCCTGCTCATAAGGCTCATAAATCATTCCTGAAACCATCTCAGCTCCCTGGGGAGTATACAGCTCAATTGCTGCCATTACAGCGCATATATGGCTAATCAACCAACTCTGCCCTCACAGGTACCCATTTAACCCCTGGGTGGAGAGAAGCAATTATGGTTAAGTGTCTTGCTCAAGGACACAAGTGTCACGGCCGGGATTCAAACCCACATTCTGCTGCTAACACCAGAACTTGAGTCCGGTAAGCTAGACCGCTCGGCCACGACACTCCGACACAAACCTCACGACACTCACGACACTCACGACACTAACCATTTATAAATTTGCTAACCGGCTAACCGAAATTAATATTTAAAAAATACGACCAACAATTTTGGAAGAATTTGCCACCCATTTTGTTGTGCTACAGTTTCTTTTTGGCAGGAGTGGTTATTAAACAATCATTGCGGAAAGTTTCTTGATGCTTTTTGATGAAAAATTGATACACATCGTGCCATTTGCAGACGATCTAGTTTGTGTGGTTAACCAGTTAACAGACTGTGAAAGATTTGGGTTAAATTGTTAGCAAACCAACCGGTAACTCCCAGTGTTAGCCAGCAATACATTTCAGTGTCTTTTGGACACCCTGTCTGCTATAAAAATGGACGTCCTGTTTTATTTGTGATATACATTCAATTCAATTCAATTCAATTCAATTCAATTCAATTCAATTCAATTCAATTCAATTCAATTCAATTCAATTCAATTCAATACATGCAAATGTTTTGTAATTTATATATTTGTACACCCTGTTTCCATATCTCCTGGCTTATACTCTGCCTGGAGCAAGTCTTGTAAGACTCGCGACTCAATCAATCAATCAATCAAAAGTCATTTGTATAGCGCCAAAATCAAAAGTTTGCTCTAAGGCGCTGAGGCACAGAATGAAGATTGTTAGTAAGTCTCCTGAAACAGGTGAGCTTTAAGAAGTGTCTTGAAGGTGTTAATTGAACTGGCATATCTGATATATGCAGGAAGCTTATTCCAGATTTTGAGGCCATAGACGGAGAATGCTCTATCAGCAAAAGTAGAAAAATGAGTTCTGGTCTCAACAAAATGTAGGGAACCAGAGGTAGATGATCTAAGTTGTCTCCGTTGACTTGGACCCGAGTCCCATTTTTAATGACTCAGATTTGGGAGTGAGTGACCATGTACAATGAATTAGGACTCGGACTCGACCCTTGGGAATCAGACACAAGACACCTCAACTATTACATACAGTAGACATCCTATGATAAAAATTTTCCCTTAAAATTTCATCCCTGTGAAAGATAAGAAAAGCAAATGGCCCCACCCACCTGAATTTTCCTTCCATTATTTTCTTCAGAGCCACGTCAAAGTTCTCCGTGTACCATGGCGGGAGGCAGAGGAAGCCGGCTGACCCACTGGGAAAAGTGTTGACTCCCAGTACAGGTTTGTCGTCCGTTACCTTTTCAGCGGCCATGATGAACGTACCATCTCCCCCCGCTGGAATGACAATGTCCGCCCACTGCACTATCTCATTGTTCAGGCTGCTATCAAACCTCTGGGTGACCTTGATTTCAATGTTCTGTGATCTGAATTTTTTGTTTTACAAAGGTGAATTTAATTAAGAACTTTTCAACATGATCCGTATAATTTATGTTGTGTACTCACATAAAAAAAATTAAATTAGCTCGAGTCAGATGTTCATCAAAAGTTGGTATTTAAGAAACACTGGTTTTTAGGGAAAGAATGTAGAATACAACCGCCACTTTTTTATCCAAATATGACAAAGTATCGTATCACAGATTTTCCTTTAAAAGATGATAGAGGACACACTTAAGCAGAGGAAAGTGTATCAAGTGAGGATAGGAAACGATATTTTGGGAGATTTTGAGCAATGAATGTATGCACATCCAGTGAGACGTTGGTCATTTTGTCGTCTACTAAAAACACATGCTGTTAAACATTGTGCACAAGTGGCGGTTGGGTTCAACATTCTTTCCATTTTAGCGCAACAGCAAAGATATCTGTATGTGGACACAGTGTCAAACTAGACATTGAAGACGAAATGCTTATTTTATAATATGCTTAACCAGGGATGAGTTTGGCTGGTCTAAAACTCACTGATAATAGTCTGCAAGGAGCTGCCCAGGGTCCAATTTCATAGAGCTGCTAAGCAAAGAATTTTGCTCAGCAAATATTTTCGCTAAGCATTATAAAACAGACTACCAGCCAAAGTAAATTCATTTTACATGCAAGCTCGGCTGGTAACCAAGAAAATCCGCTAAGCAAATATTTCTGGTAAACAATTTTCTCAGCTCTGTGAAATTGGCCCCTGGATTGTTGAAACTGTGCACAAAAAATCCCTGAATTCAGCTAATTCAATGAATCGACTCATGATCCCTGCATTAACCATAAGCCCCTAGATATTCTGGCTAGGTACCTTCCTGAATCCTCCAAAATCCTCCAAGGTGCACTTTTTGAAACATGCCCTTATCTTCAAAATGCACCATGCATGTATCTCGGTACATAATTTTTTTTCCCTATGCTATCATTAGGTGTTCGGGTATGTACCCGAAACACCTATTGTTTTTGTTCGGTTTTTTAGGTGTTCGGGTATGTACCCGAAACACCTATTGTTTTTGTACGGTTTTTATTTTTATTTTTTACTTCTTCTTCTTCTTCTTCTCCCCAATAACTGTCCGGTAACAAACACATTACTTGCAAACTTCACATGAACTTGAAACTTGGCATGTACTTAGAACTTAACAAGTAGATGAAACTCGAGAGTGATTTGACCTTACTTCCTGTCCAAACCGGAAGTCAAAGTTTAATATTTAAAAAAATCATATCTCAACAACCACAACAGGTAAATGGACATTTTTTGCACTATTGTATAGATTGTTAATTGTCGAAAAATATTTACAAAAACATGACCCCAATTTGACCTTACTTCCTGTCCAAACCGGAAGTCAAAGTTTAACATTTAAAAAAATCATATCTCAACAACCACAAGAGGTAAATTCACAATTTTTGTACCATTGTACAGATCGTTAATTGTCAAACAATATTTACAAAAAGGTGACCCCAATTTGACCTTACTTCCTGTCCAAACCGGAAGGAAAAGTTTAATATTTTAAAAAATAATATCTCAACAACCACAAGAGGTAAATTCACAATTTTTGTACCATTATACAGATTGTTAATTGTCGAAAAATATTTACACAAAGGTGACCCCAATTTGACCTTACTTCCTGTCCAAACCGGAAGTCAAAGTTTAATATTTAAAAAAAATCATATCTCGACAACCACAAGAGGTAAATTCACAATTGTTGTACCATTGTACAGATCGTTAATTGTCGAAAAATATTTACACAAAGGTGACCCCAATTTGACCTTACTTCCTGTCCAAACCGGAAGTCAAAGTTTAACATTTAAAAAAATCATATCTCAACAACCACAAGAGGTAAATTCACAATTTTTGTACCATTGTACAGATAGTTAATTGTCGAAAAATATTTACAAAAAGGTGACCCCAATTTGACCTTACTTCCTGTCCAAACCGAAGTCAAAGTTTAATATTTAAAAAATCATATCTCAACAACCACAAGAGGTAAATTCACAATTTTTGTACCATTATACAGATTGTTAATTGTCGAAAATATTTACACAAAGGTGACCCCTAATTTGACCTTACTTCCTGTCCAAACCGGAAGTCAAAGTTTAACACTTAAAAAAATCATATCTCAACAACCACAAGAGGTAAATTCACAATTTTTGTACCATTGTACAGATCGTTAATTGTCGAAAAATATTTACAAAAAGGTGACCCCAATTTGACCTTACCTCCTGTCCAAACCGGGAGTAAAATTTTAATATTAAAAAAAAATCATATCTCAACAACCACAAGAGGTAAATTCACAATTTTTGTGCCATTATACAGATTGTTAATTGTCGAAAAAATTTACACAAAGGTGACCCCAATTTGACCTTACTTCCTGTCCAAACCGGAAGTCAAAGTTTAACATTTAAAAAAATCATATCTCAACAACCACAAGAGGTAAATTCAAATTTTTGTACCATTGTACAGATCGTTAATTGTCAAAAATATTTACAAAAGGTGACCAATTTGACCTTACTTCCTGTCCAAACCGGAAGTCAAAGTTTAATATTTAAAAAAAATAATATCTCAACAACCACAAGAGGTAAATTCACAATTTTTGTACCATTATACAGATTGTTAATTGTCGAAAAATATTTACACAAAGTTGACCCCAATTTGACCTTACTTCCTGTCCAAACCGGAAGTCAAAGTTTAACATTTAAAAAAATCATATCTCAACAACCACAAGAGGTAAATTCACAATTTTTGTACCATTGTGCAGATCGTTAATAGTCGAAAAATATTTACAAAAAGGTGACCCCAATTTGACCTTACTTCCTGTCCAAACCGGAAGTCAAAGTTTAATATTTAAACAAAATCATATCTCAACAACCACAAGAGGTAAATTCACAATTTTTGTACCATTATACAGATTGTTAATTGTCGAAAAATATTTACACAAAGGTGACCCCAATTTGACCTTACTTCCTGTCCAAACCGGAAGTCAAAGTTTAATATTTTCAAAAAATCATATCTCAACAACCACAAGAGGTAAATTCACAAATTTTGTACCATTATACAGATCGTTAATTGTCAAAAAATATTTATACCCCAATTTGACCTTACTTCCTGTCCAAACCGGAAGTCAAAGTTTAATATTAAAATAATTTCTAAATTCAGTATTGTATTGTATTCAAATAAACTTCTCGCGAGAACTTCAACAGACGTTAACATTTGACTTCTCCAACACTTCGAATTGATGACGTAACCATTTTAACTTCGACCGAACACCTTGTTTTTGTTGTGACAAAACTTATATCTAGTTGTATATTGTTTGTATTAATTAATGTTTTTTCTTTGTTTCTGCGCCTTGAGCGCCCAGCAGGGTGGATATGTGCGCGCTAAAAATCTTTATTATTATTATGCATTTTCGTTGATCTTTCATATTCAGCACTTATGGCCTGTACTTCTTGCCAGGTGGTAATTTTGCCCCATTTGAAGAGGTGAAAGTACCAGTTTCCAACAGTGTTGAATTTTTCCAAAAAAAGTGTCCCTTGGAGGATTTGGGGTGGTTAGGGTTAAGCAAGGGTACAATGAAACGGGGAAGGGAAACTTACTGCAAGCTATCCACGATCTTGTTGACGTTTTCTTCATGCACTCGGTGTTTCTCCACAAGAGTGTCATACTGTGATCCTCTCTGTACAAGCTGGAGATCAAACACCATTAATGATTTAAGGAAGGTACAACATTTGGTAATATACATTCATAACGTCAGAAAGATACAAAAAATAAAACTAATCGGGTAGATGTAGAATACAACCGCCACTTTTTCTATCCAAATATGACAAATATCACAGATTATCCATTAAAAGACGATAGAGGACACACTTGAGAGGAAAGTGTAGTCAAGTGAGGATTGGAAACGATATTTTGGGAGAATGAGCAATGAATGAATGAATGTATGTATGCACATCCATAGCCCCATTCTAGGGCCAATACACTGGACTCCCTCCATATCCTTGGCCCTAGCGCAACATGTACAAAAAAGGAGCTATTTTTCAACTTTTGATCCAATTGTTACAATCTAATTTTGGTGAAATTTTAATGTTATTATTATTATTTTTTTAATTTCAAAAATGTTTCGAAAATTTCATGAAAATGAGATATCCTAGAATAACAGGATAATTTTATGCCAAAATTGTCTGCTTGGGCAAGGTTACCTAATCATTAAGTTTTAGGTTGTAATAATTAGCAGGCTATCAAAATTTGAAAATAAAGAAAAATTGCTCCTTCTTTGTACATGTGGTGCTAGGGCCAAGGATACAGAGGGAGTCCAGTGTCTTGGCCCTAGAATGGGGCTAGCACATCCAGTGAGATGTTGGTTATTTTGTCGTCTGCTAAAAACACATGCGAAGGTAGACATCATGCACAAGTACAACTACAACTTAGTGACGGTTGGATTCGACATACATATAAACTGACAAAATAGCAGTTACTAATGGCGGTAATGCAATGGTCATGGAGTCTGGGTCTGTTTTCCTTGCTGCAGCAGTAACGTTACTGCACTTTTTCCACAACAAACTGTATTTTCAAACGCACCAATCTCTTCAGGCCATCCTCTCCAAGTTCACTGAATCGCTTCTTCTCAAACGCATAGCGTGACAACTTGGAAACCACCAAAGCTCGCTTGGGCCTGAAGGGTACACCGTCCCCTCCCATTTCAGCTCCGCCCTTCCCTAGTCCCTCAGAAGAGCTTGATGACATCAGCCGTCGGATCACATTGTTGAAGTCCCCGGGACTTCTTGAGCATTTTGCACAAAGAACCAGTCGACGTAAACAACTAGCAAAGATTCCACTTTTTGTTGACATATTCGTAGAAAGTGGGCAAAAATGCTTTTGAGTCAAACGGTGTGCATTGTGACTTTTAGAATCTGTAATTTGTCCTTGGAATTTGAACACGTATTGACGTGCAATTTGTACGAACGTATGATCTCTGATCTGACGTACTGATATGCTCAATATAAAACAACCTGAAAAGTTCAGAGTTCAAGTTTTGTCTTGGTTTGGTACGTCACTAAAATACATCCATCTGAAGCAGGCCTATGCAAATACACTGCACTAGCCCTTGTCATTTTGCAGCATACGTTTTACACATTTCATCATCATTACCGCGGCTTTTGAAAAAATACAGAACGTGGGCGACCGCGACCGGAACAAAAACTAACATTTGAAGTTAGAGTAATTTTTCCAAGTAGAATGTACAATGGCGAGGTTGATTACAAGTCAGCATTGGTACATGAGAGACGTAAGTTTTATATAGAGTATGTAGTTAAAGTTTTATTTTAATTTTGTTCATAAAAATTTAAATGATGGGGAAAATCATGAATCTTTAGTTTAGTTTCATGGTGATGATGTGCGTGAATGCTGAAGCTATTAACGTGTATTTCCGACACAATTTAAAGGCCAAATATATTTTGTATTACTCTATGTTGCATTCAAACTTTAAACATAGCGCCCAACTTGGAAGAGCCCATTCACTGGTTATTTTTTATTCATTTATTAGGAAAGAATAAGGTTTATCGCTAAGTCATGTTTGTAATGTAAGTAATACTAGCAGCTGCAAGGAATTGTGGGATGTCTGTAGGCACAACAGCGCCACTGCGTGCCGCGCGGACAAACAAAATATTATTGATGTCACAAAAGCTGCGCCAAACAGATGCCCCAAATTGTATCCCTGTATGCTTTGCGGCAGTTGCTTCAGTGCTATAGCGATAAACCTTATGTTGAACCTCTTAACCGCCACTTAAGTGCACAATAACTGTTAACGTTAATGTTATGTGAATGACAATGTCTGTGTTTTTTAGCAGACGACAAAATGGCCAACTTGCACAAAATCTCCCAAAATATTGTTTAGTGTGTCCTCTATCATGTCTATCATCTTTTAAAGGGAAATTTGTGGTTTTTATCATATTTGGATAGAAAAGTGGCGGTTGTATTCTAACGTTACATTGTACATTCTTTCCAACTGACCACACTACGTCTGTCCCTGGTTAGGATTGGTGACGTGCAGTATAGTCAATCTGTGATGACAACTTTGGGTGAATATTGATTTGTGTGGGTGTATGTGTATTTTAGGAAAGAATGTTGTATCTGACTGCCACTTTTTAAGGGTTTTAAAAAAAAAAATTGCAACCACTAACCAGTTAAAAAATGATTCTATCGATTTTTGGGGGTACAGAAAGCGAAAACTATTTTTAAAATCCACTTTTATTATGGTTTTCAGACTTTATTTCCCTTCTAAAAAATCCTCCTCTATAGAAAATAGAAGGATCCTATTATAGTTGCCACTGCGTATGTACAATGACAAGATCAGAATGACATGACTGAGGAAGTCATCGTACACCAAAAATGCCTGATTTTTCATGAAATAAATATCCTGGAATAATCATCATCCATATGTTCTCCACCTTACTGGGTAGGTAAGATTACATTATTGGTTATATTGAATGAGAAAAAGTGGCGGTCAGATACAACATTCTACCCGTATTTTATTTTAATTTTGAAATTAGTTTACACTCATTTTTTTAGTCACGTGTTTAGTCACGGTTGTTTGGTCTCTCACCCTTTTCTTTTGTTCTTTGTCATCAGGTTTTTCGATGGCGGACTGGAGCCAGTCTAGCCTGGTCATTGATACTCCTACCATTCACTGCAGCTCTGTATATTTTTCTTGTTAAGATCAACATCTTTCATCCGTACATTTGGTTGCTTGGTAAGTTGGATTCTTTAGCAAAATAAGCCATGGGTGATGGGTCATTAACCCTAACCACCCCAAATCCTGCAAAATCCTCTAAGGGGAGCACTTTCTAGGAAAAATTCAGCACTGTTGGAAACTGGTACTTTCACCTCTTCAAATGGGGCAAAATTACTACCTGGCAAGAAGTACAGGCCATAAGTTCTGAATATGAAAGATCAACAAAAAAATGCATGGTGCATTTTGAAGTTAAGGGCATGTTTCCAAAAGTGCACTGATGGATTTTGGAGGATTCAGGAAGGTTCCTAGCAGTATACCTAGGGGGTTAGGGTTCAGGAAGGTTCCTAGCCAGAATACCTATAGGGGGTTAGGGTTCAGGAAGGTTCCTAGCAGTATACCTAGGGGGTTAAGGTTAAGAAACTTGCTTTTACATCATCTTGTTGCCATAAGGCAAAAAAGTATCCGGTTTCAGGCCTCCACGCGTGTTGCCCCAGACCCGTGCTGCCCCAGACCCGTGTTGCCCCAGACCCGTGCTGCCCCAGACCCGTGTTGCCCCAGACCCGTGTTGCCCCAGACCCGTGCTGCCCCAGACCCGTGCTGCCCCAGACCCGTGCTGCCCCAGACCCGTGCTGCCCCAGACCCGTGCTGCCCCAGACCGTGCTGCCCCAGACCCGTGCTGCCCCAGACCCGTGCTGCCCCAGACCCGTGCTGCCCCAGACCCGTGCTGCCCCAGACCCGTGCTGCCCCAGACCCGTGCTGCCCCAGACCCGTGCTGCCCCAGACCCGTGCTGCCCCAGACCCGTGCTGCCCCAGACCCGTGCTGCCCAGACCCGTGCTGCCCCAGACCCGTGCTGCCCCAGACCCGGGCTGCCCCAGACCCGTGCTGCCCCAGACCCGTGCTGCCCCTGACCCGCGCTACACCGGACCCGTGCTGCCCCAGACCCGTGTTGCCCCAGACCCGTGTTGCCCCAGACCCGTGCTGCCCCAGACCCGTGCTGCCCCAGACCCGTGCTGCCCCAGACCCGTGCTGCCCCAGACCCGTGCTGCCCCAGACCCGTGCTGCCTCAGACCCGTGCTGCCCCAGACCCGTGCTGCCCCAGACCCGTGCTGCCCCAGACCCGTGCGTCAGCATTTGTAGTGCTACCCATATTTCAGGATTTTTTACTCTTGTCAAATCACACCCTGCATTGTTTTTTTTGTATTCAAGTAAATTAAAATTGCATGTTCATCTCTCTCCACAGGAATTACAAACAAAATTAGTAAATAGTGATCAGTCACATCAAATGGAGCACATAAATTGTGTAACTAACTTGCAATCACATTGAGTGACTTATTCTTTGTCCTTCACCACCAGATTGGCTGGTCACAGCTTTTTCCTTCTCCAGCTTTGGCTCAATCATTATGATTGCCGTCTTAACATCGCTCGTTGCCTTTGGTAATGTCTTCTACTACACAGGTGAGGTTTTTTGGCTCTTAACTAACTGCAGACATCTGCACTGGTAAGCAGGAGGTCGTGGGTTCGAATCCCGCCCGAGTCGCCTGTGTAGTTTTTTCACAGACACTCGGAAAGCACTGAGCATGCAGTGCTATACACACGTCGGTGTAGGGCAAAATTAAATCAATTGTTTTTCTCCCGACGCAAGAATTTCACCAATCTATATATAGGGGAAATAAATTATACATTTTGGTTGGAGATCAACTTCAAAAATAGCAACACAGCTTAACTCTTCTGTGAATGCAAAGGTCAAAATCAGTCAAAATGTTGATATACTTGCCAAGGTATAACTAGTGCACTTAAAAGTCGAACACTGTCAAACCTTACGTGTAGTAAGTACATTTACAGGTCAAAATGAGTCGACCATTTTTGACTGGTAAAAGCAGTTTGGTATTGTTCAGGGTGGTCAAAATGACAGTAAAAACCAGTCAAAAATGCCCCTGTGTGCACATTTGGGTCAACGGTCAAAACAGGCAGTTTTACTGATTTTTGACCTCTAGCAACTTCCCACTCAAGTGCAGCGATAGCAGGAGGTTTAAATACTAAAAGAAATTCGATAAAAGACACTTTTTTCCAAGATAAAAGTGCTTTGAACGGAATAATTACCCAAGATGATTGATACTTGTACCAACTTTACACCAAGTAAATCTGGTGATTATCAATGCTGTACCTTCCATTTAATTAACCTTAACCCCCTAGGTATTCTGGCTAGGAACCTTCCTGAACCCTATTCCCCCTATAGGTATTCTGGCTAGGAACCTTCCTGAACCCTAACCCCCCTAGGTATTCTGACTAGAAACCTTCCTGAATCTTCCAAAATCCATCAGTGCACTTTTGGAAATGTACTTACTACACGTAAGGTTTGACAGTGTTTGACTTTTAAGTGCGCTAGTTATACCTTGGCAAGTTTATCAAGATTTTGACTGATTTTGACCCTTGTAGTAGGAGGAGGGTTTAATGTACTTACTACATGTAAGATTTGACAGTGTTTGACTTTTAAGTGCGCTAGTTATACCATGGCAAGTTTATCAAGATTTTGACTGATTTTGACCCTTGTAGTAGTAGGAGGGTTAATGTACTTACTACACGTAAGGTTTGACAGTGTTTGACTTTTAAGTGCGCTAGTTATACCTTGGCAAGTTTATCAAGATTTTGACAGATTTTGACCCTTGTAGTAGGAGGAGGGTTTAATTTTTCCTTTATTGTATAGTTGTTCCAGTTGTCCACATAAATCGTCTGTCGGTCATCTGGGGCATGGTCAAACCACCCTGCCTACTTCACATGGCATGCCACACCCTAGCTGGAGGCCTGATTACCAGCTGCTGGGCTGCCCTGATTGGCTCTTCATACAACACTCTGGCTGTGATGTCCAACGAGGGCGCTGTGCAATGTCTGAATGAGCATCACCTGTTTCTGGTTTTGCATGGTGCATACATGGTATGGTTAAAAATTAAAGTGGTGTGCTTAATTAGTAATTACTTTTTGACCTCACAATACACTCAGGCCTGTGATTTCTCAGGATTTTTCCCGATTTCAGGATTTTTTACAGATCTCCCTTTGCCTCAAAATTTTCTTGAAAGAAGAGAATTAGCCACTAAGGAAACCTCTAGTTTCTTGTTTGTAGGGATGTGGAGAGTCTGTAAATCCTACAAAATTAAACATCCAGGAGGTTCAGGGGGCTTTGTCCTCTAGACCAAAGGGAGACCCAAGCCTGCAGAGAGTACTCAGCGGCGTACCGCAAGGAACCGTCCTAGGACCACACTTATTTTTATTATTCATTAATGACATCCAAGATTCAATAACATCCACCGTCCGCCTGTTTGCTGATGATTGTCTCCTCTATAACACCATTGCCAACCAGGCCGACGAAAATACACTCCAAATCGATCTGGACAAACTTACTAAATGGGCGGATACATGGGGAATGCGATTCAACGCTTCAAAATGCAACATCATGCGTGTCACCAACAAATGCAGACTGACTTCGCCAAACTACAGCTTGGCGGGAACCAAACTTGAAACCACAAACGAATGTAAATATCTTGGCATTATCATCCAAAACAACCTCAAATGGAACCAACAAACCCAATATGCTGCAAACAAAGCTTCAAAAATGCTTGGCTTCGTCAAACGAAATTTCCACCATGCTTCGAGAAACATCAAAGAAAAGCTCTACCATACCATCGTGAGACCACACCTTGAGTACTGGCGTAGCAGCATGGGATCCTCACACAACAAATAATATCAACACCCTGAAAAGATACAACGGAGAGCAGCCTGTTTCACCACAAGTGACTACTGCGCGAATCCAGCGTATCACAAATGATCATCACTCTAGGATGGGATAGCCTCCAAGATAGACGTAGAGCCCACCGACTAACCTGCCTGTACAAAATTACAAAAAATCTGCTTGACATCTCCAAAGACTACACCAAACCAAAGACTGACAGGAATAGACGAGGACATAACCAACAGTTCAAATTATATAGCACAAGACTGGCACCCTTCGCAAATTCATTCTTCCCGAGGACCATTGCCGAATGGAACAGTCTACCACAAACGACCGTCTCACAAATCTCCAAAGTTGCATTCAAATTAAACGTCCTAGCAAAAAACTAGTATGACCACTCATTGCACCTCCTGTTAAACTTCCCAAGCGGAGGACTAAGGAGGATTACCAACCAAGTACCAAGTACCACAGTAGGTTCAGGGGGCTTTGTCCTCTAGACCAAAGGGAGACCCAGGCCTGCTACCCACAAGAGGTTCAGGGGGCTTTGTCCTCTAGACCAAAGGGAGACCCAAGCCTGCTACCCACAGGAGGTTCAGGGGGCTTTGTCCTCTAGACCATAGGGAGACCCAGGCCTGCTACCCACAGGAGGTTCAGAGGGCTTTGTCCTCTAGACCAAAGGGAGACCCAGGCCTGCTACCCACAGGAGGTTCAGGGGGCTTTGTCCTCTAGACCAAAGGGAGACCCAGGCCTGCTACCCACAAGAGGTTCAGGGGGCTTTGTCCTTTAGACCAAAGGGAGACCCAAGCCTGCTACCCACAGGAGGTTCAGGGGGCTTTGTCCTCTAGACCATAGGGAGACCCAGGCCTGCTACCCACAGGAGGTTCAGGGGGCTTTGTCCTCTAGACCAAAGGGAGGCCCAGGCCTGCTACCCACAGGAGGTTCAGAGGGCTTTGTCCTCTTGACCAAAGGGATACCCAAACCCACTACCCATTTTTCAGGATTTGTTACTTTTAACACTGACTAAAAACTCCGGCTGCCCTTAGTTTACTTGCAATTTTTTTTCTCATCTGAACATTGCTGTTTTACTTGAGATAAAGAAAACAAATTCTTATAAATGACACATTTCACAAAATGATTGTGGGATGCAATAATTTACAGGAGATCCCATCATAAATAATTCATTTTAGAAAGGAAAGCAAAAACTTTGAAATGATATTTTTCACAAAATAGTTGTCAGAAGCTTGGTTTAACCAGTTCGCTTCAGATGCCGTGTCTACACGCAATTTTTTTTTGTACAGCGGATCGGAGAGCGTCTAAACACGCATTCCGATTTTTGTGTGTGTCACCGGGAGACTTGTCAACACGCCACACGTGGCGGCTGACGTGTATACACGCAATCGTTTCTCGGAGTCCATGGGGTCACGGTTCGGTGGCCCCGGACAAAATGCACTGCAAATACTGAACGAGTTCACTCTTTTTGTTGATTTTTGCCTAATCCCTTTATCCAAGACCTGTTCCTTTGACGTACCAGCCAAGCATTTGTAAAGATGGATTTATATCCATTGTTTATGAGGCATTCGATCTCTCTCCAGGTATGCCGTCTTTTCGACCGGGCGCTGGTCGCTAATAGGCCGTTGCATCGGAGCTTGCCAACGGTCTAATTGTGCTGAACAAACACAACCGTAATTAAAAAACTAGCCATTTAATTCTCGAAATGTCAATGAGTAAAGGTGTTTATTTGGGTGTCCGAACTTAGTTTCATTGACAAAAAAAATTATTAATGGCTAGAAATTTTTTCAGATTTTTCACTGAAAATAAACCCGCATGGGGAACCGGAAAAAAATAAATATTCCCGACGTCAACTGGTTAACAGAGAAAAAGTGTCAAAATGAATTTTTGATGGCACTCGCCATAAATTCACTTTGAGATTTTTCCCCAAAAAAATCATGCATCTCAGATTTATTTTGAGAAATATGTAATTTTTTACCCTTTTCTTTGATAAAATTGTTCCGGTGAACAAGAAAATTTTCATAAATTGCCAATAAAATTGCAGAAAACATATATCCCTCATGAAGTTTCTGCAATGGAAAAAAGTTATGATTCTTGTTTATTTTCTTGCAGGGGTTTCTGTATTCAGTTTCGTACATTCACCGGCACGGCCATTATATGGACTTTGCAGTTATACAGGTATGTATAGACAATATGACTTGTTTACACTCTACGTAACCTTTAGGGTGCCAAGATGATATTCCACCCTGTGTATGTTAGTTCCTCATTAACCCTCCTACACATGGAGGCCACTCCGATCCACAAAATTCTGATGATCTTACAAAATGAACTGTGTGCCACCCAAGGCCACTGTAAATGTTTGAACATATTAGTATGGCCTGCAATGTATCAATGGGAGACCACCTTACCCTGCAATCTCAGTGGTGTGACAGTGCACAGAAGGGTAACCATAGGAGGCCACTGGCAACAGCTAATGGCTTGGAGTGGCCTGAATGGGTTGTTTCAAAAATTGCACTGATTGTAGGAGGGTTAAAAATAAAGCAAATTTTTCTGGTAAGCAATTTTATCTGCTGATAATAATAATAATAATAATAATGGAGGCATTCTTAAAGCGCTCTTACACAAGGTATCACAGCGCTGTACATTATTACCCCTGCTCATCAGGTGCATAAATCATTCCTGAAACCATCTCAGCTCCCTGGGGAGTATACAGCTCAATTGCAATATGGGCTAATGAAACACAACAACCAACTCTGCCCTCACAGGTACCCATTTACTCCTGGGTGGAGAGAAGCAATAATGGTAAAGTGTCTTGCTCGAGGACACAAGCACCACGGTCGCGATCGGGATTCGAATCCACATTCTGACGACTCAGCCATCAGAACACAAATCCGATGCACTAAACTGCTCGACCATGGCACTTCATGAAATTGGCCCCAGATAGACCATTCAGCCACGACACTCCGCAACATTATCTTATGTCGTCTGCTTATAAAGCTATTGAATAAAGTGAATATTTCATCCATAAAACAGCAGTTGAAATTCTTCCAAGTGAAGGCATATATGTGGCGCAGCACACACGAAAACCTCATCCACTCAGTAAGAGCCACAGGGTACTTCTATATTCTCTTCTATCTATTCGGTAAGTTTGTAAATAAAAATATTGCCTATACCTCCTTCCACTGTCCCACCTGAAACAACATTTTCAAATAAGCCATTTATTATTATTTTTGTAACATTAAATGATAACTTTTGGCTATTGTAACAAAAAGGCTATGCACAAATAATTGTATTGAAAAAAAAAGGAAATAAACACAAATTTTCTGGAGAATTATTTCCTTTTCCTTTTCTCTTTTGAAGGTTCTATACCCAAGAACTGGTTGCAGACCAACTTGACTCTTGAAGAATCCCCAGTACCCCTCACTTCCATCAGTGGTCTTCTTGATATAACACTCCTGTGGATGGTTGTGTGGACCGGTGTCATCACTAACCACCTATGGAGAGTGTCGATGTTTTTATTCAAGGTTTATAACACGGAGGTACAAAGATTTTTTTTTAAAATTAAAAGCAGTGGACACCATTGGTTAAAACTATAATGCTAATCCCCTTACTATAGCTGCACTTAAATAATAATAATAATAATGTGGACTTGTATAGCGCACGTTTCCACCAAACTGGTGCTCAAGGTGCATTATATTATTACCCCTGCTCATCAGGCTCATAAATCATTCCTGAAACCATCTCAGCTTGCTGCCATATCAGCGCATATGGGCTAATCAAACACAAGAACCAACTCTGCCCTCACAGGTATCCATTTTACCCCTGGGTGGAGAGAAGCAATTATGGTAAAGTGTCTTGCTCAAGGACACAAGCACCGTGGTCGCGGTTGGGATTCGAACCCACATTCTGACGACTCAGCCATCAGAACACAAATCCAATGCAGTAAACCGCTCGATCAGCAAGTAGCTACAGTGGTCAAAATCAGTCAACTGCCCGTTTTGACTGTTGACCCAAATATGCACAAAGGGGCATTTTTGATTGGTTTTTACTGTCATTTTGACCACCCTCAACAATACAAGACAATGCTTTTACGAGTCAAAAACGGCTGACTCATTTTGACCTGTAAATGTACTTACTACACGTAAGGTTTGACAGTGTTCGACTTTTAAATACATTAGATATACCTTGGGAAGTATGTCAACCTTTTGACTGATTTTTGACCCTCGTAGTAGTAGGAGGGTTAATAAGGGAATACCAGTTTGTTGCATGGTCTTTACCGCAAGTTAATGACCAATTTTGGGCATGGTCACAGACAATAACGACCGAACCAGTGGTAAAGACCAAGTGTTAAACTTGTATTTCCATTCATAAATGCCCGTTTTCAAAATGTAAAACAATTTCTGTTTTTTGGAATAAAGCCAAATAGAAATGGGCAAAGTCACGTTTTGTGGACACACAAAACACTTTTCAAACAATATGAGTCAGCGTTGATGCAAAATATTTCCCCTTTTTACATCAAATTTATTCCACATTAGCAATCTCGTTATTCTGTACATTCCTTTGAAAATAAACTACCGACGTCCCATAGAATACCCAATACAAAAAATACAAAGTATTTATAAGTATTTATAACTTGCAATGACCCTCTCATCCTAACCAATCTTGTGACGATCATAACAAATCTTGCTTTTTTTTTTCGCTGCAGGTTTATCAGTTCCTGATAGAGGCTTCCTTCGCCGGCCAAGAAGAGCGCTGCCTACACAAGGCGCTGTCTGAGAGACACAACCTGTTAGTGAAATACTTAGCCTATCAAGACCTGAGCTCCCTGGCTGAGCACGGACAGGAGCGCAGGGCACAGGTGTTTTCCCTTAGTCAACCAGGTGAGAGACAGTCGTAATAATAATTCTTATGTAGCGCATTTCACTGCTCACCAAACTCATAAATCCTTCCTGAAACAATCTCTGGGGAGTTACGGCTCATTTGCAGTGCTTTTTGACAGATATAGGCAAGTTATTTAAGTGCGCCTCATTATGGAAATCCATAATAGCCTTTCTGAATCGGTATTAGGCCACAAATCAAAGTCATCAGTTTCTGGTCTTCGCAAGGGTCGCCTCAGACCCGCACGTCAGTTATTTTTTACATTTTTTGTTGTTGCTATGAAACGATGTCCAATTGCAGCCAAAATTGCTGGATCGAATGGAATTCTGCTGTGATGTTTTTTAAACGACTTTTTCTTATAGGGGTATGAATGTTTGCCCGATTTGTAAGGCCTCTCTCAGCCACCATACTTTGTATATATGGGAAATTTGGTCCCCGCGTGTACATGTATCACAAAGTTAACTGTTGTCCAAAAAAAAGGATTACCGCACCAATTTTGAAGCCGATCGATGACCAGAAACTGGAAACTTATTGGGGGGGCCTAATTATCTCTTGTAAACCTCCCCTTTTGCACCTGTTTTTATATCACAGTTTCATTCTCTTACCCCTCCCTCCATCCCTCAACCCAAACCCACACAAAAAAAGGTGGCCATCCACACAACTGGGTCAGCATCTGCACATCATGCCTGTCTCTCACTGAGTCGTTAACGCAGCGACTCACAGCACACCAGGAGTGGATTGCCAATGGTATGGCCCAGAAGAAGCGTACTCAGTATGGTCCCCCTGGAGAAAAGGGACCCCTGAACACCAGTGGGAGCAAGGCAGAGGGGACCAGTGGCGGATACTCGAACCAAGGTTTGTAGGATATGAATTGGAGGATTACCCCTCCGGTTCCCAAAATAACCCAAAACGTACAGCCGTAGTCTATGGGAAAATGTCACCAAGACTAGCCCATGGAGGTTATGGCCGCTGTGAAATGCAAGGTCCACCCCCTACATTGATTGCCAAATAACATGGAGTCCATTTCCTTTTCACTCAGCAGACGCATCCAGCATCTGGTACACCGCCAGGGAACCACGGGGCCCCCACCTCCGTAGCTCAGTGGCCTCTCCGATTACCCCCGTCACCACGTATGATCCTGTGTTCACCACCATCCCCAACACCCCACACATCATGGGCGAGGACGGAGTGCAAGACGTCCACACCCCGGGGAAGGAGAGCACACGATATGCCACCCCCGGGACTGGTTATGGACCTCTGGCTAGATCGTCCATTCACAGAGGTATGCACCTAGGTCCAGTAGCCCTAAATAACCATCACTGTTGCCCTCTGCTGCCCTGTATACGCATTACCAGTTATAGTGTTGATTCTTGGATGCATCCCACTAAATAAACTCATATAGTAAACAGTGCTAAATACAAAATATTAAAAAATCATTAAAAAAATACTTAGAAGTGGTATCGTTTTTAAAACCAAAAGAAAAAATATTGATCGATATATCAACTTTTATTTTCTTCTCAATTTATTGTGGATAGTCCAGGTTTCCAGCGAGTTATTCTCATCCCAATGAAAACCACCCTCTACAGTAGTGAAAAGGACCACACTGAAAAGCAGCCATTTTGGAAAAAGGCCTTACGCTTGAAATCAAATTAGGACCACTGTTTCAGGGCCTGGTGTATCCAAAATACAGTTGGAAGTCAAGGATCCCTGGTTATGATATTGGGCCATTTTTACACAATCCATCAAATGTATGGGCCTCAAATCTTTGTTTTTCAGAAAAATTTGAGGCCATATACTTTATGATAAACAGCTCGGCACATGAATTCCTCTTATGACATGCACCCTCTCATGGGCGTAAATCCGTGATGAAAAGTGGGGGGGGGGGGTGATTTTTAAATTTGGGTGTACGGTATAGCTTGAAGTTCTGCATGTGTGTTTTTATTATATAAAGTGCAAGTCACTAGTTATGTCACAATTATGACATTGAATTTATTCAAGTCGAGGTTGTTGGGTCCCTAAAGGCAAAATTAATGGATGTGCAGAGTCTGTACCAGCATGTCACTAGCAACGTATTTCTCTTTCTTTGTTTTTTGTTTGCCTTTTTTACAATCTTCAACTGTTTTGCACCTGCAATCCCCAAACTACAAACAGTGGCCAGCATTGACGTTGCTTATTAGTCATTAAGAAGGAAGAGGTTTAGGAAGTGGCCAATAAAGTTGATTTATTGAGGTTAAATTTCTTCTTTTTTTCTTTTACCCAGACCAAAGAAAGAGGTCATCGTCCTCCGGGGACTATGATCGGCCAGGTCTGTTGCCATGGCTACACAGACTGGACACCTTGAGGAAATGGCGGCTCGGGGCTTACTTGTTGAACCCCCACCCCGAGGCTGTGAGTCGGGCTCTGTTCACTGATGTGCAGTTGCATATCTGGGCGCTGGAAGGTCAGTCAAATAGTTCACACATCTGTGTCCCAGCAGACTTGAATCCTCCTACTATAGCTGCACTTTAGTGGCAAGTAGCTATAGAGGTCAAAATCAGTCAACTGCCCGGTTTGACTGTTGACCCAAATTTGCGCACAGGGGCATTTTTGACTGGTTTTTACTGTCATTTTGACCACCCTCAACAATACCAGACAATGCTTTTACCTGTCAAAAACGGTCGACTGATTTTTAACCTGTAAGGTTTGACAGTGGTCGACTTGTAAGTGCACTAGATATACCTTGGCAATAAAGAGAAGGTATATCATTGGTTTGTAGTATTGTACTTTCATTTCACCACTCTAGCTTTCAAGAGATATATCATCAAACTCACCTGTGAAAATTTCATCAAAATCTGAGAAAACAATGGAAAACAGTTTTTTTAAGGTATTTTAACCCTAACCCCTTGGGTATTTTTACTAGAAAGTATCCTGAATCCACCAAAATCCACCATTTTTGTCACACACAAAATGCTGGTGTCCTGAATCCATCAGAATCTGCCAGTGTAGATATTGGACATATCCTGAATCCGCAAAAATCCACCACTAAATTTCTGGAGGATTTTGGCGGATTCAGGATACCATGCTCACATGAAAATTTGTATAGTATGTTGCTGCATAGAATCCATCAAAATCTAACACATACAAGTGTTGGCTGTACATGTACAGTACATGTAACTATAATCCATCAAAATACATCAACCAACATGACCAAGCAGTTAAAAACTATTGAAATCCTGAATCCATCAAAGTCCGCCATATGCTCAATGTGGAGATATCCTGAATCCGCCGAAATCCTCCAAAACAGGGGGATGGATTTTGATGGATTCAGGGTGGTTAGGGTTAAAAAACATTTTGTCAAAAAGTTGTCCCTCCGGTAGTCTTTTTAAAAAATTTAAAAAAAACGTTTTAACATTCCCTAAAGCGTGTACTGTTTACAGTTGGGCCTTTCCTCTTTGTTTTAACATTCCCTAAAGCGTGTACTGTTTACAGTTGGGCCTTTCCTCTTTGTTTTAACATTCCCTAAAGCGTGTATTGTTTACAGTTGGGCCTTTCCTCTTTATCCTTATACTATTAGGCCTGTGATTTCTCTGGATTTTTCCTGATTTCAGGATTTTTTATACAAATTTCCCTTTGCCTGTATTGTGTCCATACCTCTAGTTTCTCGTTGTAGGGATGCGGAGAGTCTGTAAATCCTCAAAAAAATTCAACATCCAGGAGGTTCGGGGGGCTTTATCCTCCAGACCAAAGGGAGACCCAGGCCTGCTCCCATTTTTCAGGATGTTTTTATTTTGTCAAATCACACCCCTGTTACTACATTCTCGTTTCACAGCACTGTCCTCCTTGGTGGCAGCGTCATATCACGAGGACATCTATGGGGTTGTACAGGGGACCTTACCGGACATCTTAGTTTGTATGCTTGATTTGCACCATGTAAGTATCCATTCAGCACATTGGCCGAGCACATGATGTTACACGACAGTGCTGTTAACTGTTAACCATTTTCCCTGGAGCTTTTTGTGAAGATTAACCTGCGGCAAATAGTTTGCACATGGCTGTGTGTAGACGATGTGACCAATGACATCACGTGTTTACAAAAGAGCACCAAAGATCAAACTGCGCCGGGCACAAAATGTACACTGGTCTAAGAAACCATCAAATCTGATATTTTGAAATATCATCAGAAAAATGATAATGCATTTATTCTTCCAAGTCTTATTGTCAATCGTTATACAATGCAAATCTCCCCTAAATTCCCCCAATGATCCCCTCAGCCTGGACTTGTTCAAAAGATGACATTATGAGAGCGTTTAGGCTTTCAGTAGTAAAGATAGGAGATGTAAACATTAATAAGTTGTTAGCTTTGAAAACGTGTTTTACAAGACGCATGGAACGAAAATTAAATAATAAATCTCCTCTCCATCCAGGCTTTACAAAAGCATTTCAAGTTACCCACCTCCCTGCCCAAGAGAATCCCAAGCGACAGACTGCAATTTGACCTGAGGTCAACAGTGATGACATCACTCCATCGGGTCGTGGCGACCTTTGGCCCTCATTTAAAGTAAGTGGTGAGATTGACTTTTTTTTTAAATGGTTGCTAGAACGTTCCATTGTAGGCTTGGGCGGTTTTCAACTTTTTGTTAGCCAGTTTACCGCCAGGGAAAAAACACAGTTTTAATTAAAAAGTCCTTATATAACATGTTACTGATGTTTTTTCACCATATAATCAGAGAGTAATACAAATCTACTATTATTTTTTCCACTGTTGCTTATTAATTTGTATGAATAAAAAAATTCTAAATTTTTTGTTACGAAAACATAAACCAGGGTTCAACCTATTACGGTAGTCCGATGGCCTAGCCAAATGCCAGTTAAAATGGCAACGGACTGGTTAAAGCGCCTTTCGAAGTAGTCCTGTTCCAGTTGAGAACGTACGGTGGGAAAAGGGCGACGTTCCATTTGGGAAGACTTTGGATATTCTAATGGAAGTGCCCTTGCCCCTATATGAATGAAATTCTAGACCTGATAGTGTTTGAGATCCAAAAGAAATATTTTCAATGTAGGAACAGCAACACCAGCAAAGCAAAACAGATTGCCCTAAGTTCATATGATCTGAAAACAAGGTGTCTAAATGCTCAACTTATAATAGCAGGTTGCTTTTGTGTAACAAAAATCAAAATGGTGTCCACAGGAGACCCAAACACATTTGCTGGCTAAGACAAAATATTTATTCAGACATAAATGTTTATCATTCACTCTTAAATTTGATTTGTTATTGCCGTAGGAGTGTACAGATGGCACCAGAGTACAAGCGGAGTTTAACACATCTAATGGAATACAAGAAGTGAGCCCTCATTGTTGGCATCCAAAGGACCATCCATATAGACGATGTGATCTGTGACATCACATGTTTACAAAACAGCCCCAAAGGTCACAAAATGTACACTGGTCTGTGACAAGAAACCATAAAATCAGATATTTATTTTTTTAATAAGGCACTAACATTACATTTCAAATCTTATTCATCTGAAAATTAAAAAAAAAAATTCTTGATATTATGTGGAGAACTACAAAATGTACAAACTCTGCATACAAATACACACACTTTTACCCGGCAGGAAATCACCCTGGTAGTCTAAAGGTCATAAACAAGTCACATGGTCTATATACGGACTGGCCTTGGATTGAACTACCATGTAAATATAATGGACTTGATGGATGTTGTTTTTTCAGGGTGAAAATACACCCTTGTTAAAAATTCATCCTTGTTAAAAAGAAACAATACCCCTGATAATAAATTGAGGTGTTGAGAATTTGCCCTGTTATATACTGTCTTCATGTAGACAGTCCCTTAAAGGGATAATATCATCACGATCAACAGGGCATGGAATCGGAGTGCCAGTTTTAGATTACCTCATTGACTGAAAATAATACCCCACATGATAAATGTCATATTACTGTTGTTGCTGCATAAATGAGCCAGTAATTTGCAGTCACTGTGTTCATCTTAAACTAGGGCACCGATTCCATGCCCTGTTGAAAGTCTGCTCTGATCATGACGATATTGTCCCTTAACCAGTTCGCGTCGGGAATAACAAAGTTTTTCTGGGCCCATGTGGCGGGTTTCTTTTTCCCACACACACGTTAATGGAAGCTTCCACAGCGGGTGGCCTGCACTTCCGAGCATGTCACCGTGCACGCATGGCTGAACCGAGCATGCATACAAATATTCCGGAGTTTCCTGTGGCGTGTTTAGACGCTCTCCGATCCGTGGTGCAAAATTTTTTTTCGTGTATACACGGCCTCCGACACGAACTGGTTAACCCTAACCCCCTAGATATTCTGGCTAGGAACCTTCCTGAATCCTCCAAAATCCATCAGTGCACTTTTGGAAACATGCCCTCATCTTCATAATGCACAATGCATTTTCGTTGATCTTTCATATTCAGCACTTATGGCCTGTACTTCTTGCCAGGTAGTAATTTTGCCCCATTTGAAGAGGTGAAAGTACCAGTTTCCAACAGTGCTGAATTTTTCCCAAAAAGTGCCCCTTGGAGGATTTTGCAGAATATGGGGTGGTTAGGGTTAATGGCTGTCCACTTAACCATATCTAAGCAATCATGACATTAAGTGTGTTATGGCCAGTTTCATAGAACTGCTTAGTAGAGAATTTTGGTGAGTGTACAATCATCAAACAGATTTCCAGTCAAAATGAGCACAGTTAATAATGACGGCTCCACCTGATCCGTGGAGTTTTCTACTAAGCAGCTCCATGACATGGGCCCTTAGCCTAATGTAGACACCTTGGCTGGTGACTATACACAGATCGCCGTGTGCCCGGAAGAAGGACGTTACGAAAGTGTGACCATCAAAAAGGTCGTAAGCAATTAATGTGCAAAATTGTGTTTCAAGAAAACTGAGTGTGAAAGTTTGGTCGTTTTTCTGCCATTTATAAGTCATTGTAGGAAAGTTAATTTACGCATGGGAATGGAAAAACATGTTTTGGGAGTAATTCTAGCAACAAATATATAACAGTTATGCCCTGCTTTTTTTCAAAGGAGCCATTTTATTGCTTACGACCTTTTGCTGGGACAAAAAGTTGTACTTTGTGTGCCCGGAAAAAGGTCATAGAGCCTTACGACCTTCTTCCGGGCACATAACAAGATTTTTATATAAAGCAAATAGCAATACATCGATATGAAATACTATATTGCAGGTCAATAATTCATGGTTTTAATCGAATACATTGATCAATTGATGAATTACATAAAGCTAATTGGCAGAATCGTTTTTTGCTCAGTGAATTTATTTAGTAAGCAAATAAAAACTGACAACCAATCAAAAACACCACTACTGTATAGCAGGATATCAATATTAAATACTACAAGTATTTGCTGATCAATAATCCATGGTTGTAATCACAATTGATCAATTGAATAGAGCTGATGAGCAGAATCGTCTTTACTTAGCAAAGTTATTTAGTAAGCAAATAAAAACTGACAACCAATCAAAAGCACTTCTACAATATAGCAGGATATTGGTATTGAATACTACAAGTATTTGCTGATCAATAATCCATGGTTGTAATTACAATTGATCAATTGAATAGAGCTGATGAGCAGAATCGTTTTTGCTCGGCAAATGTAACCAAGCAAGGAAATAAAAGTTGACAACCAATCAAAAGCACTATTACAATATAGCATGATATCGATATTAACCCTCCTATGCCCAGGCTGAAATTTGGCCCAGTAAGCACCGCACCCACAGACAGTCACTTGAGTATTTTTGGTTGCATTGCCAATTGTTCACACATGTGTATAACAGTGCTGGAAATAGTGGCAAAGTCAAACACACTTGTGTATGTCTTACAAGTTATATGCAGAGTCACACAGAGCTGTGTATGTACTGCATAAGTTACAGTCGAGTGGTTTTGGTTTGACCTCCTACCATACCCACATGTCCTTGCATTTATTTGAGTGCACTGCACAAAGTCAATGGGTTGGGAGTGACATACAGATTTTGAGTGTCTTTGATTGTTAAACCTATAGGAGGGTTTTTAAATACTACAAGTATTTGCTGATGAATAATTCATGGTTGTATTCACAATTGATCAATTGAATAGAGCTGATAGGCAAAATGGGTTTTGTTTTTTTATATTTAGTAAGTGGATAACCACTAAAAAGCAAGACTGTTCTACTTAATTATAAACCATATACATTGGTTTTCTGTACATATCTCTTAACACCAAAAGTGTATCCCTGCCTTGTATTAGCCTACCTAAAGTACATTGGGAATTGAACATGTACGTCTAGTTATAACTCTTATTAAGGTATATTTTGAGGTAGAAATTTATTTTTAAAAAATACAAAGGCACTTGAATTTGTTTGACTGTGACATGGACGGTGGTATTCTCTTATTTTCTATGTGAGATCATGGTATTGTTTACCCTAGACCCTCTCGTCATGGAGTTGGATCCACTCATGTTAAATGTAATCATACAAATGGCCTTCAATTGGTCAATATACCTATTGAACTAGGCAGTGTGGGAGGCTTTGTTAGGCGTTGGTATGTTCATCATTGAAAAATAGTTGCCTTGGCAACGGCAGGTCTGAAAAAATGTGGTTTTGATATAAATCTCATTAAATATGATTTGAGTGGAGTGGACAAGAATTAAATAAGGTTTGCGGATAACGCCGTGTGAAATAATGTCTACTGTGATGAAGAAGTGTGGTTCTGAGAAGACGGACAGAGTATACTGATCAAAGCGTTGAGATCAATCCTCACCACTGGTTCTTCTCAGAACCACATTCTTATCCGCAAATCTTATTTAATTATTACCCAGATAACTCTGTCCCTGTGATTACACTACATCAAGCCATAGAGAAAGGATAGAGGTTTTTTATTACCAAAGGTGTGTACAGTGACTTCATATATCAACAACGACTGCATCTTTTTGTATCTAATTCTAATGATGACCAATTCTCAGTGGGCCCCGTGGACATAAGATCGAAAGTGGTCTAATTGCTAGTTCCGCCACTCTCACCAGAACCTGACGGCGCATGCTCATATTTTGACGAATCACCCGTTGAATCAAAGTCCCGTTGATAGTAGAAAAAAATCAGATTGCATGCAGTATCATCACCAGCGGTGTAAGGATTTCAAAACGACCACGTCCAGAAACTGGGCAAAAGTTCGGGTGATAGGGTTATCCCCAATCTTTTATCGTATAGGATGGACCTTTTTGGAGGGAATTCAAATTCGTATAAACGCAATTAATACATAGGCCTAAGAATATCAATTTATATATAAAATGATTTCCGTTTAAAAAGGATCTTTTTAGCCTACAGATATTTTTCGTGTGTTTTCAAGAAAACAATAATCTAGGGCAGTGGGGAACCAGTAGGAAATGCAAATACCATGCAAATAATTTGTAAATAAATAAAATGAATAAATTAATCAATAAATTAATGATTCTGAGGGGCTGCAGTGGCTGACCCCCCGTGGAATACAATTTTCAAATTTGTATTTACTTACAATTTTACTAGTTTAACTGCATTAATTTGTTGTAGTTTTAACACATCCCATCATGTAACCTAGGATCCGCCCCAGGAGTGGCGGTTATGGTCCCCAACCAGGGGCGTAACGAAGGCATTTTCTTTGGGGGTGTGGAAGCCAATTTGTCAACTGACAGAGTTGGGGGCGCAAATATTTGTCGTTGGTAAATTTACCGACACAACACTAATGTGACCCCAACGTGGACACTCTGTAACAAACAAAACAACACGGCAAATCTTCAGTGCTTAGAAACACGATACATTTGCAGTCAGCAAACCCATAGCTTTGCCGACCCTTGTTGTAGTACCTTAATGTTTCATTTGCCGACTGAGGGTGTAAATGCCGACTGAGAAAAGTTATTGGGGGTGTCACCCCCACCCCCTCTTGCTTGCTACGACCCTGTCCCCAACGTGCCCTTTGACAACAATAAACAATGTTCCAGTAATAAACTCAGTTTTACAAATTGATAAACATTCGTTAAATTCGTCCCTAATTTGCCATAGTGACCAATCCCGAATTAAGTTGGCATAGTGACCAATGCGGTATTGGTCACTTTGCCAAATAACAAAAATAGCCAGTTAGAGCATTCGTCATTTGAATGCATGCACTATCTCCAAAACTATAAGGAATACATGCATGTGGATTAGGTACAATAGTAGGTCTCTTACTGAATGTACTAATGGGCGGGAAAACTTAAAATTGAAAAAAGTCGGATTGGTCACTATGGCAAATTAGGGACGATTGACATTTTTCTTACCATCATCGGTGCAATCCCAAAACTCTTGAATCACCTCCCGGTCGCTGCTGATAGCACGCCTTTGAGCAGGAATACCACATCTTCGTGTGGACGGTCGTAGGACACCAGCTCACGCCACCCAGTCGCATCTCTGTACATTCATTCACACGGATTATGTTCTGAAACCCACCAGCGTGGTCGTACATCTGAACCCCACCTTGTCGGCTCCTGGTAGATGAAGCACACGTGTGCATTAGCTGATAGAACAAAATGTTCCGTAAGATTTTAAGATTTGCATGGTGGAAGTATACATTAGGAGTAAGTTGCGTTAGAACCATGTATAGGAATGTTGGTTCTGAGAAGAACTACCATGTATAGGAATGTTGGTTCTGAGAAGAACCTCTTGGTGAGAAACATGTTTGGCATGCATGATGGGGGAAAAGATGTCTTATGTCATTATCGCTGGCGTTTACAGTGGGGAGGGTCTCCCTTTCTATTCGCCGTCCCAGTGAAATGTTCAGGTCAGTTTCTCCCTATAAATCTACTTTGTGTACAACCACGTAAAAGGCTTGTGTGAAGTTGTGTGATCCCAGCTACTGCCGTTATCTAGGTTGTTTGCATCTGACCGGGGCTTGATCCCTGGCTACTCGGCAGATATGATTTGGCCTCTGACCTGGTCCCATAGAGCAATAGATAATTGGCATAAGTGGACCGCCCACCAACACAGGGGCTGGTTAGCTCAGTTGGTTATTGAGCGGTCGTGGGTTCGAGTCCGGCATCAGCCAATTTTTCTTTGCTCGCTACCCGTTTATATAATATTCAGGTCAGTTTCTCCCTATAAATCTACTTTGTGTACAACCACGTAAAAGGCTTGTGTCCCAAGTTGTGTGATCCCCGCTACTGCCGTTACCCAGGTTGTTTGCATCTGACCGGGGCTTGATCCCTGGCTCCTCGGCAGATATGGTTTGGCCTCTGACCTGGCCCCATAGAGCAATAAATAATTGGCATAAGTGGACCGCCCACCAACATAGGGGCTGGTTAGCTCAGTTGGTAGAGCGCTCGTACGGTATTCGAGAGGTCGCGGGTTCGAGTTCGGCATCAGCTCTACAAAAAAGGGTATTATGTCGCACAAATAAAAAAAATTGTTATATATATAGTTGAATTGGTCACATTACAAGCTTTAATTTGGTACAGGTTTGACCCCTGTGGCATTTTGCATTCTGGAGATATATTAATAATTTGCATATTCATATTTTACAATGTAACGAAAGTGCTTTCAGAGATACAGCCCTTTAAACATACTATTACTAAGTGGAAAAAGAAATGAGCTAAAAATAAACTCTCTTGAATGCCCATAGCAACAGTTATGTTATTGATAGCGGGTGTTAAAACCGTATCACTACGAAAGCATAACATTGGTGGTTTTTCCTCTAAAACGGACAAAGAGTAAAACAAAAGACGAAAACAATGCACACAAAAACGTTTGTTTTTTCATCTTTATTCATCAATATTAATATTTCTGAAAATAAATTATGAAAATATTGATATTATAGAAGCCAACAAACCAAAAAAAATAAAAAATCAGTTCGTGAAGATTTGTTCACCCGTCTCCACATAGAACAGCCCTTTACGTGTAATAGCATAGCGCGACTTAATACCCTTTTTCGTAGAGCGGGTCATATATATATATATATATATATATATATATATATATATATATATATATATATATATATATATATATATATATATATATATATATATATATATATATATATACTTGTAGTAAAACTAGTGGAACGCTGGTAGTTCTAACTCCTAACATTTTTTAGAATATCTCAACAAGTATTGCATGAATTATGGAGGACCAATTCCATATTTAAACTCTTGCTCTACCCTTCTAAAACAATGGACATGCATGTTGCATGTTGCTCTTTGAATATTCTTTTCTTATTATGAAACATCCATCAATACCATTGTTATTGATGCATGAGTTCTTACAGAAAACTACATGTGTAACATGCCATTGAAGCAATGCTTTGTACTGCAACTTTTTTTTCCAGCTGAATTTTCATTCAAACCACTGTCAATTGTGCATGCATGATTGAATTTCAACCATTTCATTACGAGCTGTGTAGAACATGTCATTCTGTCTTTTGCTTTTTGAATTTTTAAAATTCATGCAATACTTGTTAAGATATTCTAAAAAATATTAGGGGGAACTTAGAAGTTGTGATGTTTCCATTGTGCTACAGAAGCAGTAATGATACATGGTTTCGATGCCAATATAGGACTTAATGCGATAAACAAAATTGGCCCTATAAATTAGCTATAGGCCCCCATGTTCCAAAACAAGAACCCAACGTAAATAATTAGTTTCTCAAAGAGAGGTGAATCGTGTGAAACTTTGGAATTAGTGCTTCTTAAAGACGGATTTTCTAATGGGAGTCTGGGCGATGACGGTGCTGATTCTGACTTCAGTGCATTCGTATTGACACATATCATGCACAACGGTTGCTTTCTGTTGCTGTCTAGCTTTAATTGTAATGCGTGTATAACGTAGGATCATTGAGGCATGCGTTATTATTAGTAGCAATCGTCAAACACAATCATGCTTCGCATTTCAAATTGTTAGGGCAAATACCTCTTGAAATTAAGCAACTGTTTTAGAAATGCAATCATTATTTGGAATTGTCATATTTTGTTCTTAGAAGAAAACATATAAAGGATTTAGTCCCTCAGGTGGCACCAACATTAGCTGGACCATATGTTCATAGATATAAGGCAAATTTTTACGAGGAAAAAAAGTACAAGATCATAAGAGGGCGCTCCACTCGCGTCCACAACACGGTTTTAGAATGATCGATTGGCTTCCATTATTCATAGGAAATGTTTCATTGTTCATTGAACAAGGATTTGTAAGGCGCCCACTTAAGACAAACCGAATGCTAAGTTAAATTGACTTTTAATAGTTTATTTCTTTATCGATTGATTTATTTAATCTTTTTTTCTTTTAATTTATGAATGTATTTGTTTATTTATTTATTTTATTTGTTTATCTATTCATTTGTTTTCTTATTTATATCTATTTCAATAACAAATAAGACATTAATTGTTTTTTAAATTTAATATTTCTTTTACGAATAGAGGCAGGCGTGCTGCTGAAATAGGCGCAAGTACGCATAATTATGCGTCGTCATAATGAATAAACATTTCATCCATGACCGTTTCCTCAACAGAGGGTGCACTTTACTTTAGCTGGTTGTCGTTTGTGCGCGCGCGCGCAGCCAAGCTGTTAACTGCATGTAGTATAGTAAAATGTAACAGTGATCGTTATTGATTTGAATTTTTTTTTTTTGTAAAAACATTAAAAGCACCCCTTTTCTAGAAATATACAGAACATGCTTGCAGTGTAACCATGCCAAACCACTTTATAAAATGTCCAGGATAGCTATGATAATTCCCTTCCTCACCACACTCGAAGGTCTGTTGACTTTTATGAGCAAATCGTTTCCGATAAATTCGAAATCGATAATCCATACATTCGAATATAGGATCCATTGGCACTGTACAGTTAGTTCCTCCTATTTATATACAGTACAGTGCACATGTACATATGTACTATACGTGTACATGTGGATTTGCATTAATGTACAGTACATGTACTATTTAGGTTTGTCGTTTTCTCTCTCGATAGCTCTGTGCGCCGAAGTACATCTATATCCATCCACTTAGCAACGCACTATTTGTCAAATTAGCTTCAAATTCTATTGTACACATTTTGCAAATACATAAAATTATCGATGTTATATCATTCATATAACCATAAAATTCAATATTATCCAAATAGATTATTATTAATACGTGATAATAGGGCTAAGTCAATGTGAAGGGAGCGGCCATTGGCGGATGTTTTATCGTTGATGTGCAGTGACGAGGTTTAGCAACTGTTGCCTTGAGAATAAACGCCATAGCCACCGTAGTCCTGGCGACTGTTACCCGCCAACTACAAGGTAATTTTTCCTTTTTGATTCGTTGGAGTGTGGATAGACTGTTGCCTGTACGAACAAACTGTACATTCTGGTACCATTATGGGTTGTTTCTTTTGCTTAATTTGTGGGTTTAACTGAGAAATATCATGGGATGTTGAGCCAAGGTTTTTACAGACGGCGTTCCAAAATGGCGATTTTGCGCGGGGAGATTTCTAACATGTACAAATTTGCAGTTTGTTCAGCAGGTACGGTTTGTGAAGCATCGGTACTTACGTACAGTTACACGTTGCGCAATTTGGCTTTCTGCCTAAATACCCAACAAGTCTGTTGCAGTTGCATGCTTTGATATTCAAATGTCTGTGCTGTTAATAATTTTAGATTTTAGATTTTCATGTGTTGTGTTAGTAAAAGGTAGAAATAACGTCAATATTTATTAAATATTAGCATTAAGTTTAACGTTAACGTTAACGTTAGGATTATATAAACATGATAAATAACGTGGCATTATGCATGGCAGTTTTTTTTGTTAAATTTAAGTGTGGTAGGGTCAATTAGAAACCGGGTCAATTAAGATTTATGACGTTGCAACACATTTAACAGAAACATGTTAGAATAGACATGGCCTTATAACGCTATTAAAATGTACAGTGTAGCCTAATATTAATAAGGTTTAGTCCTGATTGAAATATTTTTAGGAACATTTCCATTTCACTATTTTCAACATAATTTGCCTTTGATTTGAAGAGCCAAGTATTTGGGCCTGTAAAAAAATTAGAGTTAACATTAGACCTACATGTAACAATACATGTACATTGTACCTCCTGCTGAAAATACTAAAATTTTGGGGAAAATTTCTACTCAAAAATCTTGGTTCCGTAGGGTAAAATTAAATAAAAAGCAAGTTGAAGCGCAGCGAATGTGAGTTTCCATGAAGTGCATATGTTGAGCGCAATCTTGGAATTTGCGCTGTCTGCAGATTGCGCAGCGCAATTTTGAGATTAAGCAAAATTGGGCGTGATCTTGAAATTGCGCTGCTCAATCTCGAAATTGCGCTGCTCAATCTCAAGATTGCGCTGCTCATGATGCTGCGCAAATTAGGGATTTGCGCAATTTGGGAATTATTTGTGTTAGATGACAGGTAGGTTATGCAATAATTTCACGCCACAACTTGTATTGCCTACAACAATATTGAGATAAACAAAATAAATACACAATAAGCCAACAATGAAAAAGGTAAAGCGGACAGCCAAAAGTAAAAGTGGTAATCAAGTTTCCACTTGACACGCTTTTTGTTGTTTTTGTTTTGCCAACCCAGTACAGTGAAATACGTGTAGGTATACATGGTTATTGGAACCAGACCAAATTCCCCATACATAAAGTATGGTGGCTAAGATAGGCCTCACCAATCGGGCAAACATTCATGCCTCCATGTAAAAAAGTCGTTTAAAACACAGCATGCCAGATTTCCAATCAATCCAGTAATTTGGGCTGCAATTGGATATATTGTTTCAAAAATGCTGACGTGCAGCTCTGAGGCGACATGCATGGAGATCAGAAACTGGAGACTATTTTGGGAGGCTTTAACTCATGGATGGAAAATAATACCTAATAATAGTAATACATAATAAGGTCATATTACCGTTGCTGCTGCATTAATGAGCCAGTAATTTTCAGTCGCTGTGTTGATATTAATCTAGGACACCAATTCCATAATAATAATAATAATAAAGATTTTTAGCGCGCACATATCCACCCTGCTGGGCGCTCAAGGCACGGAAACAAAGAAAAACATGAATACAAACAATATACAATGATAGCATAGGGGGAAAAAAATTATGTACCGAGATACATGTACCTACAATGCAATTACAAATATACATCATCTTTGAAGAGTTGTGACATAAGATGAGTTTTAAGCATCGACTTAAATCTGGTTATACTATGACAAGATTTGAGTTTAGTTGGAAGATGATTCCATGCCTGATTGAAAGTCTGCTCTTACAGTCCCTTGGCTTACAATTACTGTTTTCTGCTTGTATTAACAGTAGCGGCACTGTTTTTCAAGAAAATATAATTTCTGTTGGATTTTGATTGCATTGGAAAGATCATAAAAAGAAAAGAAAGAGAATGATGCTTAGATGGTCTTATGTGGCCAATGTGTTGCCAAGTTACGGTCAAAAGTGTGCACATTTTGCTAAATTGTGCTGAAATTAATGAAACAGAATTTAATTGTGTCTACAGAAAATAACAAATAAACTAATTAACCTCAAACCTTGTTTTTGCTTTAATTCTTTGATATTTATTGGACTCTATATATTTTTAAGACTTATAGGTAAAATATTTGCATAAATATAAGAAAAATTGCTGTGAGAACAAAACAATTCTAACCCATAAGGCTACATGTACATGTAGAATACGCTTGAATGATAAGTATTGAATTTTTAAGGCCTTAACCTTAAGGATTGAGAGGACATGGCCACTTTGGCCTTGGCTGCAAAGTTCAAGGCCAACCAAAGGGGCATTATGGCCAACTTGGAGGAGCACCACGGCAATGGCCGCGGTTAAGATCGAGGCCTGATTTTCTCCCGTTTTTGGCTCACGGTAAGCAGAGCCATGCAGTTGCGTCTCTGTCAGCATTATTAACTTGTTGGCTCACCAAATCCTGCAAAAAGTGAAAGTACTGTATCTCAAAACATGTTCCAAGCAAAACGGTTTACTCGGATAAAACAAAAAAGGAAGACAAAAAGGTAAAATACTTTGTCAAAATTACAGAGGGAATTTAGTAAAACTGTGATTTTCGTGTGTGTGGTTCATACATACAATGGCACTCTCATTTGCCAGTCGGTGAGACATTGTAATGTCTAACACGGGAGCCATCTGAGTGAAAATGGACAAAGCTGAAGGCAATGACCTGTTCATTATCTGACACGTTTTGATCACCCGTTGCCATGCCACCATAGACTATTTCACAAATCCAAACTTATCAAAAAATGTGTTTTCAATTAATAAATCCTGCATGTAATTTTGTTGCGATATGTTCAAGGAAAAAACCTTCAACTGAAATTACCCTTTAAGTTTACCCTTTGATCTTTTCACATGCTTCCTGTTATCGTAGGAAAATAGAACTGATATGTTTAGATTCACTTTAGAACAAGTCTGTATACAAGTCTGTAAAGCAAAATGAATCAAATTATAAATGGCAGGAAATTCCCAGTGAATACAAATTATGTGGTGCTATTTCAGGGCATTCTTCTTTCCTCTTTATCCATCCTGGAATCCTGTGGAGCAATTAAAGGGATATTTGTGGACTTCATGGGCTATTTCCTCATTGGATGTCATTGCAAGGGAGACCATTGGGGTTCAGGGGACCTCCCCGAAACACAAAATAATACTTCAATAAATACTTCAATAAATAATGCATGTCGACAGAGTTAAATGTCATGACTTTATTTGACTCAATTTGACTGTAAAATACAATGTATTCCAAAATAAATCCTTACTTTTGGAAGATGTACGTAAACAAACATCTCGTACTTAGATATTTATTTTACCCATTCAAAGACTTAATATCCATTTAATTAAGAGTCTCACAAAAATTATCAAGTGTACCGTGCAAAGTGTTTGAATCTTAAGGGAAACAGAATTCTGAAGTGGAGCAGAATTTAGATTTTGGGAAACAACTTACAAATTGCTTTTAAATTGATTGGTTGTTTTGTTATGCTTAAAGAAGAGATACAGTAGCAACTACAAAATGTACCCGATAACAAAATAAATCAATTATTATCTAACTTGTTGTAATTCATCCTAAAAATAAGTATTTTGTTGTCAGTGCTCTCATTTCAGAGAAAACACAAAGATGCACATTAATAAAAAGTTGGGCTCCTGGAAAATTAATTTGTTATGCACATTCTGGGGATAATCAACGCAAACCATCCCCCACACCCAATATTTTACCAACATTTTACAACATCGATTTGATTTGCAACATTCTATCATAGTTTGATATAAATTACCTGTACCCTTAAAAATAAATAATAGAAGACATTAAGTATAAATTTTAATATTTTGTTTTCAAAATATGCCTGCAGATTGCATCACAGAGTCTGGAATCCCAAATGTTTCCAACCTCTCCTCCCCCACCTTACCTTGCCATGTTCATAATGGATCTGAGCCCTTGGAAACATTAATTCCAACACTAGAGTTTTCAAGATAAAAATCTAACCTGTGGTGGAAGTTTCATCATAAAAAATATATGAAATGGTAACAGGTTTTTATGTTTTTTTAAAGTTCATTACGTTGCAGTTGAAATTCAGGAAGCAGTTAAGACAGGAAGCAGTTAAGACAAAATAATTTCTCAGAAAATAAGATGTTAGATAATAATTCATTCCCCACCCAACTTGCATTTCACAGACACCCTGAAGAAAAGTGTGCATTGTGCACAATTCATCAAGATTCACCAGCTAGAAGAATGATTCTTTTGTTCTCAGCAGAGGGCAACAAGATGCAACAACTGTTTACTTATTGCATCTTGTTGCATTGAGCATGGCTACAGTTAATTTGATTGAATCTGTCAATGTTGTAAAGGCCCTTAAGGCCCCCAAAAAAGTCTCTGGTTTCTGGTCTCCGCGTGCGTCGCCTCAGACCTGCGCGTCGGCATTTTTAATTTTTATTTATTTATTTTTTTATTAATTTTTTTTAAAATTATTTTTGCTATGAACCAATGTCCAATTGCAACCATAATTGCTGGATCAATTTTTTTCCACATACATGTAGGGTAGGGGTATGAACGTCTGCCTGATTCGTGAGGCCTCTCTTAGCCGCCATACTTTGTATACAGGAAATTTGGTCCCCGTGTATACAATGTATCACGTATTTCCCTGTTGGCAAAAATAAAAACATGGCCGAAAAAACCAAAAAGCGCGTCACCGCACCGATTTTGAAGCTGACCGATAACCAGAAACCGGAGACTTTTTTTGCCTAAAGTGTACCTTTCAGTGATTACCAATCTATGAGTCCCCTACTGTCTAACGCTCTTTGCTAAATTCAATCAATATTTGGGGAAAGTGGAGGTAGAAATGTGGAATATTGCAACTCTTGGTGTCAAATTTAACAGCTGTTATGGTCGAATGTTCATGTACCAAAAGTTGAGCTGCTTGAAAGATGAATTACAGATGTTCATTAAATTTGCATTGACCGAGAATGCTTAAATTTTTTAAGTGACTCGCTTGTAAAAATCCATGAAAATTATTGCTGCATATATTTTGTGTTCTCAATTTAGTGATATTCTCAGGGTTTTTCTAATCTTTAAAACCCTTGTATACATGCATACTCCAATATGCCACCAAAAAAAACTGCTAAGTACACAATGCTTTTTCTATGCACGCCTCAAAATATTCCATACTGTACACAAGAATGGTACATGGATACCCCAAAATGCCCCATGGGTCTGGGACAAGAGCAAAGTGTTCTGACCTTGACACAGTGTGTATATACTCCAAGTTACTGCACTGGTTTATTTCAAAATATCACGTTGTGACATTTTGAAGTATGGGTGGACTATGTAAAGAACCACACTGATAATAGAAGGGTTAACAACAACATTGGCCTGAGTACATACATCTTTAATGAATGGTTATTTCTTAAGCCAAAAATAAGTCTCCCGTTTCAGACCCACGCGTCAGCATTTTTAATTTGCTTTTTTTCCTGCTATGAAATGATGTCCAGTTGCAGCCAAAATTGCTGGATCGATTGGAATTCTGCCGTGCTGTGTTTTAAACGACTTTTTCACATAGGGGTGTGAATATTAGCCCAATTTGTGAGTCCTCTCTTAGCCACTATACTCTATGTATGGGAAATTTGGTCTGGTTCCAATAACCAGGTATACACATGTATGTATTTCACTGGTTGGCAAAAAAAAAAAGCTTGTTACCGCACCGATATTGAAGCCGACCTATGACCAGAAACCGGAGACTTTTTTTTGTTGGCCTTACCATTGGATCTACCAGAGGAATTGTCTTAACCAGTTCGAACCGGGAATAAAAAAGTTTTTCCGAACCCCGTGGCGGGTTTATTTTTACCGCACAAACACGACCAATGGTGCTCACCAGAGCGTGACCGGGGAGACCGCGTCTTCCACCGTATGCTTATGGCTCGTTGCCACGTCGACCGGGAATCTATACAAATATTCCCGAGTATCCTGTGGCGTGTTTAGACGCTCTCCGATCCGCTGTCCCAAAAAAAATTGCGTGTATACACGGCCTCCGACGCGAACTGGTAAAAGTTGTTGACACAATGTGAACATATGTGTGTGTGTGTATGTGTGTGTTTGTTTGCCGTCTAGTTGATCCTAAATGCATATGTCTGCATGTAATAGTGGTGCCTTAATTCATGATTTTATTAGTACAGATTTATTTGTCTCCAAATTCAAACTGCTCCCATTGACAATGGCAAATGATTTACAAATGTACAGGTCCTTTCTCCTGATGCTTTATCTTTCTTAAGTTCCAAAGATCACATGGACATAACTTCTTACCAACAACACTACCCATGGCGACTGGCCTGGTGCTGCATATGTTGTCATACCACTTCACACCGTAATCTGTTTCCATAGTAAACATGTACCATTTGTCTTGTTTCTAGGCAACCCCAACAACCAATAAAGCGTGATACCCACAGTGGGTTATTAAAATTCTCAATATTAACAATTTATTCAGGCACAGCACAAGAATAAACGTAACTTAGGAATTTTTGCCTGAGTGTTTTTGCCTAGATTGTATACATGTTTGTAATTTGAGTAAATTTTTGGTGTGGTTTAGGCCCCCAAAAAAATCTGTTTGGTAATCTTTTTTTTTTTTTGGCCAACAGGGAAATGACATGATAGGGCCTACATGTACATGTATATGCTGGGACTAAATTTCCCATACACAAAGTATGGTGGCTAAGAGAGACCACACAAATCGCGCAAATGTTCATACCCCTATTTGAAAAAGTCGTTTAAAACACAGAAATCCACACAGTTTTGGCTGCAATTGGACATCCTTTCATAGCAAAAAAAATAAAATAAAAATAAAATAAAAAATGCTGACGTGCGGGTCTGAGGTGACACACACGGAGACCAGAAACTTGAGATTTTTTATTTTTGGCCTATGCTGTTATTTCTGGAGTGGTTTATGCTGTTATTTAAAAGTACACCTAATAAACGTATTGGGAGAGATAAGAGTGTGGTATTGCATATTGTATTCTTAATATATTACAGACTTAAAAGAATGCTGGCTAATTGCTTTAGTCAAAGTCCAGCTTCATGGATCCATTAAGAATATCCAGCGGTGAAAGCATGATGGTGATGATGAAATGGAGTGCAGGGAATGTTTCTCGTTCTAAGTGTGACACAATTTACTGATAAAATACAAAGTGCAGCTCATAATCATATGAACTGTTCATGCACTTCTGTTGGATTAGACATGGTGGAAAGAATAATGTATACTCTTGGGCAAACTTCATAGTGCGGCTTACTGGCAAGCCAATTTTTCTGCGTATTATTGGAAGGAAATATCTGTTCGTGTATTTCACGTGTTAGCAAGAGAAATTGGCTTGCGTTTCTCCGGCATTTACCATGGATTTGCATTGTTACGTTGTGACTCATTGGCTATCAATTATGGCTGGCAAGTTAGTTTGCCTTTTTAAATGTATCTCCAAGATACAGTTACTAATGGGAAAATAAAAATAAAAAAATAAAATATCACAGTTTTACATGAAACTTTAACATACTTGGTGTGATGTCCCAACTGATTTTTATGTATTTTTTCTGTACAGGGATACGAATTCAATGTAAGAATAAATTTTAAAATCTGAATGCATTTTCATTTTTGTCTGTAACAACACAACCAGGCATGCAACTTTTCAGCTGATCAGCTGATAATCAGATTTCCTCTTTTTTCTTTAATAATAGTGCTATAGAAAACTGAAAAATACCAGACAAAGTTTTGTGTGCTTGGCCATTTCCTCTCTTTTTTTGCAATTACAAAGTTGCATGTCTGCACAACATAAATAGCTGGTTGTTTTGTTAAAATTTGGTTAACTTAATTGTTAATGTGACGTACATGTATACATGTTATGCCTAATGTATCATGAGAGATGGATACAATGTACCTGTAATTAAAGATGACCCATACTACAATGTATTTGTTATTTAACCCTCCTACTGTTTGACCATTTGAAACCATTCAAAATTTCCACTTACCAAAATGCCCATTGGTTTTGTACACACATGGTGATACCATTTGAACAGTGTTGGTAGCAAGCTTTACTACCATTCAAATCCATTCAAATGCATAGAGGGTCCATTGATTCACCACTTAGAAGTATCCAAACAAAGTTTCGTATTAGCTGTACTACCATTTGGAAAGATCCAAACAAGGTTTTGTATTAGCTGACCTACCATTCAAAACCATTTGGGGGAATCAATACTGTACACAGTTATTTCACCATTCAAAACCACAAAAGCGAATGGTTTCAAATGGTGGATCAACTTGTATGAAAAAGGTACCAGAAGTAGGAGGGTTAAACAGCAATTTTCTGAGAAGTTTTTTTTTTGCATGGGAACACTGCTATTTTACTTGAGGAAAGGAAAATAAATACTTTAAAGGGACAATATCTCTATCACGATCAACAGGGCATGTAATTGGAGTGCTAGTTTTAGATTAACTCAGTGACTGAAAATAATATCCCACATAAGGTCATATCACTGTTGCTGCTGCATAAATGAGCCAGTAATTTTCAGTCACTGTCTTCATCTTAAATTAGGACAGCGATTCCATGCCCTGTTGAAAGTCTGCTCTGATTGTGAAGATACTGTGCCTTTAACCAGTTCGCACCGGGAATAAAAAAGTTTTTCCGAACCCCGTGGCGGGTTTATTTTTACTGCACAAACACGACCAATGGTGCTCACCAGAGCGTGACCGGGGAGACCGCATCTTCCACCGTATGCTTATGGCTCGTTGCCACGTCGACCGGGAATCTATACAAATATTGCGTGTATATCTATACAAAAATTGTGTGTATACACGGCCTCCGACGCGAACTGGTTAAAGTGACACATTTCTCAGAATAATCACGAGAAGAATGGTTTTACAGTAAATATGTAGGCACATAATTAGAGTAAAATAGAGTAAATAAAATAGAGTAAAAAACACAAAATAGCCCCCAAAAATCTTTAAATTAATTGGTTTCACTCATTTTCTTTTGTGTCAATAGATTATCTAGATAGATACTTCCTTATTGGGAATTTGACTTTGATTAAACACAGTACCCAATGGTTTTCCTTTCTCTTGGTAAAAAAAGAAACCGTTAAACATACATGTATGCCCTGGCAATACACATGAAAAAGTCAATCTATATAGTTCCATGTATTATAAAGAGACTAATACCGTGTTCTTTCCCCTCCACACCCTGTAGGCAAGGATTAATTCATAGCAACGGAGTCTTTCAAGATGCAAGCTATCAGTGCCACTACCCAGCAGCAACCGATCTCAGCCCCGACCATTATCACAACGCACCAGGCACAGCATCAGCCCAGCACCCAGACCATACAAGCTCATCAGTTTGTACAAGTTGCAGGTAATAATAATAATAATAGTAATAATTTGGACTTATATAGCGCACGTATCCACCAAACTGGTGCTCAAGGCGCATTATATTATTACCCCTGCTCATCAGGCTCATAAATCATTCTTGAAACCATCTCAGCTCCCTGGGGAGTATACAGCTCAATTGCTGCCATTGCAGCGCATATAGGGCTAATCAAACACAACAACCAACATTGCCCTCACAGGTACCCATTTACCCCTGGGTGGAGAGAAGCAATTATGGTAAAGTGTCTTTCTCAAGGACACAAGCACCATGGTCGCGGTTGGGATTCGAACCAACATTCTGATAACTCGGCCATCAGCCATCAGAACACAAATCCGATGCACTAAACCGCTCGACCATGGCACTCCAGGTACAGCCCATGTGCATAGAGTCGCCAATCCCTAATTTACAAACAAAGCCTCAATGGATTTTTCGCATTAACATAACCTGTATACAGTTAAACACGTTAAATGCAATATGCAAAGCACACATGACATTGGCGGATCCGGGGGGGGGGGGGGGAAGAGAAAAAGAGAGAGTGAGAGGGGGAGGGGAGGGGAGAACGCACTCCCATTCCCACAGTGTCCGGGATAAACATAAGGAGGTGAACTACACTCATGTAATTTAAAAACGCATCAACTTATATTTCTCAATAAATATGTATAACTTATATGCAGTGATAAATTGAAGCCATATTTGTACATAGCACTTTTATTGTGTCAGTATGATGTGAAAATTTGCGCTCATGCTTGACTGAGAAAGTATTGATTAAAATATCATAAATATCTGCTGTTGAAAAAAATGTGAAATATTGGGATGATGCATTTTTAAATTCCGTGAGTATACTTAGTACTGTACTGAAAAATAATTGTTTTTGATTCTCAGCCCCCCCCCTCCTAAAAAATGTTCTGGATCCGCCCATGCATGAACATATGGATTTTTGAAACCTCTACATGTGCTTCAAATTTATTGCATAACATGCTCATTCAAGTCACAGCTTTTAACGATTAACACGATTGTTTGGATATGGTTAAGTGGACAGCCATTAACCCTAACCACCCCATATCCTGCAAAATCCTCCAAGGGGCACTTTTTGGGGAAAATTCAGCACTGTTGGAAACTGGTACTTTCACCTCTTCAAATGGGACAAAATTACTACCTGGCAAGAAGTACAGGCCATAAGTGCTGAATATGAAAGATCAACAAAAATGCATAGTGCATTTTGAAGATAAGGGCATGTTTACAAAAGTGCAATTTCAGAGGATTCAGACAGGTTCCCAGCCAGATACCTAGGGGGTTATGGTTATTGTTGTGAAAAAACAGACAAATGCATTAATTAAAATAGGCATTGTTTTCCTGATTGGATTGGTGTACAGATCAGTGTACAGGCATCACAAGGGAAAGTACTTATTGAAACATGGCTGGACATACATGTAAACATTGAGAAGTGAAAAATAATAATAATAATGTAATAATAATGTGTGGATTTATATAGCGCACGTATCCACCAACTAAGTGGTGCTCAAGGCGCATTATATTATTATCCCTGCTCATAAGGCTCATAAGGCTCATAAATCATTCCTGAAACCATCTCAGCTCCCTGGGGAGTATACAGCTCAATTGCTGCCATTTCTAGCGCATATAGAGCAAACCAACTCTGCCTTCACAGGTACCCATTTAACCCCTGGGTGGAGAGAAGCAATTATGATTAAGTGTCTTGCTCAAGGACACAAGTGTCACGGCCGTGATTCGAACCCACATTATGTTGCTAACACCAGAACTTGAATCCGGTAAGCTAGACCGCTCGGCCACGACACCCCATTCAACTGAGATATTTTGTATACAGTATACCATCTATATTTATTGCATTTCATCCCTCCTACCTCCAACACATTGTACACAATCCCAATTGACATCCGCCAACTGATCAACAAAAGCTATTTTTAAAAAAGTTGAAAAACCACTTTAGTATTTGTCTTATATTGATGAAATTCTTGCGACGGGTGATAAACAATTGATTTGACCTTACACCGACGTATGTCGCCAGACACTCGGAAAGCACTGAACATGCATGTATACATCAATGTAAGTATAATTTGTCTTCAAAATTTGTTGAATCTGCAAAACAACTTCTAATCCCCAACCCTTTAACTGGACAATTTGCAGCTCCAGTGACCGAGTCAGTAAAGGATGTCCCCTCGGCTGGTACCACAGTGACCTTACAGACGATACCGGTGACCCAGCCCTCCCAAGGCATCTACCAAGGACACGTGCAGTACGTAGACGGGGGCGATCACACCAGTTCCATCTATGCTAACGGTGCTATGTGAGCTCATTATAAAATCATCATGCATGCTTGCCCCCAGTAACTGCCTCTCCCCTTTAATTCCCTTCCTATTACCCATCCCTTCCCCCATCCCTTCCCCCATCCCTTCCCTCCTACATCCTAACGCTGGATTGGTTGGTCTGGATACAGCATTGTTATAAGAACCATTTCAATCAACTCATTCTGGCTCATTAAACAATTGGAGTTGTGTAAATACCAACTCTCAAGTAGAACTGTGAATACCTTAAATGGCAGAAAATGATTTCTGGAATAAAGTTCTGTATAATTTGGTAATTTTTCAAATAACAATTCCTTTCCTTGAAGAGTTTTACTAAAGGCTTACTATTACCCAGCCGGAAGATCTGATGTCACTCTTTGAGGCTTGTGAATTACGCCAGATACCCTCCACACGCCACCATGTTATTTTCCCAGAGATTCAACTTTGACATGCGCAATATCTCCGATGATATTTGGATGGCAGAAGTATGCGCGTGCGTAGTAGCGTTCATTCGTGCGCGAACCTCGAAACCTCGAAGCATGACGGTAGATCTTCCACTCAACTTGTCCAATGAAATCCCTTGAATGGTATGCCTGGAGACTGTCTCTATCCTCAATGGGATAAAGACAGGACCAGTCTAACTATCATCTGACCCTGAATTTTTTTTTTATAAAAATAAGATTGAGGGCGACTCCAGTTTTTTTTCTTCCAAAATCTATTTTTTTTTTTTACTATCACCTCATTGTAGAACTGAACTCATGTAATGTGTTAATGGACCAACCGGCCAGTCAGCCAATGTGGTTTGCGGTGCATATTTCTTGTTGGTGTTGAACAAGCTTTGTGGTGCATCCCATTCTTAGTTCAGATGCCTTTTTTATTCAGATTTCATTTAAAGAGGGCCTCTTACCAAATATTAATAATTGTCCTTTCCCCATTCTAAGAGAAGTAACGACATAAGGATCTTAATATAGCCTCTCTAAAACAGGAGAAAGGTAGGGCGTCCAGTCCTTATAGGGCGTCCAGTCCTTATAGGGCGTCCAGTCCTTATAGGGCGTCCAGTCCGCAGCACAGGACCGCAGCACAGGAGAACAAGTACTGGCCTTAACCACCTTCATCGAAAATGGATTCGAGAGCAAACTGAAGACAGGGACTGTGTTCCTCGACCTCACAGCCGCCTATGATACAGTCTGGCACAAGGCCTCTACTTAAACTCACAAAGGCTCCTGCCTGGGCAGCGGCAATAATACAAACTCTGCTGACAAACCGGAGGTTCAGAGTTCACCTTGGTCAGAACACGGCGCATGGAAGACAGACAAGCGGACTCCCACAAAGGCTCAGTTCTAGCTCCAACTCTGTTCAATCTCTACACAAATGACCTACCCTCCACCAAATCTAGCAAATTCATCTATGCAGATGACATCGGTCTGGCATTCAAGCACCAGACTTTGATGAACTGGAGCAGGGTGCTCACTGATGACCTTGCCAAACTGGACCAGTTCTGCAGAACCTGGCGCTTAAAACCAAGTCCAGCAAAAACTGTTTCCAGTGTATTCCACCTCCACAACGCAAAAGCTGCCAGAGAACTAAACATCTATCTGGGCGGACTCAAGCTGAAGCATGCCTCTAATTCAACCTAACCTGACTGATGTTAGCACGAAAATCGGGCCTGAATACCGTATACGATTTCGTGTTGCTTCTACAATTACATTTGGCTGTATTTCATTACGGTGGCCCAGAGCGGACAAATTGAAAAATGGAAAATCCTTTAAATAATTTCAAAAATTTTGTATATTGTCTCCTTCAGGCATACTTCTTTTCCTGACAATGACAATTGCAGCCCTTTGTAAAAGCAGGCGATTAATTTGATGAAAACACTGATTTTGGTAAAATAATTATTAGGTTACAATTTTAACAATAAATCACAATCAAGTAAACAGTTAATTTTATAACTGAAATTTGGCGACAAGTTCAGCTATTGAGCTAAACAATTTTGGCACATGGTGTCACCGCAATTAGTACAGCGCATTTTATTAATGAAAAATTGCTACATTTCTCGTCTAAAATATTAAAATATTATTATAACACCCCTTGTACCTACTATCTGGTAGATTTTATTTTTGGCGACAAATTCTGCCATTAGTTACTGCCTAGCCCAATTAATTAAAAAATTACGTTTTTGGTAAAAACAAAAAAGTTTCAAATCCTACAAAAATAGTGCAAGAAAGCTCATTTCTTGGTGAAGAATTGCCACATTTCTCGTCTAAAATGTTAAAATATTATTGTAACACCCCCTTGTACATACCTTCTGGTAGATTTAATTTTGGCGACGACAAATTCTGCCATTAGTTACTGCCCGGCCCAATTAATTTAAATATTAACAGTGTTTGAATCCTGTACAAATAGTTGCAGCGCATTATTTTGATGAAAAAAATGCCACATTTCTCGTCTAAAATATTAAAAATATTATTGTAACACCCCTTGTACATACCTTCTGGTAGACTTAATTTTAGTGACGACAAAATCTGCCATTATTACTGCCTAGCCCAATTAATTTTAAATATTGACAGTTTTGGTAAAAATGTTTGAATCCTGTACAAATAGTGCAAGAAAAGCGCATTTCTTGATGAAAAATTATACATTTCTCGTCTAAAATATTAAAATATTATTGTAACACCCCTTGTACATAGCTTCTGGTTGACTTTATTTTGGCGGACGACAAATTCTGCCATTAGTTACTACCTAGCCCAATTAATTTAAAATTAAGTTTTGGTAAAAAAAGGTTTCAAATCCCTACACAAATAGTGCAAGAAAGTGCATTTCTTGATGAAAAAATTGCCACATTTCTGTATAAATATTAAAATATTATTGTAACACCCCCTTGTACATACCTTCTGGTAGACTTAATTTTGGCGACGACAAATTCTGCCATTAATTACTGCTTGACCCAATTAATTTAAATATTAACAGTTTTGTGTGTAAAACAAAGCGTTGTTTGAATCCTGTACAAATAGTGCCGCAGCGCATTATTTTGAGGAAAAAGTGCCACATTTCTCGTGTAAAATATTAAAATATTATTGTAACACCCCCTTGTACATACCTTCTGGTAGACTTAATTTTGGCGACGACAAAGTCTGTCATTAATTACTGCCTAGCCCATTTAATTTAAAATGTAACGTTTTTGGTAAAAAAATGTTTCAAATCCTACACAAATAGTGCAAGAAAGCGCATTTTTGGATGACAAATTGCCACATTTCTCGTGTAAAATATTAAAATATTTTTATAACACCCCCTTGTACATACCTTCTGGTAGACTTAATTTTGGCAACGACAAATTCTGTTATTAGTTACTCCCTAGCCCAATTAATTTAAAATGTAACTTTTTTGGTAAAAAAAATGTTTCAAATCCTACACAAATAGTGCAAGAAAGCGCATTTTTGGATGACAAATTGCCACATTTCTAGTGTAAAATATTTAAAAAAAATTATAACACCCCCTTGTACATACCTTCTGGTAGACTTAATTTTGGCGACGACAAATTCTGCCATTAGTTACTGCCTAGCCCAATTAATTTAAAAATTAACAGTTTTTGGTAAAAAAATGTTTCAAATCCTACACAAATAGTGCAAGAAAGCGCATTTCTTGATGTAAAATTGCCACATTTCGTTATAAAATATTAAAATATTATTGTAACAACCCTTGTGCATACCTTCTGGTAGACTTAATTTTGGCGGCGACAAAATCTGCCATTAATTACTACTAGCCCAATTAATTTAAATATTGACAGTTTTGGTAAAAATGTTTGAATCCTGTACAAATAGTACACAAAAGCGCATATTTTTGATTAAAATTGCCACATTTCTCGTGTAAAATATTAAAATATTTTATAACACCCCTTGTACATACCTTCTGGTAGACTTAATTTTAGGCTGACGACAAATTCTGCCATTAGTTACTACTTGACCCAATTAATTTAAATATTAACGGTTTTGTGTAAAAACAAGCGATGTTTGAATCCTGTACAAATAATTGCAGCGCATTATTTTGATGAAAAATTGCCACATTTCGTCTAAAATATTAAAATATTATTGTAACACTTGTACATACCTTCTGGTAGACTTAATTTTGGCTGACGACAAATTCTGTCATTAATTACTGCCTAGCCCAATTAATTTAAAATTTTACGTTTTTGGTAAAAACATGTTTCAAATCCTACACAAATAGTGCAAGAAAGCGCATATTTTGATGAAAAATTGCCACATTTCTCGTGTAAAATATTAAAATATTTTTATAACACCCCCTTGTACACACCTTCTGGTAGACTTAATTTTGGCGACGACAAATTCTGTCATTAGTTACTGCCTAGCCCAATTAATTAAAAAATTTACGTTTTTGGTAAAAAAAATTTTTCACATCCTACACAAATGGTGCAAGAAAGCGCATTTCTTGATGAAAAATTGCCACATTTCTCGTCTAAAATATTAAAACATTATTGTAACACCCCCTTGTACATACCTTCTGGTAGACTTAATTTTGGCGACGACAAAATCTGCCATTAGTTACTGCCTAGCCCAATTAATTTAAATATTGACAGTTTTTGGTAAAAATGTTTCGAATCCTGTACAAATAGTACACAAAAGCGCATTTTTTGATTAAAAATTGCCACATTTCTCGTGTAAAATATTAAAATATTATTGTAACACCCCCTTGTACATACCTTCTGGTAGACTTAATTTTGGCGACGACAAATTCTGTCATTAATTACTGCCTTGCCCAATTAATTTAAATATTGACAGTTTTGGTAAAAATGTTTGAATCCTGTACAAATAGTACACAAAAGCGCATTTTTGATTAAAATTGCCACATTTCTATAAAATATTAAAATATTTTTATAACACCCCTTGTACATACCTTCTGGTAGACTTAATTTTAGCTGACGACAAATTCTGCCATTAGTTACTGCCCGGCCCAATTAATTTAAATATTAACGGTTTTGTGTAAAACAAGCGATGTTCGAATCCTGTACAAATAGTGCCTGGCGCATTATTTTGATGAAAAATTTCCACATTTCTCGTCTAAAATATTAAAATATTATTGTAACACCCCCTTGTACATACCTTCTGGTAGACTTAATTTAGCGGCGACAAATTCTGTCATTAATTACTGCCTTGCCCAATTTTAAAATTTAGCGTTTTGGTAAAACATGTTTCAAATCCTACACAAATAGTGCAAAAAGCGCATTTTGGATCAAAATTGCCACATTTCTCGTGTAAAATATTAAAATATTTTTATAACACCCCCTTATGCGTACCTTCTGGTAGACTTAATTTTGGCGACGACAAAATCTGCCATTAGTTACTGCCTAGCCCAATTAATTTAAATATTGACAGTTTTTGGTAAAAATGTTTCGAATCCTGTACAAATAGTACACAAAAGCGCATTATTTTGATGAAAAATTGCCACATTTCTCGTCTAAAATATTAAAATATTATTGTAACACCCCCTTGTACATACCTTCTGGTAGACTTAATTTTGGCGACGACAAATTCTGTCATTAATTACTGCCTAGCCCAATTAATTTTAAATTTAACGTTTTGGTAAAAACATGTTTCAAATCCTACACAAATAGTTTGAAAGCGCATTTTGGATCAAGTACCACATTTCTAGTCTAAAATATTAAAATATTATTGTAACACCCCCTTGTACATACCTTCTGGTAGACTTAATTTTGGCGACGACAAATTCTGTCATTAATTACTGCCTAGCCCAATTAATTTAAAATTTAACGTTTTTGGTAAAAACATGTTTCAAATCCTACACAAAATATGCGCTTTCTTGCACTATTTGTGTAGGATTTGAAAAAAATTAATTTTACCAAAACAGTAACAATGGATTCGTGCTGAGCGACAATGAATTTGTCGTCGTACGAAGTGTTATAAAATATTTTAATGTTTTGGGCAATGCATCAATGCGGCTTTCTTCACTGACAACAGGATGACGTTTTTACCAAGGCATCAGGCTGAAATACGGGGTTATTGGGCTGAGCAATAACGTGGTTGTCGCCAATGTGTTTACCAGATATAATGATTTTACGTCAAAATGTTCGCTTTCATCACTGTTTGTGCAGGTTCGAGCTGTCGTTTTTGCACAAAAGAGCTGTTAATGTTAGGTGGCGGCAACAACTGGCAGGTTGTCGTCGTAAGTCTGCCAAAATGCGTGCAAGGTGCTAATACGTTTAATGTTGCGGTGTTGACGATTTGATCGAAACTCTTGCTGACGTGGTTGTATGTTTTACCAACTGTTTACAAATTAATTAGCTGAGCCGCTAATGGCGGAATTCGTATATAAGTCTACCAGAAGGTATTCTGGCGTGTAAAAATGTTTTGTGCTTTGGGCGAGTAATTCAAAATATCGCGCTTTCTTCACTGTTGTGAGTTGAAACGTTTTTACCAGCGTTGCATTTAAATTGATTGGACTGCAATAATGGCGGGTGATAGTGCGTGCGTCTGCCAGAAAGGCTGCCTGAAGTGGTATAATGTTTAATGTTTGCAGTGTGACGGTACGATCGAAAATGGGCTTTCTTGCACTGTTGTGTGGGATTTGAGCATGTTTTACCAAAAGCTGTTAATTTAATTGGTGGGCTGAACAGCCAACAATGGCGGGATTTGTGGTCATCGTCGTCTACCGAAAGGTATGCCACAGGGGTGTTATAAATATTTTAATGAATCGGCGAAATTCCATCAAAATATCGACTTTCTTCACTGTTGTGTGGGTTGAAACATGTTTTACCAAAAACTGTTAAATTAATTGGGCTGGGCAATAATAACGGCGGGTAATGTCGCCAGAATGCGTCTACCAGGCAACCTGAAGGTGTTATAAATGTTTTAATGTTTTTATGCGGTATATTCATCAGGCTTTGGCTTTCATGCCTATTTACGGGATCATTTGTCGTTTGTTTTACACAAAACTGTTGTGTTAAATTGGTGGGCCGAACAATGACGGGTCAAGGGTGTCGTCGTAAATATCATGCCTGAAGGCAATAATATTTTAATATTTTGCAGTGACGATTCCGTCAATCGCTCTTGCGCCTGAAGGATTAATTTTGCAAAAGGCTGATTAATTAGTTGACTGGGCTGAATGACGGTTTGTGGTCGTCATCATCTGCCGAAAAGGTATCCTGGGGTGTATAAAATATTTAATGTTTTACGGTGCAATCGTTCGTCAAAAAACTGCGCTGTTGTGTGATTCGAGCATCTTTGTTTTGCACCAAAAATGTTGGAATTATAAATGGGCTGAGCGGTGACGGGTTGTCGTCGTAAACAATCTACCGAAAGGTATTCTGGCGTGTGTAAAATGTTTTTGTGCTGAGCGAGTGTGACGGTTCATCAAAATATCACGCACTGTTGTGTGGATTTAAACATTTTTACCAGCATTAAATTAATTGGGCCGGCAACAATGGCAGGGTGTCGCAAAAATTCCAGAAACCAAGTCAACCAATGAAGTGTATGTTTAATATTTGCAATGACATTCATCGAAATCGCTTTCTTTTCACTGTGGGACTGGCTGTTTACCAGCGTAAATTAAATTGGTTGGGCTGAGCAATGTGAACAGATTTGTGGTGCAAAATCGTCTGCCAGGCTGAGAAATGTGTTTTGCAATGAGATCATCAAATATTTTGTGTTTTGCAGGCTATTGTGACTGTTCGTGGAAAAAAGACCAAAGGCTGTTGATTTTTTAAATTGGTTGGGCTGGGAATTGTTGTGCGTGCAGGTCTCTGAAGGTGATCAGACTGATTTGAGTTATTAATTTGGCCTCGTGCGAAATGCGGCTTTCTATTTGTTGTGGGTTCAGCATTTTTGCAAAAACAGAGCCAAATTATTGGGCCTGGGTGTGTCGTCGGTGTGCCAGAGGTATGTCTGAAGTGTATAAAATATTTATTTTTGCAATGAGCCATCAAAATGGCAATTTTTACTATTGTACAGGATCGAAACATCGTTTTACACAAAAACTGTGTGTTAAATTAATTGAGCGGGCAGCAATAGGGGTTTCCCATGGGTAAGTCTACCAAGTGCGTAGGTGTTATAAAAATATTTTAATTATTTCTGCGAAAATGTGTGAGTGATCAAAAATCGCTTTCTTGTGGTTAAATATTTTTGCAAAAACTGTAAATTTTAAATTAATTGGGCTGACAACTAATGGCGAAATTTATGCGTCGCCAAAATTAAGTCTACCAGAGGTGTGTAAAAGGGGTGTTGTTATTGTTTTTTGGCGAATGTGGAAATTTTCATCAAAATATCTTTCTTGCACTATTTGTGTAGGATTTGAAACATTTTTTACCAAAACTGTTAAATTTTAAATTAATTGGGCTAGGCAGTAACTAATGGCGGGAATGTCGTCGCCAAAATTAAGATCTACCAGAAAGGTATGTACAAGGGGTGTTATAAAATATTTTAATATTTTACTGCAATTTTCATCCAAAAATCTCGCTTTCTTGCCTGTTGTGTGTGGGATTTGAAACATTTTTTACCAACGTTAAATTTTAAATTAATTGGGCTGAGGCAGTAATTAATGACGATTTATCGCGTAAAATTAAGTGTACCAGAAGGTGTACAAGGGGTGTTATAAAAATATTTTAATATTTTACACGAATGATAAATTTTCATCAAGCGGCTTTCTTGCACTATTTGTGTCAGGGATTTGAAACATTTTTACCAAAACTGTTAATTTTTAATTAATTGGGCCTGAGCAGGTAACTAATGGCAGAATTTGTCGTCGCCAAAATAAGTCTGAAGGTATGTACAAGGGGTGTTATAAAAATATTTTAATATTTTACGAGAAATGTGTAATTTTGATCCAAAAATAAACTTTCTTGCACTATTTATGTAGGATTTGAAACATGTTTTTACCAAAAAGCGTTAAATTTTAAATTAATTGGGCTAGGCAGTAATTAATGACAGAATTTATGCGTCGCCAAAATTAAGTCTACCGGAGGTATGTACAAAGGGGTGTTACAATAATATTTTAATATTTTACGAAATGTGGCAATTTTTCATCACAATATAAACTTTCTTGCACTATTTGTGTAGGATTTGAAACATGTTTTACCAACGTTACATTTAAATTAATTGGGCTAGGCAGTAATTAATGACAGAATTTAATAAATCGCCAAAATTAAGTCTACCAGAAGGTATGTACAAGGGTGTTATAAAAATATTTTAATATTTTACACGAAATGGCAATTTTCATCCAAAAATAAACTTTCTTTCTTGCACTATTTGTGTGGGATTTGAAACATTTTTACCAAAAGCGTTAAATTTTCAATTAATTGGGCTGGGCAGTAATTAATGACAGAATTTGTAAATAAGCCAAAATTAAGTCTACCAGAAGGTATGTACAAGGGGTGTTATAATATTTTAATATTTTACCGTGAAATGTGGCAATTTTCATCAAAATATCGCTTTCTTGCACGATTTGTGTAGGATTTGAAAAAAAAATTACCAAAAACTGTACATTTTAAATTAATTGTGCTGAGCGGTAACTAATAGCGAATTTGTCGTCGCCAAATTAAGTCTACCAGAAGGTATGTACAAGGGGTGTTATAAAAATATTTTAATATTTTAGGCGAGAAATGTGGCAATTTTCATCAAAATCGCTTTCTTGCACTATTTGTGTAAGGATTTGAAACATTTTTTACCAAAAAAAGTAAATTTTTAAATTAATTGGGCTAGGCAGTAACTAATGACAGAATTTGTTAAAAATTAAGTGTACCAGAAGGTATGTACAAGGGGGTGTTATAAAAATATTTTAATATTTTACACGAGAAATGTGGCAATTTTTCATCAAAATAATGCGCTTTCATGCACTATTTGTACAGGATTCGAAACATCGTTTGTTTTTACACAAAAAGTGTTAATATTTAAATTAATTGGGCCGGGCAGTAACTAATGGCAGAATTTGTCGTCGCCAAAATTAAGTCTACCAAAAGGTACGTACAAGGGGGTGTTTTAAAAATATTTTAATATTTTACACGAGAAATGTGGCAATTTTTGATCCACAAATGCGCTTTCTTGCACTATTTGTGTGGGATTTGAAACATGTTTTTACCAAAACTGTTAATTTTAAATTAATTGGGCTGAGCAGTAACTAATGGCAGAATTTGTAAATAAGCCAAAATTAAGTCTACCAGAAAGGTATGTACAAGGGGTGTTATAAAATATTTTAATATTTTAGGCGAAAATGTGGCAATTTTCATCAAAATATAAACTTTCTTGCACTATTTGTGGGATTTGAAACATTTTTACCAAAAACTGTTAAATTTTAAATTAATTGGGCTGAGCAGTAACTAATGGCAGAATTTGTGCTAAAATTAAGTCTACCAGAAGGTATGTACAAGGGGTGTTATAAAAATATTTTAATATTTTACCACAATGTGGCAATTTTCATCCAAAAATAAACGCTTTCTTGCACTATTTGTGTGTAGGATTTGAAACATTTTTTACCAAAAACGTTAAATTTTAAATTAATTGGGCTAGGCAGTAATTAATGACAGAATTTGTCGCCAAAATTAAGTGTACCAGAAGGTATGTACAAAGGGGTGTTATAAAAATATTTTAATATTTTACGAGAAATAATAATTTTCATCAAAATGCGCTTTCTTGCACTATTTGTGTAGGAATTGAAACATTTTTTACAAAAAACTGTTAATTTTTAAATTAATTGGGCTGAGCAGTAGCTAATGGCAGAATTTGTAAACCAAAATTAAGTCTACCAGAAGGTATGTACAAGGGGGTGTTATAAAAATATTTTAAAATTTTACGAGAAATGTGGCAATTTTCATCCAAAATCGCTTTCTTGCACTATTTGTACATGATTCAAACATCTTTTGTTTTCGCAAAAAATGTTAATATTTAAATTAATTGGGCTAGGCAGTAATTAATGACAGAATTTGTCGTCGCCAAAATGAAGTCTACCAGAAGGTATTCTGGCGTATTATAAAAATATTTTAATACTTTAGACGAGAAATGTGGCAATTTTTCATCAAAATAATTCGCTTTCGTGCACTATATGTGTAGGATTCGAAACATCATTTTGTTTTACCCAAAACTGTTAATATTTAAATTAATTGGGCTTAGCAGTAATAGCAGAATATATCGTCGCCAAAATTAAGTCTACTAGAAGGTATGTACAAGGGGGTGTTACAAAAATATTAAAATATTTTGGACAAGGGAAAATGGCAAATAATTGGTCAAAAATGTGTTGGTGTACAAAACTTTTATACCAAATAAGGGGGAAATGTTACAATTTAAAAACTACAACAACAAAATCATTCGAAAACGTCCTTCTGTGCACTACTTATAATATACCAATAAACTATTGGCATTAATTAATGGGACAGTCTTTAAAAAAAAACACTGCAAATGGTTTATGTTTCTCATTAGTTTGTCCGTTCTGGGCCACCGTAATGAAATACAGCCAAAATGTAATTTTCGTGCCAACACGAAAATCGTGCTGGCCGGAATTCAGGCCCGATTTTCGTGCTAACATCAGTCAGGTTTCAACCTACCTGGGAGTGACCCTTGACAGGACCCTATCCTTCAAGGAACACCTAAAAGGGACGGCAGCTAAGGTTAAGTCAAGGAACAACCTGCTCTGCAAGCTCGCTGGTGCAAAATGGGGGGCAGCAGCCTCCACACTGCGCACCTCAGCACTGGCTCTCGCATACTCTGCAGCTGAATATTGCGCCCCTGTCTGGTCCAGGTCACCCCACACACACCATGTAGACACCCAGCTCAACACAACCATGAGAACCATAACCGGGACTATCCGCTCAACACCACTCCCCTGGCTCCCTGTCCTATCAAACATTCCCCCTCCACATATCCGGCGAGCAGCAGCCACTCAAAGGATGCTCCAAAAGGTTAAAAACTCTCCCCATCTACCTATCCATGCAGACATCTATAACCCACCCACTGCTCGACTTCCATCTAGACGACCAATTTGGAAGAACATCCCACCAGCTGACTTCACCATCCAACTGGCTTGGAAAACAGAATGGGAGTCCAAGGAGGTCCCAAACAAACATCTGGTGTCAGACCCCAATCAACAGGTCCCTGGCACCAACCTCCCAAGGAGACAATGGTCTACGCTCAATCGCTTCAGGACTGGACATGGCCCCTGCTTGGCCAGCCTTCACAAATGGGGCAGTAGCCCCACTCCACTGTGTGCTTGTGGAGAGGAGCAAACTATGGAACACATCATAGAAGTTTGCCCTCTCCAAAGACTGAAAGGAGGATTAGTCACCCTCCATACAGCAGACCAGGAGGCAACTGCTTGGCTTAGGGACTTTGCATTCGCTAAATAAATAAAGTCCTTATAGGGCGTCCAGTCCTTATAGGGCGTCCAGTCCTTATAGGGCGTCCAGTCCTTATAGGGCGTCCAGTCCTTATAGGGCGTCCAGTCCTTATAGGGCCCATTCAGTAATCCTTAAACTATTGAAAGACGATTCAATGGTCGAACAATTCAGATGATAGTTTTTTTCAATGCTTGAATGCACCCAGCTAAACTGGCCCTCCTGGCTCAGACAAAAGGGCTATTAACCCTCCTACAATCAGTGCAATGTTTGAAACAACCCATTCAGGCCACTCCAAGCCATTAGCTGTTGCCAGTGGCCTCCTATGGTTACCCTTCTGTGCACTGTCGCACCACTGAGATTACAGGGTAAAGTGGTCTCCCATGATACATTACAGGCCATACTAATATGTTCAAACATTTACAGTGTCCTTGGGTGGCACACAGTTGATTTTGTAAGATTACTTGGAAAGGACAGCAGGCTTGTACATGTATGTACTGAAGGTTGGGAGTGGCTTCAATGTGTAGGAGGGTTAAGGGATTACTGCCTATTGTGTAGGGAGGATTAGTGAAAGATTAGCAGTGGCAGTGTGATTGATGTTCCAGATTGTAGGTATCAGGTCAATTATCACTTATTTTGTCTGCTTCCAGAAGCTCCATGAATGAAGCAAGCTTAACCCTCCTATGCCCATGCTGAAATTTGGCCCAGTCAGCACGGCACCCACAGACAGTCACATTTTTGGAGTATTTTTGGTTGCATTGCCAATTGGTAGGTCAAACCACAGAGTCACACAGAGCTGTGTATGTACTGTCAGTGCTTTTGGTTTGACCTATCCTAGCCACATGTCCTTGCATTTATTTGAGTGCACTGCACAAAGTCAATGGGTTAAGAGAGACATACAAATTTTGAGTGTCTTTGGGTTTGACCTCCTATCACAGCCACATGTGTTTGCATGTATTTGAGTGCACTGCACAAAGTCAATGGGTTAAGAGAGACATACAAATTTTGAGTGTCTTTGAGTGTTAAACCTATAGGATGGTTAATGAATAGTTTTGGCCAATAGTTTAAGAACTGCCCAATGGACCCTATAAAGACCAGACTCCTAATTATTGATATTTGGTAAAAGAATTTCTTTAATTGCTTACATACATCATGCATCATTCATATAGATCTTTTTCTCGGACTGTTCATTTGTCACTTTCAAGAAAGATTGGTTTAGTCCATGGGTGTATCAAATTGTATATTGAATAAACCCTTTCACGGTAATATGCGCCATGTTTTTGATGGGGCAAAATTGTTTATTTCGAACACTCGTTGCCGTCTGCGACCCAGCGCTCGAACTTCACGTACATTCCAGACGCGTGCGTGAAGTTCGAGCGCTGGGTCGCAGACGGCAACGAATGTTCGAAAAATAAACAATTTTGCCCCGTCAAAAACATATTACCGTGAAAGGGTTTATTAGAATTGCAGATTATGGAGTGCCATGGTCAAGCAGTTTAGTGCATCGGATTTGTGTTCTGATGGCTGAGTCGTCAGAATGTTGGTTCGAATCCCAACCGCGACCGGGGTACTTGTGTCCTTGAGCAAGACACTTTACCATACTTGCTTCTCTCCACCCAGGGGTAAATGGGTACCTGTGAGGGCAGAGTTGGTTGTTGTGTTTGACTAGCCCATGCGCTGAAATGGCAGCAATTGAGTTGTATACTCCCCAGGGAGCTGAGATGGTTTCAGGAATTATTTATGAACATGATGAGCAGGGGTAATAATATAATGCGCCTTGAGCACCAGTTTGGTGGATACGTGCGCTATATAAGTCCAAATTATTATTATTATTATTATTATTATTATTATTATTACCTGCAACTTGTACAAACTGATGAGCTTGTATGGTCTGGGTGCTGTTATTATTATTATTATTATTATTATTATTATTATTATTATTATTATTACCTGCAACTTGTACAAACTGATGAGCTTGTATGGTCTGGGTGCTGTTATTATTATTATTATTATTATTATTATTATTATTATTATTATTATTATTATTATTTTGAACCAAGCAAAACTGAAATTAATGAAGTACATGTACATGTACATGACAACAGAATTATGAAGATTAACCCTCCTACTATTGCTGCACTTTAGTGGAAAGTTGCTGTAGAGGTTAAAACCAGTCAACTGCCTGTTTTGACTGTTGACCCAAATGTGCACACAGGGGCATTTTTGACTGGTTTTTACTGTAATTTTGACCACTCTGAACAATACCAGACAATGTTTTTACCAGTCAAAAACAGTCGACTCATTTTGACCTGTAAATGTACGCAAGGTTTGACAGTGTTTGACTTTTAAGTGCACTAGATATACCTTGGGAAGTATATCAAAATTTTGACTGATTTTGACCCTTATAGGTTTGAGTATCAATTCAAAGCTACATGTAGTAAAATGTCTGTAAATGCAACCATACTTTATAAGAGTAAGAGATTTTTAACTAACCGGTGAATTTTTCAGCTTATTTCATTGTAAGACTTGTAGCTTTGCTTGGTGAAGATTGTTTGCGGTGACCATGTAGAAATTCTCTTTTGAGTACTTAGTAAATAGTTCTGAAAAATACTGGTTGGTTACAACTCAATGTTTTGATTAGTATGCTCTGAAGAGCATATTGAGCATACTGATTGAAATGTTGAGTTTTAACCAACCAGAACTATTTACTACTCAAAAGAGAATTTTAACACGGTGTCACCGCAAACAGTCTTTACTTATTTCGTAAATGCAACCATATTTTATAAGAGTCAAGAGATTTTTAACTAACCGGTGAATGTTTCAGCTTATTTCATTGTAAGACTTGTAGCTTTGCGTTGTTAAAAAGGATAAGTAAAGACTGTTTGCAGTGACCATGTAAAAATACAATTAAGAGAATTTTAACATGGTGTCACTGCAAACAGTCTTTACTTATTTCATTGCGTTGTTATTTCATTGTGTTATGTTTGTATAGTATTGTTGCACTGTACTGCGTCATTAATTACAATGAGTTATTCTTAATATATACTATAAACACAAATTGTCTCTCCTTCAAAGGTGTTTTATCCCTCTCCTTTTCTTCTGGGACTTGCGTAGGGTAATGGTTTCTCACAATCAAACACAACAATCATGCAGCTACATGTAGCAAAGCACAAGTCTGCAAATGCACCGTCTAAAAATGATTAAACGTTGTATTCACTATGTCAGAGCGGGGTGGTTCACTCCATCACCTAACTAACACCCTACCCTGGTGTTTCTTCCCCTCAAAGCCTGCCGTATGTACCCAAACCCCTTTTGTTTACCTCCACGGTGATGTGGCTAAACCATACTAACCCCATGCAATGGTTCTCTCCCCTTCTACTCTTCCTTTTCCCTTAACTTTCCTTCTCATCCTTGGGATTTTTTGTTTTTAAATTTTTTTTGGTGGGTTCCTTTTCCTTCTCTGTTTCGTATGAAACATCTCGCTGACCTTAGGGCAAACTATCCTTACAGTGAAGCCACTACAATGTACACACAAGCGCCCCCAGCCGTCGGGGCGACCTACTACTCATCAGGACAGACACTTACCTCTGGTGCGCTTGGTAGCATCCAGACCATAGGAGGATCCCAAATGTCGGTGGGTGGTACCACTATTGTCGGAGGGAACATCATCAGTAGTAACTTACTTGGAGGGCCGCAGCTCATCACCCAGCAGGGGAATACATACTTGCTACAGGGACATACTATGGACGGTAACGGACACCCTCTTACCCACACTACCCGTGCATCACCAGCCACAGTAAGACCACTGGTAGTTTAACAATTTTGAATCAATCTTGTGTTTGTACGAATGTCGTCCATCCCAGACTTGTGTTTAATTTGTACATGTTCATAAAAGTAAAGTTTGTGTAGTAGATGTACGTGTGCAGTCTCATCCCCTGACCGAAATTCTTTTAGGATGAACAAAGAAATTTTCATAGAGATGCTAAGCAGAATAAATTGCTCACCAGAAAAATTTGCTTAGCAGATTTGATTGATTATCAGCTGCACTTTCATACAGAATGTGTGTATTTTGGCTGGAAGTCTGTTTTATAATGCTTAGCAAAATTCTCTGGTTAGTAGCTCCATGGAATTGGCCCCTGGATTTTAAAACCCGAGTTATCATGAAACTAAACTTTATAGAGATATTTTATGGTAATCCAATGCTTGCAGTTTCAAGTTTGGCCTCAGACAATTCCCATTGTTCATTCAAATAAAACAAAAGTACATATGTAATATAATTTTTGCCTCATAAATAAGCATTGTTTCCAAATAATACAAATCAAGGAAAAAACTACTTCCATAATTCAATTTGGGTGAAAATTTTATTATTCAGTTTTGAGAAACATTGCAAATTTTGCAAATGCTTCTTCCCCCAACTTCATTCAATTAGAAAATTTAGGCACACTTTTAGTGTAAAACAAAATGGAAAAATTAAATTGTAAAATTTTTGTTTCCAGTCTGTTGTAATAGAATTACAAACTCTGAATCAGATCATATAAGTGTTGGTATTTATATTTTTCCTCGCAGGTCCAGTGGCTGTTAGACAACTATGAGTGTGCTGAGGGTGTGAGCTTACCGCGAAGTACCCTCTTCAACCATTACATGAGACACTGTTCGGACCATAAAATCGATCCCGTCAATGCGGCGTCGTTTGGCAAGCTGATCCGCTCAGTGTTCCTTGGTCTGAGAACCAGAAGGTTAGGAACAAGGTAAGACCTGAAAATTTAAGACCTCGTCCGGAACTTTTTATTCTTGGGAATCGGCTAATTTTTAAAACATTCTTTACTGTGTAGAGACCATTTTATTTTCTTGATAACCACTGTCAAACATCCCAAATGGCAATTGCTGCCATTTTCTTAAGTACAAATGGTTTCATGTATTTCTTGATTCAAAGAAAGTAAAAATACCTGCCAACATAGGCCTGTGACAAGACAGGCCTGTGATTTTTCAGGATTTTTCCCGATTTCAGGATTTTTTACAAATCTTCCTTTGCCTCGAAATCTTCTTGAAAGAAGAGAAGTAGCCACTAAGGAAAGAAAGAAGTAGCCTGTATTGTGTCCAAACTTCTAGTTTTTTTGTGGGGATGTGGGGAGTCTGTAAATCCTCCAAAATTGAACATCCAGGAGGTTCGGGGGGGGGGGGGGGGCTTTGTCCTCTATACCAAAGGGAGACCCAGGCCTGCTACCCATTTTTCATGATTTTTTTATTTTTGTCAAATCACACCCCCTGCCATGACCATTGTTGTACTTTGCCTTTGACCATCAGAGGGAACTCCAAGTACCACTATTATGGCATCCGCATCAAGAGTTCATCTCCTCTCAACCAGTACCAGGAAGAAAGTGGCCACACAGCCATGAGACAGCAACCCATCAACTCGGCAAAGAGGTTTGTCAAAACAAAATTTATTCAGAGAAAATGTAGAAACAGCATCATGTTTTGTTTCTTGTTCTAATCGGGATAAATAAAGTTGACTACAGGAGGATGGCCAAAGTCATGGTAATAATAATAATAATAATAATGTAGACTTATATAGCGCACGTATCCACCAAACTGGTGCTCAAGGCGCATTACATTATTACCCCTGCTCATCAGGCTCATAAATCATTCCTGAAACCATCTCGGCTCCCTGGGGAGTATACAGCTCAATTGCTGCCATTTCAGCGCATATGGGCTAATCAAACACAACAACCAACTCTGCCCTCACAGGTACCCATTTACCCCTGGGTGGAGAGAAGCAATTATGGTAAAGTGTCTTGCTCAAGGACACAATTACCCTGGTCGCGGTTGGGATTCGAACCCACATTCTGACGACTCAGCCATCAGAACACAAATCCGATGCACTAAACCGCTCGACCATGGCACTCCGAGAAGCCTCTGAGAAGCCTGGCCAGGCCCAAGCTATGTCCAGGCCTACTGGGCTATATGATCTACTGGGCTATATAATCTCCTAGCTGAGCTCAAAAGACCCTTTACTAATAAATACATCTCAAATAGCTCTTATTGTTAATGCAGACTTGACCGACACCTCAGCTGTCTTTTGTTCACAGCTGTAGCCATTATAGTGAGCTCTACTTGGCTAGGCTAGGCCCTCCAGAAGCCCAGGTTATGTTGATTGGCGGGTACTGTATTGTTACTGGATTAGGACTCACAAAAGACAGATTCGAAGGCCTGGCTGGGCTTCTCGAAGGCTTCACCAAGACTTTGGTGCATGAGGGCAGCAGATTTTGTAAAATCCTCATTATGTGTACTAAGTAATTGTGCAGATTTATTTAAAGTTTAAACTTTCAGAAATGATGTATGGATGTAACAAGGGAATATTATTTAATTTCCAGTGTGGACAGATATCTAGCAACAGCCTTACTTAGTGCACATTGCATGAGTAATTTATGTTCCTGGTATTATCTTGAGAATACGATGATGAAAAATTAGGTGTATTTTGTTCCGAGATTCAGTGAAAGAATTTGATCTGTCCCTTTCACCTAGATTCAAGCCATCTCCAATAGGTAGCAAGCAAGATGGTTCAGAGGGTGGAGGAACGGTAAGTGGAAGCGGGGTGGCCGCCCAAGATCCGGTGCAGACCCAGACCCAGCAGCATCAGCAGTTCCTGGGCGACGCCTCCATGGCCCTGCCCAATTTCACAGAACTCAAGTTTGGCAGCATCCCTCTGCCAGTGGGAGTGACGCATGATGACGTGAAAGCCTTCCAGAGCCTCTACAGAGAACACTGTGAGGTACTTGAGACACTTGTGATTATTGGATTGACACCCTCTGGTGGAATACGTGATACATGTATACGCGGTTATTGGAACCAGACCAAATTTCCCATACACAAAGTATGGTGGCTAAGAGAGGCCTCACAAGTCAGTCAAAAGTTAATACCCCTATGTGAAAAAGTCATTTAAATCACAGCGCAGCAGAATTCCAATCGATCTAGCAATTTTGGCTGCAATTAGACATCATATCATAGCAACAAAAATGCTGATGCATAGGTCTGAGGCAACCCGTGCGGAGACCAGAAACAACAGGCTTTTTTTTTTTGTTGCCTTCAAGACAACTTTACATGAATTGCAAGCAATATTCCCACTACGTTTTATTTTCATTTGCATTATAATGCACTATGATAATCACGCTTATCCATTGTGTTACAGGCTTTTCTTGACATTGTTGTTAACCTGCAGTTTGCGCTCATCGAGGCACTGTGGCAGACATTTTGGAGGAATCCACCCGCCGATGCACAACAGAGGTGATATATCACATCATATGCACTTTTTGAAGGGATTTTGATGAGGGAAAAAAAAAAGAAAAAAAAGATCCATTTCTCTCGGTGGCATTTTTAAACAATGAATACCAATCTGTTGTTTGCATGGAAACACCAGTTAAAGATGCACTGCCTTTTTATCATTTTTTAACTGGAAATTTGTGTTTTAACCATAACCCCCTATAGGTATTGTGGCTAGGAACCTTCCTGAACCCTAACCCCCTAAGCCTGCAAGTTTGCGGTTTTAAAATTATCCGTGTAACCGTATGTTTTGCGGTTACGGTTAACCGTAACCGACGTTCAAAGAAAAACAAAGAAAAAAAAAGTCTCGGGAAGTTTGTTCATAATGTTATTTGTTACCACGTGAACGGCAGATATTGTTCAAACATCGCTAATTTAAAGATCGTAATCGCAAACAAAAATGATATACACGTATCAAGAACAGGTGAAGAACATTCCCCTGCCCCTATACAATGCCGACAAACGATGCCAAAATTCACTCTTGAAGACTGAAGTACGTACGTGACGGTACGTAACAGACGAGCGTATGGGAAGTATTGTGTACGGAGATTACCTAGCCCCTGCCCCATTGGCTCTCAGCCAACATCGTTGACAGCCCGCGCCCAAAAAGAACCAATCATGATGCCCAGACGAGAACGTGGGAAGTATTGTGTATGGAGATTACCCAGCCCCAGCCCCATTGGCTCGCAGCCAACATCGTTGACAGCCCGCGCCCAAAAAGAACCAATCATGATGCCCAGACGAGAACGTGTGAAGTATTGTGTATGGAGATTACCCAGCCCCAGCCCCATTGGCTCGCAGCCAACATCGTTGACAGCCCGCGCCCAAAAAGAACCAATCATGATGCACAGGTGTAGCGCGTGAAAAATATCCATTGTTTATCCGTCCGCCCAAACCCCATTGGCCAAAGTGGTTTAGCCCATGCCCAAATCTAACCACTCACGATGCGTCAAGATTGGCGAAAGCCCGAGCACGTGGGAAAATAATGCTTTGTGTCTAGTATTATTATTTACAACCCAGATCGATTATTTTTAGGTCGAGTTTTGTTGAGGAACGGCGCTGGGTGATATTAAATGGACCATGGAGGATTCTTTATTTTCGTTAGGCTTCGGGAAAAACACCTTGGTCAACTTATGAGGGGAAAAAAGGCCGAACAGCATTTAATAAATTGGAACTCACGGAAGATCGAATGAATTAAAATTACGGAATTGCAAAAGCAGGAATGAAAATTTCACAAATACCGTCACGTACGACCGTGGTCTAGTACTGTCTATTACCTGTCTATAGAATGCACATGTCTAGCGCGTGCACAGTATTTATGCACACCTGGACTGTTTATATCTAGGTCAGCGGTATTCAATGCCGGTTCCGCCGTCCACCCTTTGATGTTTGAAGACAAATTAAGCGGTAACAAAATGCCACTCGCGCTACAGTTTCTTCTAAGAAATGCAACTACAAAGACGCCATTCAAGGAGAAAGGGCAATTACAAACACGCGGCATTCTAGACAAAGCAAGCATCTGGTACTTTGTCACCCGCGTTCTCGGTCTAATCTTCAAAAGATCGGGATTTGTTTTTGCTCGCCCGCTACTTGATTGATGTCTTCTTCGCGTACTACGCTCCAAAAATGGAAGGGTTGATTTTTAAAAAATAGATTAAGGTTAACCGAACCGGAAAAACGTAACCGTGTAACCGTTTGAACGGTCGGTTAACCATGTAACCGTGTAACCGTTGCAGGCTTATAACCCCCTATAGGTATTGTGGCTAGGAACCTTCCTGAACCCTAACCCCCTATAGGTATTGTGGCTAGGAACCTTCCTGAACCCTAACCCCCTATAGGTATTCTGGCTAGGAACCTTCCTGAACCCTAACCCCCTATAGGTATTCTGGCTAGGAACCTTCCTGAATCCTAACCCGCTCTAAGTATTCTGGCTAGGAACCTTCCTGCACCCTAACCCCCTATAGGTATTCTGGCTAGGAACCTTCCTGAACCCTAACCCCCTATAGGTATTCTGGCTAGGAACCTTCCTGAACCCTAACTCCCTATAGGTATTCTGGCTAGGAACCTTCCTGAACCCTAACCTGCTCTAAGTATTCTGGCTAGGAACCTTCCTGCACCCTAATCCCCTATAGGTATTCTGGCTAGGAACCTTCCTGAACCCTAACCCCCTATAGGTATTCTGGCTAGGAACCTTCTTTAACCCTAACCCCCTAGGTATTCTGGCTAGGAACCTTCCTGAATTTATTATTATTTTGTGAAATGAGTATTATATTTTTTTCCCTTCCTTTATAGAAATAAGCAATTTTCTGAAGAAAGAAAATAATTTTAAAAAGTCCGGTTAAAAATAGCTCTCTTAAGATGTTCAAATGTCCAGTGAAAGCCATTAGTTTCCAATTCTCACATTTTAATACATGACTGTACACAATGTCTACCTTATCACCAGCTTGTAGTTAATTGTTTTTGTTAATTAATATGTAATTGAGTGAATAAAAGAACCAAAAGATTGTAATGAAGGACACATACGCATATGAAACAGATTACTCCATAACAATTATAAATAAGCAGCAAGTTGTGGGTTCGAATCCTGCCCGAGTCGCCCATTTAGTTTTTTTTTTAGCAGACACTCGGGAACAAAAATCAATTTTTATCACCCGATGGAAGAATTTTTTCAATTAACCCTTCTGTGACTGCAAGGGTCAAAATCAGTCAAAATGTTGATATACTTGCCAAGGTATATCTAATGTACTTAAAAGTCGAACACTGTCAAACCTTACATGTAGTAAGTACATTTGCAGGTCAGAATGAGTCGACCGTTTTGACTGGTAAAAGCATTGTCTTGTATTGTTCAGGGTGGTCAAAATGACAGTGAAAACCAGTCAAAAATGGCCCTGTTTGGGTCAACAGTCAAAACAGGCAGTTGACTGGTTTTGACCACTATAGCTACTTGCCACTAAAGTTTAGCTAAAGTAGGAGGGTTAATATATTTGTAATTAATGTAATTTATATTAATGTCTTGTTTACAGTGAGGTAGACGTAGAGAAAAGACTTCCTAAAGCCAAGCTGATCTCCTTATGTCAGAGTGATCCTGTCCAGGAGTATGTCAAACACTATGACCATATTTTATATCAAGGGCTAGTAGAGGTCCTAATACCCGATGTGTTGCGGCCAATACCAAGTAAGTATATAACCAATAGAAGGACAGCAGCTATTTAAAATGACGTCATGCACGGGTTGGTGGAATATGCGTAAATTTTATTGACTACGCATGCTCTATGCCCATGGTTTCAAAGAATCTGAGATATTCAGATTGTGCGTGTGCTACTGTCTGTCTGTGGTTCTTGTGGAATGTTCGTCATATTCTGTTTGCCTGGTTATTTGTTTTAGCAGCCATCTTGGTTGACAGTTATAGCATTCATGCATGGGCCTAACTTTGACACCATTTCTGTACACGCTGGAAAGACTCTGACAACTCTAATAATAATAATAATAATAATAATAATGTGTGGATTTATATAGCGCACGTATCCACCAACTAAGTGGTGCTCAAGGCGCATTATATTATTATCCCTGCTCATAAGGCTCATAAGGCTCATAAGGCTCATAAATCATTCCTGAAACCATCTCAGCTCCCTGGGGAGTATACAGCTCAATTGCTGCCATTTCTAGCGCATATAGAGCAAACCAACTCTGCCTTCACAGGTACCCATTTAACCCCTGGGTGGAGAGAAGCAATTATGATTAAGTGTCTTGCTCAAGGACACAAGTGTCACGGCCGTGATTCGAACCCACATTATGTTGCTAACACCAGAACTTGAATCCGGTAAGCTAGACCGCTCGGCCACGACACCCCATGTGTTCGTGAGATATACATGAACAAAACGACATGGGCTTATCAAGTATGTTTAAGCAATGGCAATATATTATGTACGTAATTATCATGTATATTGTATTATGTACAGGTGCCTTGACGCAAGCCATCCGCAACTTTGCAAAAACACTCGAGACGTGGTTAAAGAACAGTATGACAGGCATGCCACAAGATATGATTAGTCTCAAGGTAAGATATCTTAATCATGGGAGAATGCATTTCTTCAATACTGATTTGTCGATAGTTCTTGTAAATTTTTTTACTCATTGTTGTATGGGCAAGGCCACTTTTTCCTGAGTAAAGGGCACTTCCATTAGGATATCAGAATAGCTATGGGAATATTTGTAAAGGGCACCAGGGGGCCAGTTTCAGAGAGCTGCTTAGCAGATAAAAATTACTTAGCGTATTTCATTGGTTACCAGTCAAACTTTCATTCAAAATGTATGCATTTTGGCTGGTAGTCTGTTTTTAAATTGCTAAGCAAAAATATATGTTTAGCAGAATTCTCTGCTTAGCAGCTCTATGAAATCGGTCCCAGGGCCACAGAGGCAGTGGCTTCCGTGAAATTCCATACATGTATGCTGATGTGAAACGGTGATTGACTGCATCGACCGCTATTAATCATTTCAGGTCGGCGCAGTGACTGCCTTTGCACAGACCCTCCGCCGTTACACCTCACTCAATCACTTAGCTCAGGCTGCCAGAGCTGTTCTACAGAACACGTCACAGATCAATCAGATGCTCAGCGATCTCAACCGAGTGGATTTTGCAAATGTACAGGTTGGTGGTGGTGTGTCTATTTTAATCTAAAAAATAGATACCATGATTTTATAATCATAACAATGTGTGCTTATATAGCGCACGTATCCACCAAACTGGAGCCTGTGGCGCCTTCCTTGTTACCCCCTGCTCATCAGGCTCATAAATCACTCCTGAAACCATCTCGTCTCCCTGGGGAGTATACAGCTCAATTGCTGCCATTTTGGAATATATCGGGTGTATAATCTGGGGTTGATGGTTTATGAGTGTCAGTTGATATAAAACCTTCATTTGAGAGACCAAAGTTGCTTATTATAATTATGTGACTTGCTCTGGCAAAACCCTAAACTTGGACCCAACTTTTCAGAGTGACCTCTGACCAAATTTATCGTGAAAATTAACAATGTTCCCAACTACGTTTCAGTCAAAATCTAGAGAAGATGCTCTATATGGTGACATGAAAATCTCAAACTGGTACATGGAGAATTAGTTAAGATTGACCTACTGAACTGCATTTTCATTTTTTTATTGATTTCACAGGTAGAAAAAACAAATAAACACAAATTTACATTAAATTAACAGAAACAGAAACAAAGGTAGCACCCCTGTAGGATTACAAAAAAGTAAACTAAATTACTACATTGTTTTGCATGTATTTTCTTTGCCTATTCCAGACAATTGAATTTGATCTTGCTGTCTTACATCCTTTTCAATGATGAGAATATTTTTGATTTCCAGTGTGAACAGATATCTATTGCAAGACTAGTTCATCATGTTCATGGATAATTATCTTGACAAATTTCTGAACGTTTGCAGTAATCATTCGAGAGGTAACATCTTGTCTTATTTCCCTATGAAGGAACAAGCTTCCTGGGTATGTCAGTGTGATGACCAGATGGTCCAGCGTCTGGAGCAGGATTTCAAGTCGACCCTACAGGAGCAGAACTCCCTGGAGCAGTGGGCATCCTGGCTGGAGGGCGTGGTGACAGAGGTTCTGGAACCCCACGAGAACTCGCCCAACTTTGCCAAAGCAGCCAGGCAGTTCTTACTGAAGTGGTCTTTTTATAGGTAGGTTTAAAGATATTCATGTCCACCTGGTGTTTTCTTTATTTCAAAGACCGGATTTAAAAAAACTCTTTTTTTTATGTTACTTTGACTGCCCTGGGCCTAATTTCATAGAGCTGCTTAGCAGATAAAATTGCTTACCAGAAAAATTTCCTTAGCAGATTTCTTTGGTTCAGTCATGCAACTTTTCTCTTTTAATAATAGTGCTATAGAAAACTGAAAAACACTGTACAATGTTTTGTGTGATCGGCCATTTCTTCTTGTTGCATGTCTGTTTGGTTACCAGCCAAACATTCATACAGAATGTATGCATTTTGGCTGGTAGTCTGTTTTATATTGCTTAGCAAAAATATTTGCTTAGCAAAATTCTCTGCTTAGCAGCTCTGTGAAATTGGCTCCAGGGCCCAATGTCATGGCGCTACTTGACTCAGAATTCCGTGCTTACAATAAACCACTTCCTGCTTACAGGATAAGCACATTCCAACCATCCTGAGAAATTAGTGCTTTTAAGTTAGAGAAAACTGGAAATGTTTGTCGAAGTTACAACTGCCAACTTCTGGTAAAACATTAAAAAAAAAATTAAAAAAAATTGTTTTTTCTTCTGTTGCTTTCTCATTTATTAATTAATTAATGTGAGCACCTGTTGTGATGAACCTTTCACAAGTTAGTTTGATGATATATTTCTTGTAAACTGGAGGGTTCAAATGAAAAATCTTTTACAAAGTACAAATGTTATACTTTTCCTTTTAAAAAGAAAAGTTTATGCAAGGGCAATATTGACATAAATTTATGCGAATGAAATTGAAACATTCCAAAAATTAAATACTAACAAACTTGGGCACCTAACTTCTACTCTGTGAAGGTTGCAAGTTCCAATCTAGACTGGTCCCCTGTCTTTGACCTATATCAATGATAGACACGGGCTTCAGGCGTACCATTCAAGGGGTTTCATTGGATACGTTGTACTCATTGGTTGTGCTTCGAGGCTCGCGTGCTAGCTACCAACCAAGGTCATGTTGAGCATCAGGGAAAATATGGCGACCGCACGGCCAGGATCTGGCGTAATTCATGTGCCTCTAGCTCAAAGCGTGACGTCATATCTTCAGGCTAGTTCCAATCTGACTTAGTGTATGTGAACATTTCTCTGCCATTCCAAAAATGTGTTTTCAATTCCAAACAAACTTCCAACAAAATCTTTGCTTCTGTTACTCAGTTCCATGGTGATTCGTGACCTGACGCTGCGTAGTGCCGCAAGCTTTGGGTCGTTCCATTTAATACGCCTGCTATACGATGAGTTCATGTTCTACTTGATTGAGCACAAGGTAGCCGCAGCCACCGGAGAAACCCCCATCGCTGTAATGGGTAAGTCCTCTCAGTTATAGATCATGTGTCTTGTTTACACATTGCGTGAGTTTTAGAGTACCAGGGTGATTTCCCGCCGGGAAAAGTGTCTGTATTTATATGCAGAGGTACTTCTCCACATAACATCAAGAATTGTTTTAATTTTCAGATGAATAAGATTTGAAATGTTAATACCTCATTAACCCTAACCTTCTCAAATCCTCCAAAATCCTCTTTGAAGGATTGAGGTTACATGCTACATGCTCTTTACTAAAGTGAAGGATTTTGGAGGATTGAGGTTATTAAGCATACTTGCCTTTCCATGGTACATGCACATCCATGTTTGTTGTAGTGATTGCAAGGTCAGTGCACACTGTTTATTGCTCCATGCATGCAGGGAGGGTCCCTGGCCATGTACATGTATATCACTCGTTGAGTATGATCAAGATTTATAAACAATCTCTTTGCAGATAAGGTGGATACCTTGACTGACCAGCCGATGAGCAACTCACTCCCAACAACCAACAGTGTCAACACCATCATCATCAACGCTCCCACCACCTCAGCCGCTAACTCCACACACAAGATCATCAATAGCAAATGAGAGAATGATGGTATTTTGCAATCTCCTTCCCCACGTGTCAAACAGGTACAGCTTGATGGTACTTTACTTGTTCTGTTTGGAGCGTGTAGTCCCCCTCCCCCCTTCCCTCCCCTCCACAACAAAACACAGAATTCTCTGTCATTGCAACAAAAGGAGATACATCCTGATTGCCCCTTGCACACAATTTACAACCAACATGGACAAAAGGCAATGAAACAACCCCCATCAGGGTCTCTCATTTGATGGCACTTCTAAACATAGAATTCCACATTAACGATCACTATTTTCTGCTTAAAGGGTAAGCAGAAGTTTTGCGCTGGCCATGTAAGGCCAACAAAAAAAGTCTCCGGTTTATGGTCATTGGTGTGGAGATTTTTTTTTTGGTCAACCAGTGAAATAAGTGATACATGTCTACATGGTTATTGGAACCAGACCAAATTTCCCATACACAAAATATGGAGGCTAAAAGAGGTCTCACAAGTCGGGTAAAGATTTATAACCCCTATGTGAAAAAGTTGTTTAAACACAGTGCGGCAGAATTCCAATCAATCCAGCAGTAATCAATTTGGCTGCAATTGGACATCGTTTATATACCTGAAAATAAAAAATTAAAATGCCGATGTGCAGGTCTGAGGTCACAAACTGAGCAACAAATCCTTAGCAACAAATCCTTAGCTACAGGGAGTTTTAAGAGAATGAGTAGTATTTCCTTGCTGACCTGTAAAATACACTAATAAAATTGGGCCCTGAATTGTACACGTCATGATAAGGCAACTCAGTCAATAAAATAGAGCAGCTTAGCGGGGTTAACCACATATTAAGACTTTGGCTGGTTGTACTCTTTAAACATATTTCTCTTAGGGAAATTTGTTATCAGCTAGTCAGATTGGCACTAAAACAGTGCTCATTTAATCCCTCGGATGGCTACAGTTTTTCATCTTGCATGTGTTGGGAAAGTTTTTACTTTGGCATTTTTGAAGTGATGTGCAAATTAATCATCTACATATGAGTGTATTTAGAGCACGTTGAATAATGTCATGATTGGTTTTGACATCTTTTAGGCGGAGAACTGTCTTGCAGAAGTAGTTTTGGTTTGATAAATAATAATAATAATAATAATGTGGACCTATATAGTGCACGTATCCACCAAAACTGGTGCTCAAGGCGCATTACATTATTACCCCTGCTCATCAGGCGCATAAATCATTCCTGAAACCATCTCAGCTCCCTGGGGAGTATACAGCTCAATTGCTGCCATTACAGCGCATATAGGGCTAATCAAACACAACAACAAACTCTGCCCTCACAGGTACCCATTTACCCCTGGGTGAAGAGAAGCAATTATGGTAAAGTGTCTTGCTCAAGGACACAATCACTCTGGTCGCGGCTGGGATTCGAACCCACATTCTGACGACTCAGCCATCAGAACACAAATCCGATGCACTAAACCGCTCGACCATGGCACTCCACTGAAATAAGCCACTAGCAAAATGAAGCTCGGTCTTGGCTTTTAAAATAAAGTAACACTGATAAAGGTTGCATTCAAATAGCTTCCCCAAGCAAATCCACTCAAAGTACACTCATGGGACCCTCTGAAATTGACAGCCTGACAGGAACTACTTTTATTTCAGTATACATAACATTACATATTTAACTCGTTAATGGATGAGACAAACATTTTATTATTTCCAGTGTGAAAAGGGGAACTGCTGATCACATTACTTCTTATGTTGGTTCAAAACATTACGTCTTCCAGTACAAGAACAGTTTATACTCATAAATTCATTAGTTTAAAATTTCACAAAAATGCCGTACTGAAAACAAATTAGCAGTCATTTCATCAAGTTTTCAATGTGAATTCAAGGCACAACACTATAACCTGTGTTATCCTCAAATGGTCTGCTTGGCGAGCACTTTCCTTGAGGCTGACCTCCAACAATGACGTCGGAGCGACTTGAGTCAACCCCCTTATCGGTCGAAGCTACTAGAACGCACCCCCATAACAAATGAAATGTAAATCTTGTTTCGGGCAGCTGCCATCTAAGTTGGTTTTTCAGATGTAGTTTAGAAAGAGTGAAATAGGCTGGTAATCCACTTCATAAGGACTGATGATAAGCCTTCAGGGAACCAACCAAAGATGGCTGGGTCACAAACAAGACCTGAGAAGGCCTAATGTGGAATATCTGTTGAGGGCACTGTACATGTAGATCTGTACTGATGGACTGGCTGTGCAGGAGCCAAAGGGATTGCACAGTTAAGGTAATGTTAGTTAACAATTCTTGTCCTGTTGAATCCTGTTGGAAATGAATATTCAGTCACAGTTGTCATTTAGTGTAGTCTCAATTATTCTTGCGTTGTATCGAGATTTATTGAAGAATGGGACCTACAGTACGTAGAAATCTTTGCAGTCAATGGTTAACCCTTTGATCCTTCGAAACCCCTTGAAATGTATTTGCTAGCCATTTCTAGTGGTTTTTTGTGGGAATGCACCTACACTGTATATAGTAATATGTTCTAAAGAGTTATTCCACCTTTCAAAAATTGACAGCCAAAAGGTGTTGGTGCATTTGTCAGCTAGCAAAATGGACTGAGGGTAGGAGGGTTAATTGAGTGAGCCAAGTGCTTTTTTTTGGTGTATTTGTTACATTCCAGTTATATTTATCTACAAGGGTCAATGCCATACCGCCGCTAAGCACACAAACGTTATGCTTAGCAAAAATAGGTTACCAGCTACATTGTCACTTAACCCTAACCATCCCAAATCCTCCAAGCTAAAGTGAAGGATTGAGGTTACATGCTCTTTGCTAAAGTGAAGGACTGAGGTTATTAGGCATACTTGCCTTTCCATGGTACATGTACATCCATGTTGTAGTGATTGCTTGGGTCAGTGGACACTGTTTATTGCTCCATGTACATGTATCACAGATTAGAAACACATGTGTGCATACATGTCATGTGCTTGCTTTACGACTGAAGGATTTTGGAGGATTCAAATGGGCCTTGGGAGTTAGGGTTAATGTATATTTCCTCTGGCTGGTTCTCAGCTAAATTTTACTTTGCTAAGCATTATTTTCTGCTTAGCAGCTCTGTGAAATTGAGTCCAGCTACAATTTTAAGTTTTAGTTATATGAAGGGGATTTTTGTTTTTAATGAAACCCTTCACATTTTATAGTGACATTTTAGAAAATTTTGAAATGTCAAGTTCTTATGGAGAGAACATTAGATGTCCTTGACTCTTATCCACCGAGCCGGCCAATGTTTCAACAGTCTTCTTACTCTGTACCATTGAATCTTTTTATTTGAAATCATAAACTGAATAGATTTATCTTTTGTTTTGGGTGTACCCGCATCCAGTTAGCAAGTAGAGTATGTTTTTATTGACTGTTTAAAGTTGATTTCATTTGCCATTCCCGTGTGTGATTTTTTTTTAATATCATTTCTTTGGCAGTTTTGTTCTGTAAATGTTCTGCTCCGTTATTTAAAAACATGGTTTGCTGTTGACATTTATTGTATACTTTATAATACAGATGCGTCTTATTAGGTTTATAAATATAAAATGTTTTCCATTGATACTTTAAAGAGTAAAGTTATTTTAGTTTGTAGAAAAAATAATTGCTTATTTGTGCATACAAAGTTTAAAAGCATGCAAACCACTTAAACCAATTAAAGGTGAAATTGTAAATGAATATTATGTACAGAGGTTTGTTATGTATAAAATTTATCAAATTTTTGAGTGATTATTTAAATTTGATTTTATTATATCCTTTATAATCCGTTATTTTTTTTTTTAAATATACGATTTACTATCATTCGGATGATTCTTCAGTTCTTAACTGATTTGATATTTAAAGCTTCTACAGTTAAATATCCGTAAGATTAAACGTTCAACTGTACATACCTCCTTGGGCACATTTTGGTTCTCATCAAGTCACATTCCGAGACATACATGAGAAGAAAATGTTGACACGACTTATCCCCACACCCTTCCCCCTTTCCACTCCGAGTCAGAATGTTAACAATGAGATTGTTTTCAGCCATGAAAACAATCCCTATTTTATTAATTTAACTTTAGAAAAATTCAACAGAAAACAAATGAATTTGAATGTGAGAAATATTATTCCCAAGAGTTACATGCAGGGACGTTCAATTTATTTCTACTAGCTTTCTTTAACATAAACAACCACTGGTGACCGCATTGTTTGACCACTCAAGCGTGAAGCACACATTCTTACACAACAGAAAGCTTGTGTTCAAAGGCCAATTTTACAAACTCTATTATCACCTTGAAGATATCGTTTTACAGCAAAATAAATAATAAAAGATCTCTTACTTATTGAATTCCCTTTCATAAAATCAAAAAAACATTAAGATCGGTCAATAAATGTCCAAGTTCTTGGTCTTTGTTTCCTCTGTGATCTGTAAACTCAAACACTTTTCGCTCCGTATCTTTTCACTCCAGTTTGAAGGGATTGCATAATAGCAACCTTATTTTATTTCACCATCAATGGAAAGATCCGATCTTGCTCTTTCCAACCATTGTAAGCTTGGGTATGGAGGGTGAACATGGACAAAACTACAGCTTTATAACAAATGGCCTTTGTGCTCAGGCTTGAGCGACTAAAGTCGCCTATGGTAAGGAAAGGGTTAATGGAGTGAAAACACAAAATGTTTCACAAAACTTGGGGAATGCATTTTAACAAATAAAGATTTCTTAAATACAATCTTTACATTTATTTCTTCATAACTTTTAGATTATTTACAAGGTTTGTTAGTTTCATATTTTAAAATAAAAGCACAATGAAAGAAAACCCTGCTTTTAAAGCTGAAAATTTGGCGATAAATTTATACTTTTGTATTACTCTTGATTGGTTATGTTTGCAGCTACTCCAACAATTTATTTATTTATTCTTAGGGAAGATTAATACACCATCATCAGCTTTACATCGAGTCAAGTTTGCAGTGTACGAAACAATTTGACCGTTTTGGTTATTTGTGAATTACCAGTCCTGGAATTTTACAGAGGCCATTGCCCTGGTCTTGGCGCCGCTTAAAAATGTTCCCATAGACATTCTGATATTCTAATGGAGGCATGTACCTTACTTTTAAGAGACTTATTACAACAACTTGTGACATGTCACAAATGCAAAGGAGTGATAATCCCATCAATGAAATTTCTAAAAATGTACTTCACCCATTTATAAGTTATCGAATAAAGTAATTACATACCCAGCCACATGCTTTCTAAAAAGTACAAACCCCTGTATACAAATTGTTGACCAAGGAACGGGTGTCATTTTGATGTAAACTTCTAAAATGTTTAAAAAAATATATATATATATATATTATTTCAAATTTTAATTAATTTAAATTGTTTTTGGGGATTGCCATGGATTTGCAGGGATTTTGTTTCCAGGTTGGCAAAAAATAAGATATTTGATGTTTATGCAATCACTCACAACGACACAATGTCAGTGCCTCTAGTACATTAGTGACAAATTATGTTTTATTTGAAGTTGAATGTTTATATATATTAAACATCTACGAAATGGCTCACTGTTTTTTTTAATTTATTATTTTTTTCACAGCAGTGTTACAATGATTAATGTTAGTTTGTAAACATTCATATATGTACAAATTGAAATTCTGAAGATGTTTGCAAAATGATAATAAAATGTGGCAGAACAGCTTTTAAAATTGAAACATTTGGTGATGATTGATTCCTGTAGGATACTGGTTTTGAATTACAATAAAGGCCAAAAAAAAGGTCTCTGGTTACTGGTCTCAGCACGCGTTGCCTCAGACCCGCGCGTCAGCATTTTTAGTTTTATTTTTTTCCCCCTATGAAACGATGATTGATTGGAATTCTGGCGTGCTGTGTTTCAAACGACTTTTTCACATAGGGTTATTTAATTTTGCCTGATTTATGCAGCCTCTCTTGGCCACCATACTTTGTATATGGGAAATTTGGCTTAGTTCCAATATACATGTATAAAATATTTCATTGGTTGGCCAAAAAAAAAAATAGTCACTGCACCAATTTTCAATCCGACCTATGACCAGAAACTGGAGACTTTTTTTGGGGGGGGGGACCTAAAGAGATTGCAAAACTGCTTATACAGTGTATGTATGCTTCATTAATTACACTAAACAATTCAACTGTGAAAAGTTTTTAATTAACAAGAACGCAGTTAAAATGCATTCAGAATTCAGATGTTTTGTATTCGTCTGTGACAGACCCAATCTTTATACAAAATGAAGTCTGAAATAACACAATCTGTTTTTGTGTAACAGACGACTCATTTTGTAGAATCCGGTTACTAATTTGGAATGAAAGGAAATGGTACTCTTTCCAAAATTCTAACTGGGAATAATTGTACTGTTCTTAGAAAATTACAGAACCGCAGATGAAATTATTTGTAGGGGAAGATTGATACGATCATATTCATAAGCTTTACACCAGGTAAGTTTTAGGTTAAAATTATGAATGTATTTATCAGGGGTGTAATTTCAACAAAAGTAACAAAAAATCCTGAAAAATGAGTAGTGGGCCTGGGTCTCCCTTTAGTCTAGAAGACAAAGCCCCCAGAACGTAAAATTTTGAGGCAAAGAGAGATTTGTAAAAAAATCACCTGATTTATTAATTTATTAATCTTTAACATGCCGAGCGTTGGTCACCGATATCTATCTAACCATGTAAGGGTGTCCTGTGTTTTCCCTGTATAAATTAAAAAAGCAAAAGAACAGAATTGGTTATCAGACCATGCAGTGATGTTTTTTTTGTTGGTAATCTTAATTGTTTGCCAACCAATGAAATATGTGATACATGTATACATGGTTATTGGAACCAGATAAATTTCCCATACACAAAGTATGGTGGATAAGAGAGGACTCACAAATTGGGCAAACGTTCATACCCCTATGTTTAAAATACAGCACAGCAAAATTCCAATCGATCCAGCAGTTTTTGCTGCAATTAGACATCGTTTCATATTCCCCCCCCCAAATAAAAAAAAAAGAATGTCGACGTGCAGGTCTAAGGTGATGTGTGCAGAGACCAGAAACCAGAGAATTTTTTTTTATGGCCATCATTTTACAGCATGTACTGTACATGATTAAACTTCAGGGAACTTAGCATAGTATTTTATCCAATAATATATTTGGGTGACACCCCGTTTTATTTGTATTACACATGCAAATATGTTGTAAAATAAATATTTGTGTGGCCCATTTTTCAAAGAATAACAAAAATGAACACCCTATTTCCGTATCCTAGTTTATACTTCGGAACTTAAGTGTAGAAAGCTACAATGCATATATGCAGGGGCATAACACAACTGCATTGTGTTATCGCACAAAAACACAGTGAGGTACTCACCACTACAAGGCACGTATTCTGCACCCATCCAACCGTCATATCCAAGGCTCTCCAGATATGACACAATGAAGTCATAATTCACCTCTCCCTCTGCACTGGGCTCGTTCCTATCAGGTACCTGGGCCATTTGCATATGTCCTAGAATATTAAAAGACAAAGTTGTCTGCTGGTCAACTACAATAGTACAGACGTTTGAGACCCTAGATGGCGGCACACATTGTGTGTATATGCTCTGTAATCAGGGTTGTGATTTGACAAAAGTAAAACATTAAAAAAAAAGTTAAAAATGGGCAGCGGGCCTGGGTCTCCCTTTGGTCTAGAGGACAAACCTCCCCTGAACCTCCTGTGGGTAGCAGGCCTGGGTCTCCCTTCGGTCTAGAGGACAAAGCCCCCTGAACCTCCTGTGGGTAGCTAGCCTGGGTCTCCCTTCGGTCTAGAGGACAAAACCCACTGAACCTCCTGGATGTTTAATTTTGGAGGATTTACCGAGTAGCCTGTGTTGTGTCCAAATCTCAAGTTTCTTATTTGTGGGGATGTGGAGCAGATAAGAAACACAAATAAGAAACTTGAGATTTGGACACAATACTGGCTACTTCATTCTGTCCTTGGTGGCTACTAAAATTTTTAGGCAATGGGAGATTTGTACAAAATCCTGAAATCATGAAAAATCACAGGCCTGAGAATTATGTAAACACTGGGAAAAGGATGGATAATATCTGCTGCCACATATCCTAAAGTCTCCCATTTCATTTTCAGGAGCATGCAGCCGTGTCAACATCTTATTTCAATAAGAGAGGGCATTGAATTCTAACACATGATTAACCTTGTGGGTCCTTAACCCTAACTCCCTATGTATTCTGGCTAGGAACCTTCCAGAACCCTCCAAAATCCATCAGCGACTTTTGTAAACATGCCGTTATCTTCAAAATGCACCATGCATTTTCATTGATCTCTCATATTCAGCACTTATGGTCTGTACTTCTTGCCAGGTAGTAATTTTGCCCCATTTGAAGAGGTGAAAATACCAGTTTCCAACAGTGCTGAATTTTTTTCCCCAAACAGTGCTCCTTTGGGATTTGGGGTGGTTAGGGTTAAGTTAATAGTCAGAATGCTTGAGGTTACTCCAGACTTTATGAATGGAAGAGCTGGACCATGAATAATCAATAATACAAGAGGTCAACCTTTGGGCTGGGCACACTGATCTTTATACAAACTGGATAGGAGATGAGCGCTGATTGGCCTATAAAAGTTAAAGTAACCGGCCGCCATGTTGGTTCCCCCAAAAGGTCAAGAGTCAAATGTCATGTTAGCATACAGACAATAACAACAACTGGTTCAGCAGCACTCGGCATTGTCGTCGGTCCGGTAGCAGTAAACCTGTCCGACTGTCACGCATGCGCATTCTTTCTTGGGGAACAAAGATGGCGAACAATGAGCTTCAGCCAATCAGCGTGATCTCCTATCCAGTTAGTATCGAGATCAGTGGCTGGGAAGTGCTTGTTAATAATGGCTGCTCCTACAATCAAAATGGGTTTGAATGGACAACTCTTTATAACCCTAACTCCCTAGACAACAAAGGCAGTTGGGAGGATTTTTATTGTTCAGTAACTATGCTTAGGGAGTTAGGGTTAATAGTGGGCACAAAGGTGTGTGAACTGTGAAAGGCTAGGTTTTAATCCCACTGGAGTTCATGGGATTTTGGGTCACAATTTGACATTGTGTATTATTCCCAGCTGAATGCACATGCACACTGACTGCACCATGTTTACAAGATCTGCTTTTTATTGGGTCTCACTGCAGTATCACCCGTACTTTGTGATTCTATACTTGTCCTGTGAGTGTTATGACTGATATTGTAATTATTTTCTTTCGATACTGTGAAAAATAAATAAACCTTGAAAGGACAGCCATGTTTACTTAATACACAGTGATTTTTCTAAGGGGGGGTCCTTTACTATTAAAAAAATGCCTTTTTCCTCTTACAGCCATCTCTACAAAGGAAGATACTCAAAATTCTCAAACTTACTAGATTGCTCCATAAAGTCGAAGAAGTTAATATTTACCAATGTAAGGAAAGAAGGTTTTGATTGTATTGCAGATGTTCCCATGCATAATCTGGACATGGAATAAATCCTGCAGGAAAAGGAAAAAAGAATAATTGTGAAAAAAATCTGGCAGACTTTGCAACCACTGCTTCTGACTTCACAGAATTTGACAAGAAATCTTACCATCTGCAACTTCAAATTTTTATGACTGACTTTCTTGATGATATCGACACCTTTGGTGAAAAGGAAAAAAAAGAAAAAAGGTTAACATTTTTATTTAGGGGTATAACGATACCACTTTTTTGCAATACGATACTTGGTCAGGATACGATACGTATCACGATACGTATCATGAATACTAAAAATGCTAAAAAGTGTGAGTAATGTTGTGAATTACCCAATGTTGTACAGAGACTTAGACACAATAAAAACAGCACTTACACAGAGTTGCATGTTGTTATTTTATTCCCCCTTCCCTTGAAAAAAAGGCTATGGCCTGCTAATAAATTAGGCTTTGAAGAATTTATAACCATGAACAAAATGTCTGTTCAGATTTTTGTTCTCTTACACAACTTTTTTAATGTGTTATGTTGTTGTGTTTTATCTATTTGTATAAACTAAATTTCGGAAAAAATAAAAAATACCGACAGATCAATCATGTGTAAAATGTTGACAGAATTTCATCAATAACACACACACAATAATGACTATTATGCACACCAAATCTGGTTGACAAAAAAGAAAATTCTTACTTTATAAAAGAAATCCTTACTTTATATTTAACCCACCAAAGTCGGTCAAGTTTTTCCATGTCAACAATGAAGTCTATTCTGTGGGGAAAACCCATGAAGCCCGTCATCATTCACGAAGCTCCCCAAATTTCCTGTATAAATTTATTTCATCAAAAATAGTGTAGCGCTTTCAATTGACTAGCACAATGAAAAATCATGCATCACTCATTAAATTATGTCAACAGAGGGCGCAATAATGTTTGTTGAAATAAATTATGGGGAATACGGAGAGTCCATCTGATTAACAATGATGTGCCACACGCAAAACAGATTTTATCATCGGCATTTTTTTTAAGACGGCGGTCAGGCATTTTTTGTCAAAGACTTTTGTGGGCTATATTTTTAAACAAATTTTGGTTTGGATAAAATTCAGTATTTTGTGTGTATTTTGATGAAATTTTGTGTGAACCCCCCCAAAAATCAGTATCGCGATACGCGGTTTTGTATCGTGATACGTATCATGTCATTTTTGTATCGCGATAATCGATACATCGATGTATCGTTACACCCCTAATTTTGATGAGCACATTTGAAATAAAAAACAACCTCAAGTGCTAATAATAAGTTATTTACATGTATTTAATAATGCAAAACATTGCTGGTTAAAAAAATACTTGACTGCACTTTGATTGATTGGAATTCTACGGTCGTGCTGTGTTTTAAACAATTTATTTCACATATGGGTATGAACCTTTGCCCGATTTGTGCAGCCTTTCTTAGCCACCATATTTTGTGTATGGGAAATTTGGTCTGGTTCCAATAACCGTGTATACCATGTATCATGTATTTCACTGGTTGGAGGGAAAAAAAGAAGAAAAAAGATTACCCCCCCCAAAAAAATTTTGTTCATGTCACTGCACCAATTTTGAAGCCGACCTATGACCAGAAACCAGAGACTTTTTTTTTGGCATAATGAAGAAAAGACATGTTTTCAAATTTAGATTGAAGTACAATTCGTTTTAAAATATTATTCCTTTTACAAGATTTAAGCATATTTCTGGATGAATGACACATCATGTAGTGATATTTGGCAGAGCTGTAGAGATTCGCTTTAACAACAAAATCAAATATAGCAAAATAAATAAAAAATTAAAAAATAATAATTTGATGAAATTTTCTGGTCTTTATTGCTTTGGGTATAAGTGAGTTGAAAAAGAAGCAGACCACATTTAATGAAAACATTTTATTCGAGCAACTACAGAAAACCTCTGAATGAAAAAAAAATACACATGTATACACTATACCTTGGTCTTGTCTACTCAGAAAGTATCCAGGCTTAGACACAATGGTATTGATCGGTTCAACAAGAGCTAAAATTCCTTCCTGGTATGTAAAACAATGATCAGTCAAATACATACATTGTAACATGTAGCTCTAACTTTATGTTTATTTGACACTTAAAATATTAAACAGAGATACATCAGTTGAAATTAAATATTTTTGAAGATTGGACACTTCAACCCTCCTACTACTACAAGGGTCAAAATCAGTCAAAATGTTGATATATTTGCCAAGGTATATATCTGGTGCACTTAAAAGCCAAACACTGTCAAAGCTTGTAGCTTGTACGTGTAGTAAGTACATTTACCGGTCAAAATGAGTCAACAGTTTCGAACGGCAAAAGCATTGTCTAGTATTGTTGAAGGTGGTCAAAATGACAGTAAAAACCATTCCAAAATGCCCCTGTGTGCACATTTGGGTCAACAGTCAAAACAGGCAGTTGACTGGTTTTGACCTCTATAGCAACTTCCCACTAAAGTGCAGCAATAGTAGGAGGGTTAAATAATTAATATTTGCACAATGGAAGACAATGGAGGATAACAAAAAGGAAAAATAAAAAACACAAAGAAAATGACAAGATAAATAGGTAGTCAAGTCAACCCAACAACCTAGCTGCTAGTTTGACTGCTCTCTACTGTAGCAGGGAGCAGCCACTGTCAGACAAACAACAGGCACTGACAGACAACCTGACCAACAGCCACAGCAGGGAGTAGGGCTGTACGTTTTTGAATAATTTGGTAACCAGATATTCAAATTTTGATTTCGATCGAATATTCGGTATTTGAAGACCGCCGATTGTAAATTGCACTACGTGATAAAATGAGCGCGCATGATATGGTGGGGCAAAAAAATGTATTAAACATAATGTCGCCCGGACTAGGATGGAGTTGCTAGGTGGCGACCATATGTAGACGAGAGGATGATTGGGGAGGGGGGGGGGGGGTAATGATGGAAGCGCCAATAAAAAATTTTTTTTTAAAGTGTCTGAATATTCGAACTGCAAAAAAGAAAATGACAAGATAAATAGGTAGTCAAGTCAACCCAACAACCTAGCTGCTAGTTTGACTGCTCTGTAGCAGGGAGCAGCCACTGTCAGACAAACAACAGGCACTGACAGACAACCTGACCAACAGCCACAGCAGGGAGTAGGCAGGGAATGGCCCACTTTTCTATAGAATTTCTAAAGAATTTCTATACATTCTATAGAAATTCTATAGAAAATATTGGATGTAAATTCTATAGAAACATCTATAGAAATTCTGTAGAATTTATTTTGTAGAATGCTATAGAAATTTTTTGTATGGGACACTGGCAGACAACCTGAAAAACTGACCCACAGCAACAGTAGGAGCAACCAAACAGTCCGGTAAACATGAAACACTGACCAACATTAAATAGACAACATTAAAGCCTGATTTATATACAAAACAGGATGCAACGAGACAGTCCCACACACTAGCAGAAAACACACCAAAAAACACCTGCATATAACAATCAAATTCTTCATGGTGAAAAAAATTATTTAGAACAGCAGTGGCCAACCTGCGGCCTACAGACAGCATGTGGCCCGCTGAGGGTTTTAATGTGACCCACAAAGCCTCTTCAGGAAAGAAATATTTAAGATGTGTCCTTGAAAATCTAATACAGGAGAACAGTAGCAGGAAGGACAATAATATTAACCAGTCTATTATGTGGTATTTTAGGAGCGTCAATGTAGACCTTGACAGAGTTTATTATTAATCCTTGCAGCCCATAAAAACTTTTGTCAATTACTCTCGGTTAAAAAAAGTTAGCACCCACAATATAGAATGTGCTTGAATGTGCTTGTAAATGGATACACACGTGACGTCATGCATGACTGGGCAAGAAATTTGATAACAATAAATTGCAATAAATCAGTAAGGAAAGGGTTGAACTGTACTAAATTTAGGAATATATACACCCTCCTGAAAAAAGTAAATAATTCCAGTAAGGAACTTAGAGCTAATACCGTAACTGGTCTTTGCATGCCAAAGTGTACTGAAAGGTATAAGTGTTCTACTATTCCCTTTATTGTCCACATTTTGTGAACATTTATGTTCAATATCAATTTTAACCAGTTCGGCAACAGGAAGCAGATTCTTTTTTATAACTATCTTTTTTACATTTAAATGATTTGTAAAATGAAATTTTAATGTTAATTGTATACATTTTTTGGCTTTTTTGGCAACCTTCATGCAATGTTTTTTAATAAATAAAAAAATTATTATATTATTATAATACAACGTACATGTATTTGATGTAATACAAATTTATGTAAGTATCTAACATTCATTGACAATCGAGGAGTCAAGACACACTGATAAATTTTGATTTCGATCGAATATTCGGTATTTGAAGACCGCCGATTGTAAATTGCGCTACGTGATAAAACGAGCGCGCATGATATGGTGGGGCCAAAAAATGTATTAAACATAATGTCGCCCGGACTAGGATGGAGTTGCTAGGTGGCGACCATATGTAGACGAGAGGATGATTGGGGGGGGGGGGGTAATGATGGAAGCGCCAATAAAAATTTTTAATTTTTATTTTTTAACTTTATTTTTTTCTTTGAATATTCGAACTGGAAAAAACCAACCGGATATTCGAACCATCGATCAAATATTAAAAAATATTCGGTTATTCGGCACAGCCCTAGCAGGGAGTATTTTTGAAACAGTCCGGCAACAAATGCACATCAGCAGATAACAGAAGCACATTTTCTATAGAATTTGCTATAGATTTCTACAGAAACATAAATGATTTCTATAGAATTCTTTAGAAAAGTGGCCCACTTTTCTATAGAATTTCTAAAGAATTTCTATACATTCTATAGAAATTCTATAGAAAATATTGGATGTAAATACTATAGAAACGTCTATAGAAATTCTGTAGAATTTATTTTGTAGAATGCTATGGGACACTGGCAGACAACCTGAAAAACTGACCCACAGCAACAGTAGGAGCAACCAAACAGTCCGGTAAACATGAAACACTGACATTTTTAACGTATAAATACATTTTTTGGCTTTTTTGGCAACCTTCATGCAATGTTTTTTTAATAAATAAACAAATTATTATATTATTATAATACAACGTACATGTATTTGATGTAATACAAATTTATGTAAGTATCTAACATTCATTGACAATCGAGGTGTCAAGACACACTGATAAACAACCTGACAAACTGACCAACAACAACAGCGGTCAGACAGTCAAGACACACTGACAGACAACCTGACAAACTGACCAACAACAGCGGGATGCAGCCAGACAGTCAGGAAAACACGACACACAAGTCAACCAGACAGCTACATACATTGGTGAACACATACTGACCCTTCCTGGTAATAATTTAAAAACCCCATTTACTATGCATGAATTTAATTGTGTATTACCTTGCCAAGCCTTTCAGCAGCATACTTAAGATTACAGACGAAAGTCTCCTCCATTTTCTTCAGCATGTTGGATTTCTCATCATCCTTACACTCCGGTATCACCCCAGCCATTACATGCATCCTGGAAAAAAGCTTTCTGATCAGTGTTTTCTTGATTAAAAAACCCCCTTGCCATTTTTGCTAGCAACCATCCCAAATCTTCAAAAATCCATCAACATGCAGTAAAAAGGTATGAAATTGATGGAATTGGTACAGTGGCAAATGCAAAGCATTCATGACGAGTGGAGTACCATGGTCGAGCGGTTTAGTGCATCGGATTTGTGTTCTGATGGCTGAGTCGTCAGAATGTAGGTTCGAATCCCAACCATGACCATGGTGCTTGGGTCCTTGAGCAAGACACCCAGGGATAAATGGGTACCTGTGAGGGCAGAGTTGGTTGTTGTGTTTGATTAGCCCTATATGCGCTGTAATGGCAGCAATTGAGCTGTATACTCCCCAGGGAGCTGAGATGGTTTCAGGAATGATTTATGAGCCTGATGAGCAGGGGTAATAATATAATGCGCCTTGAGCACCAGTTTGGTGGATACGTGCGCTATATAAGTCCACCTTATTATTATTATTATGACTTGGCTATACACAGTCCTTAATCCAACAAAAGCAGCCGGTGGAGTTTGATGGACTTGGTACATCTGGCTACATGCTCTATTTCCTGGGCTATACTCCAAAATCCTTCTCCTGGTTTTGCCTGATTTTGAAGGATCAGTACCCCACAGTATAGCTCAGTGAATAGAGCATGTACCCATGTGTACCAAATGCTCTATCCATCAAATGTTCTATTCGCTGGACTATACTGTGAAGTACTGAATCCAACAAAAGCAGCCGGTGGAGTTTGATAGATTTGGTACACATGGCTACATGCTCTATTCGCTGGGCTATACTGTGGAGTACTGAATCCAACAAAAGCAGCCGGTGGAGTTTGATGGATTTGGTACACATGGCTACATGCTCTATTCGCTGGACTATACTGTGGAGTACTGAATCCAACAAAAGCAGCCGGTGGAGTTTGATAGATTTGGTACACATGGCTACATGCTCTATTCACTGGGCTATACTGTGGAGTACTGAATCCAACAAAAGCAGCCGGTGGAGTTTGATGGATTTGGTACACATGGCTACATGCTCTATTCGCTGGGCTATACTGTGGAGTACTGAATCCAACAAAAGCAGCCGGTGGAGTTTGATAGATTTGGTACACATGGCTACATGCTCTATTCGCTGGGCTATACTGTGGAGTACTGAATCCAACAAAAGCAGCCGGTGGAGTTTGATGGATTTGGTACACATGGCTACATGCTCTATTCACTGGGCTATACTGTGGAGTACTGAATCCAACAAAAGCAGCCGGTGGAGTTTGATGGATTTGGTACACATGGCTACATGCTCTATTCACTGGGCTATACTGTGGAGTACTGAATCCATCAAAAGCAGCCGGTGGAGTTTTGATGGATTTGGTACACATGGCTACATGCTCTATTCACTGGGCTATACTGTGGAGTACTGAATCCAACAAAAGCAGCCGGTGGAGTTTGATGGATTTGGTACACATGGCTACATGCTCTATTCGCTGGACTATACTGTGGAGTACTGAATCCATCAAAAGCAGCCGGTGGAGTTTGATGGATTTGGTACACATGGCTACATGCTCTATTCGCTGGGCTATACTGTGGAGTACTGAATCCTTCAAAACCAAGCAAAACCAGGAGTAGGATTTTGGAGGATTTGGAGCAGTTAGGGTTAAGAACTATATCATGATGTTTTCAACATTGATTTTGAACCAGAACTCTGTTAGGATTAGATCGGGGTTAATAATGTGTATGTACTAACATTTTATGCATTGAAAAATTTACTATGCGATTTGCAGTCAATTTATTACAAAAAATTGTGATAATTAGTGGTTTTTTCCCCTTAATTTTTTTGTTTAATTCATTAAAAAGAACAATGACGTAACATTGTTTTTTAACATTTATTTATTTATTTATTTATTTTTATCTACTAAGTAAATTATATTGCAATATATAATGTGTATGTACTAACATTTTATGCATTTAAAAATTTACCATGCGATTTGCAGCCAATTTATTAAAACTTTTTGTGATAATTAGTGATTTTTTCCCCTTAATTTGTTTGTTTAATTCATTAATTAATCTACTAAGTAAATTATATCGCAATATACACGTACAGCAGTAATTCACAGCTGTTGAGTATTAAAGGGCCAATATCATCACAGTCAACAGGGCATGGAATCGGAGTGCTAGTTTTCATGCCCTGATCGTGACGATATTGTCCCTTTAATTATATCATAATTAGATAAGACAAAATGTAATCATGTGGGATGTATTAACGGATGGTAAAGACATGGCTTATCAAAATCAGAGCAGCACGTATGTGCCAGCTGCTCTGTTTAGCAAGTGTGTAATGCGTGACACGGATTTGAACCAGTCAAGCGGTGAAGGTTGTTTCGCATCATGCTGACTCATGTACTTGGAAAGTGTTTTGTGTGTCTCCAAAATGTGCATTTGCCCATTTCTACCTGGCTTGATTCAACAACAATTTTTTTTACATTATGAAAAGGAAATTGATACAGGCATTTATAAGAATGAAAGTCATGTTACTTGGTCTTTATCGCAGAATAATGACCAATTTTGAATGTGGTCACAGGCAATAAAGACCTTGCCTTTGGATTGGTCCTTATTGCTGGTTTGTTTGTTAGTTTTTTTTAATTTTTATTTTTTAACACTTTAGAAAGTATTATAAGAATATATTACGTACCTTTTGCACTTCAGTGCTGTGCAGTATTTCACAGAGAGTTCCAGAGTGTCCCGGAATTCCTTTTCTTTTCCCGGTACTGCAGCGAGACCAAGCTCGCCAGCTGTAAGGTCACCTTCATGTACAACAGAGTGAAAAGTGGAAAGAAACACAATGACTGCCATCAATCATTATATTGGCAGCATCAGCACAAGATAGTTCTAGTTGGACTTCCTACACTGCAATTAAGGAAAAATATCGTCATGATCAACAGGGCATGGAATTGGAGTGTTAGTTAAATATATTAACTTTTTTTTAGTGACTGAAAATAATCCCCTAATGTAGATGATAAGGTCATATTACCGTTGCTGCTGCATAAATGAGCCAGCCACTGTGTTCATCTTAAACTAGGACACCGATTCCATGCCCTGTTGAAAGGTATTGCTTTGCTACAGCAGTACACTGCATAGTAATGGTCTATTGACCAACTCATCTGTTGAACTGACTAGTCTGTTAAATCCACTCAATCACAACTGACTCGTCCATTGACCAACTAGTCCATTGACTGACTCGTCCATTGACCGATTCATCGTCCATTGACCGATTCATCCATTGACCGACTCGACTGCTAAATATAGACGGCAATCAACAAAAATGGTTCAAGGATCATGACTCTTTAAGGAAAAATCAGTTGCTCTATGACCTGAGCCCATTTCTTGAGATTCTCGATACTTTTGACAATTAAAACATAACATTAACAATTGAATCAGATTTGACCCAATGACAAGACCTTTGAGATAGAGTAGCTGCAGCAAGGTACAAACTGCAGTAAAGACCCTAGCGTTATTAGGCCTAATGTTCATCATAATTTATAAATTAACCCTAACCCTGACAGACGCAGCACAGTGCATCAGGTGGAAAAGTCTGGTGCACTTTGATGCATTCAGCTGTCAACACCAGTGCATAAGCAGCCAAGTCTGAGGCTATTGAGAGCTGGTCCCATTGAACAATGCCGGAGTTGTATCCTGCTGCGTTTGGTGACCACAGACTCTGAGGCAGTTCGGCCTTGAGATTTGTGACCAGATGGATCTTGCTGCATTGGGCAGCCAAGTCACTTTGACAAACGATGCAATCTGATACGTCTGGCAGGGTTTCTAGCCAAAATACCCTGGAGGGTTAGGGTTAAAAAAAGTATATAATATATGTAATTCGCCGCACTCGTGAAATGATGCACGAAGATCTGTGATGTTATTGTTCTATGCCGTCAACGAGCTGTTGTCTGTGGAAACCAAAATATATATGAATGCTTTGCATTTGCAATGATTTTTTACAGAAATACTGATCCTCAAAATGGACACATTCCTTATAGAAGAAGCGAACGAAAACTACTTAATTTGTTGGTGTTTACTTCATAAGTAGTATAAAATTATTGAGAAAATGAAACATAAATATCATGGTTATGAAAAGAAATCTTTTAGTTTTATTTGACAAAATGTTAACAGCAATTTTACACATTTCAAAGTTTTAAAGTTCTTTTTGCAAGAAATTTAACCACCTTCCATTTTATTTGTCTTTCAAGAATATTGATTAAAAGTTTTGAGAGCTTCTCCAAATTATACCATTTTATTTTAAAAATCGAAAACAATATTTTTATTTTCAAGTTTAAAAACAATTTTACAACCATTTAGAGTAAATAAGGTTTATCGCTAAATAGCACAGAAGCAACTGCCGCAAAGCATACTGGGATACAATTTGGGGCATCTGTTTGGCGCAGCTTGTGTGACGTCAATAATATTTTGTTTGTCCGCGCGGCACGCAGTGGTGCTGTTGCGCCCACAGACATCCCACGATTCCTTGCAGCTGCTATTTGCGATATTATTTTAAAGCCTTATTGAAGATATTATGATTATCGAAACTACTGAAATCATGGAGTGGAAAATATGTGAACAGCCATTGATTAATTAATTTAAACAACATTTTTTCTCACCGGGAAAAGAATTGATCAAAATCTGTTCAAGCCCTTCCTTTTCCTTCGCATCAACAAGTTTTTCCACAGGACTATCATAAGGGAAGCTCACTTCTACACCAGTAAATCCTGCCGTCTTCGCAGCCGAATATCTTTCAGCCAAATCTGGAATCTCTTTGAAGAGCATGGATAGATTGGCGGCATATTTAAGCGGCATTTTTGATGAGTTAGAAAGTGATACTAAATGTGCGAGATTAGATCGTCGAAAATATAAACTGAGATTTTTCAAACGATACATTTGATGTGTCGTCGCCAGTTTCGTGATAATTTTGTGCATAACCTTTCTATCGTATAGCGCCTTGCAGCGCTACGATCTTTGCTTTCTATCCATCCATCAATTCAATATACACGCGCGGCCCATGCATTACGCCCCCTAGCGAAAATTCCCCTCTTCCCCAGGGTTTTCGAGCTTTGTGTCGCAGCCGCCATGTTTTTCCCGATGCTGAACTTTGACGTCGGTTGGTAGCTAGCGCGCGCAAGCCTAGTCTTGTCAAGACGTTCTTACATTTTTTAGTTGTACTATTGTACTACTACACGGCGGCGCAACATTTCCGCCAATAGAGGGCGTATTCTCAAATCGCCAGCAATCGGTTAGGAAGTTGTTCTGATATGAGGAGGTTACGTTTGTAGAAAAATCAGGTTTTTGGAAAAGCGCCCTCTATTGTTCGATTTACGAAACGGACAATGCGAGCGCGGCCGTCGGTCTGCTGCATGCAGGTGATGAGATCGCGACGCAGCGAAAAATGAGCAACAACGTCTTGAGCCAAGACTAGCGCAAGCCTCGAAGCGCGACGTCAGATCTTCAGCACAATGCGTTACCGTATCCAATGAAATCCTTTGAGTGCTACGCCAGGAGCATGTACATGTATATATCCTTGATACTGATAGGATATAGACAGGGGACCAGTCTAACTAACTGAACGCGCGCCACAATAATGGATACGGAAAGAGTCTGGTCCCATTACTAAGAATCGCGTGTACAGCATGGGGAGGCCAGGACTAAACCATCAAATTTCAGTCATCATATTTCAGTCAAATCAGTCATCCAAACATTGATGCGTTAAGCCCATGATACAACAAAAACAAAGTTAAAAAGATGTGAAACGGTGGTAAAGATTAACCGTATCAAAAACCATGTTTTGTTTGCGTTCTTAGCCCTATTTACCAAAGGCAAATATAATCACATCCATAGCACTATTTATGTAAAAAATAAATAAATAAATAAAAATCCAGATTTTTTTAAAAATGCGATAAAGTATTTTCACGTAATGGTAACCATATTGGATTCCCAGAATACATTGGAAGTGGTTATATGAATACTTTTTTCCAGATCAGAGTTTTAGTGTCGTGGCCGAGCGGTCTAGCTTACCGGACTCAAGTTCTGGTGTTAGCAGCAGGATGTGGGTTCGAATCCCGGCCGTGACACTTGTGTCCTTGAGCAAGACATCATTAACCATAATTGCTTCTCTCCACCCAGGGGTTAAATGGGTACCTGTGAGGGCAGAGTTGGTTGATTAGCCCTATATGCGCTGTAATGGCAGCAATTGAGCTGTATACTCTCCAGGGAGCCGAGATGGTTTCAGGAATGATTTATGAGCCTTATGAGCCTTATGAGCAGGGGTAATAATATAATGCGCCTTGAGCACCACTTAGTTGGTGGATACGTGCGCTATATAAGTCCACACATTATTATTATTATTATTATTATTATTATTATTAAAGTTGACAACAACCCCCAAAACATGTATTCAATGTCTTACAGTATCAAACATGTGGTATTTACCCCACCGAGTGAAATTCAGCCTGAGTGGAAATTCAATTAGACCTGTTCAAAATATGGCAACCATGAAAACCCAAAATCCCATTTGGGTATGCGGAGGGAGACCTAAAAATAGTCAGAAAACTTACTGAGTGTGATCGGTGTAAGCGTTCTGAAAATACCGGTAATTATTATAAAAAATAAAATAGGGAGGCACGTTGTAGTAAATTAACCATTGATGAATGAATAAACTAAATATAAATAATTATACGTGTGGCTTTAACCGTGAAAAGTTGTGCATTCAAGTGTTATTCATTCAATACCTTATTGACCCCGCTAAGGGTGTAAAACTTGCACTCCACCCAGTTTGTAATGGGTATTTAATTATGTTTTCGTTTGATGATTCAAGGGCGATATATATGGAACCAGAAGTAGCGGTATGTACACACCCATAGCATAACAACATTTCTTTATGGGTCAGTGTATTCGCACAAAGAAAAAATAAATTATATGCAAATGGTACATGTCGCAGCGCCAACTGAAGTTCGAATCTTTGTAGCTCTATTCAACGAAACTGGTCCATGTTAGTCGATATTTTATTTTTTAAATTTCTTTTTGCAAAGTGGATGTTATAGAAATTTCCCGTAAACTTCAGGCAACCTTGATACTGTTTGGTGTCAACTTACATTGAAATGGCGCCACTTGCTACATCAGTAGCGAAGAAAGTCTTTTTGATCGCCGTCACCGTTGTTGGATTGTTGCAGCAATGTGAAGTAAATGGTATGTATAATTAATGGCTAACAGAAAAATGGTTGTGTGTTAATATTGCAATGGGGTCAACACGTCCATTTTTACGTCGGGTGTGCCTGTGTATTCGTGTATTGTAGCAGCGCCTGTACTCGTACTCGAGTAGGCCTACATGAGTTTTTTTTAGTTGTTCGGGCGCACTGTTTGTACTCGTACTCGTACTTATGGAAATGTACTCACACTCGTACTTACAGAAACTTATGTACATGTGCTCGTACTCATGAAAATGTACTCAGTCGTACACTTGTACTTGTGGGCTACGATCGACTAGCTATTTTTGGACTTCTCAAAAACTATACACTAAACTATACAAGTAGAGACAGGTGAAGGACATTGCGACCAACAAACAAAGCAGATTATCCTTCCGCTATAGGAAGTCAGCATTGATTACTTTAACATTTTCGTTTTAAAAATATTAATAATTACAGGAGTTTTGTTGTTTTTATGTGATTACTTTTTGTTATGGACGTTGGGCAACTCAATAGCTGCATTTTGCATTATATGATCTTAGCCAAACGGCCCAATGTTTTGAAAGTGATGTTGTTTCAGATAAATACCGCACGATCTAAAAGTAAATTAAAAAATTAAAAAACTAGAGCTCAAGTGTTTGTTACGGAACAAATACACGGTGTTCGTGTGAACTTCCGGTTCAATCAAATTATCATCGATGATGTCAATCATATTTTGCAAAGGTGTATCATCTTTTATTATATAACATCAATCTCATATTCAAAAGACCTATCAATTTTGCATTAGAATGTGTTGAATTTGAACTTCCTGTTTAGACCGGAAGTAAAGGTCAGATCAGGTGATTTGAAGGTCATATATATGACACAATAAAACTTCCTCATGATCATGAAAAAATAACCTTAGTACCTGCTTTGGTTCAATATCTGAGATTGGAAAATAATCCATTTTTATAAATGCCGCTAGGGGGCGCTCTGAACTTTGATGACGGCATGGAACATATTTTTTTTAAAGATAAGATGTCACTAATCACTTTATTCACAGAAGTCATATTAAAATTTCCTATGGTTTTTGAGATAGAAAATTATTATTTTTCTAAACCTTCCGCCAGAGGACGCTGTGACAGGTTATGACGTCATCAGTCACAGCTTTGAAAAGGTCACGTGTCAATAGTAATTTCGTCCACGGAAGGCACGCCCAAATACCATCATGTTGGCTGAAGACCCTATAAAAGTACTTCAGAATATTTTTTCAGTTAAACTTCCGGTTTCGACCGGAAGGAGAGGTTAGATTGGGTCATGTCTGTGTACAAAATGTCACATAATTCAAGATCTGTAAGATGATGCAAAAATTGTGTAAATATCTTTTGTGGTTCATGAGAATCTGATATGATTTTTTGAAATATTAAAATTGGATTTTAGTGTATTTCGATATCTGATGATGTCACCATGACGTCACAACTTTACATGAAACTGTATGTCACAAGTTTATTGACAGCTACATGTTATGGTATCAGTACCGTATGTGTCAATTTTGAAGGCCCTGTGAACTTCAGAACTATGTTTTTTTGTTCGACAAGTCTCATCGAGAATAAGGAGAAAAAACGAACAATTTCAAGAGGTGTTCGCGGTGTTCGCGCTGTAGCACGAACACCTAAAAACCCGAACAATTTCAAAGAGGTGTTCGCACTGTCGCAAGCGATCGCAGTAAAAAACCGCACGAACACCTAAAGAAGCAAAAAACAAAACAAAACAAAAACATAAACAAAAGCAAAAGGAAAAAAAAGAAAAGAAAAAAATAAACCGAACAATTTCAAGAGGTGTTCGCGCTGTCACACGAACACCTAAAAATAACCAAACAATAATTATTTCAAGAGGTGTTCGCGCTGTCGCACGAACACCTAAATATGACACATAACCCCCAGAACCCCCCGTGGCTACGTCACTGATAACGTTCTACCAACTGCAGCCGTTGACAGTCATAGCTGTTTGAATGTACCTTATTCTACTAGGTTGTAAATAATTAAGAAAACTCTGTGGTCCTGCAGTTAACGCGTTTGACTACTTATCAGGACCTGAATTCGAATCCCGCCCAGTTTCGCATCTGCATTAATTTTAATATGCGTATCTGCTTTCTTCTTTATCCATTCACATGGATGAGTAATCAGTTAAAAAAACATACAAATCTATAAAAAAAAATCTATATAAAAAGGCCTTTAAAATGTTTTGCTTTTCCCCATACACATTAAGTTTGTAACCCAGCAAACAAAATATAACGTATGCACATATTTAACCAAATTAGGGTACATTGCTATGGCTCTATATCTCAAGCTGTAACCTCATCCATTTAAAACCAAATATTTTTCATTACAGGTGCCAATGATACCATCCCTCCAGAACTTCAGGGATGTCTAGAGAACATGACTGAGATCATTCCTCTCGCATCACTCTCAACGTTTATTTTGTGGGCTCCTCCAACTGCAACTGACAACTCTGGGGCCAACCCAACTGTGGTGGTTTCACCACAAGGTCCAGGTGTTTACTATGCGGGATTTTACACCATTACGTACACAGCAACAGACGGAGACAACAATTCAGCTAATTGCTCATTCAATTTGGTAGTTACACCAGAAGGTAAGAGGGAAAACACTTATTGTATGATTTCATTTTAGAAAATCACTCCATGCAAAAAGTTAAATTTTGCCTTCATTTAGTGTACTTTCATTTTGTTTTAAAATGAATAATTAGCTGATGCAAATTGCCCCCAGAAGCCCGCCTACATTTGAGTTGCCGTAGGGATGGCCAGTGAGAGCCTAGGTACATATAGCGAAGGTATTTGGGGGGGGGGGGGGTATGGAAGCCAATTTGCCGACTGACATCAGTGGAGTAGCTAGGATTTTCAGAGTGGGGGGGGGGATTTGTGGGGGTAAATTACCAACACAAACTAATGAACAGACAAATTTACTTTGTTTTCCAACCAAAATAGACAATCTCTTTGCCATGGTTGAGCGGTTTATAGTGCATCGGATTTGTGTACTGATGGCTGAGCCGTCAGAATGTGGGTTCGAATCCCGATCGCGACCGTGGTACTTGTGTCCTTGAGAAAGACACTTTAATATAATTGCTTCTCTCCACCCAGGGGTAAATGGGTACCTGTGAGGGCAGAGTTGGTTGATGTGTTTGATTAGCCCTATATGCGCTGTAATGGCAGCAATTGGGCTGTATACTCCCCAGGGAGCTGAGATGGTTTCAGGAATGATTTATGTGCCTGATGAGCAGGGGTAATAATGTAATGGGCCTTGAGCACCAGTTTGGTGGATACGTGCGCTATATATAAGTCCACATTATTATTATAATTATTATTATTTACTGCCAGGATGGTATACAGACAACATCAAAATTGCCGGTGCGCCTTCGTGCGCAACTTGCACTCGCTTCCCACCATGACAAAATTACTCATGTCTCTTTCTGTAATCGTCATCACTAACACTGAATGACATTCCAGGCACTCTAGCTTAATTCGTTTCCTCTTTGATTTTAGAACTACTCATCATGGTGATCAATTAAGGCATAATCTACGAGCAACTGTCGTTTCTTAAAATAATTATTGCCAATAACCTCTATTTAAAACTGCAAGTATAAATCACATTGCAAAATCACTGGTCGTTCAAAGGGTCTAGGACCGGAAAGACGAACTGCCACCCGAAACAGTAGCTCTTTCCGTGCGTAAAATATAACGTATTACCAAGTAAAAACAACTGATAACAAACAAATTCGGCAAATCTTCAGTGCTGAGAAACACGATACATTTGCAGTCGGCAAACCCACAGCTGTAGGTTTTCCGACTGTAAATTTATTCTGGACCAACCCTTGTTCTAGTACCTTTGATGATTCATTTGCCGACTGAGGCTCTTAAATGTCAACTGAGAAAAATTATTGGGGAGGGACGTGTTATACCCCCCCCCCCCCCTCGCTATGGCCCTGAGAGAGCCCCCGAAACTTGACGCTTCCATTATTACTAGGTTTGACGAAATGCACAATAATTATAAACATTTTTATAATCACACATATGAACACTATACAATTGCGTTTTACGTTTACAAATATACTGCAAAATCTCCTGGGGCAGTATTCACAAAACTTAACTTAGCAGGGTTCTTAAAACTGCGCTTAAATCTAAAGCACCCTGCTAATTTAAGTTGGGTGCCACAATACATCTAAGTACCCGACTTATCTTAGTATATGCATTAATTACTCGTTATACGCTTCGCAAAAATAGCGAGCGCCGCGCCTGCGCCACTGTGCGTGTACGCGCGCGCCACTGTGCGTGTACATGTACACGCGTGCATAGTCGTGAGCGATCGATCTTAAACAACTTCAATGCGCGCTACAATGCACGGCTTAAAAGTACCGGTGAACAACGGCATAAACATAGCAAGCACAAAAGAGCACCCCAGAAAACAAGCAAATATCCCCAGGGGATAATAAAATCCAGTTTTTATCCTACCAAACTCACAGTAAATACATAAAACATTGAAGCCACTCCCAACCACTAAATTCTGTTCTTTAGCAACCTTCAGTACATACATGTACAAGACTGCTGTCCTTTCCAAGTAATCTTACAAAATCAACTGCATGTGTGCCGCCATGCGCCACCCAAGGCCACTGTAAATGTTTGAACATTATTTATGGCCTGCAATGTATCAATGGGAGAACACTTTACCCTGCAATCTCAGTGGTGTGACAGTGCACAGAAGGGTAACCACAGGCGGCCACTGGCAACAGCTAATGGCTTGGAGTGGCCTGAATGGGTTGTTTCAAAAATTGCACTGATTGTAGGAGGGTTTTAATAAAATAAAAACAAGCTACATGTACAGGGCCATGTCTTTCCCAATAAAAAGTGATGAGAAACATGGCCATTTGCATCACGTTGTAATCATTCTTGCCGCACACTGAACTTAAGTACTTCAAGATTTTGTTGATCCTGCATTTGAACTGCTGAATGCCTTTGTCACTGATGTGATGGACTGTAGATGAGGGGGAGATTGTTCCAGATCCTAACAGATGCAGGGAGGAAGGCTTTGTCATAACTTGCTAAGGTCTTTGCTGCAGTCATTCCTTGGGGGACTGGGTTCTGTAAAGCAATGGAGTTGATCAGAGCGGACTGTCTGGTAAGCCGTACAGCAGGGGCATTGGAGTTGGGACCAATGATTTCAGCAAGGTTGGGCACTTGTTGCACTGCATTTGATATAGACAGGAGACAACTGCAACATTCCTTTGATAGGATAAGCTATGCAGATTATGGGTCATCTGATCTTGCTGACTTAATCCTATGAGGCGACATGCTCTGCTTTGGATCTTATCAAGGGCCGCCAAGTGGATGATGTTGTTGGCTCCCATCCACACTAAAGGTGCGTATATAGGCCTACTCCGATTTACTTCTGATATCAGTCTTGTAGATGGTAACGTACAAGACCTTCTTTTAATTTGCTAAAAATTGGACCCAACCGTTGCAGCATTGATGTTCGCTGATCAGCAGCTCGTGTGACATTCTTTAGATGTGTCTTCCATTCCAGTTTGCCAGAGAATGTAACACCAAGAAGCTTCATTTCTGGCTCATCGCTGACAAGCTGTCGTTGAAACATGATAGGCGATGATTTTGGGTGTCCTTCATGTTTGACACAGTGAGACACTGACTCTTGGTAGACTCAAAAGCAACTTTCCAAGTATATGCCCAGTTGCTTATCTGCTCCAAGTCTTCTTGAAGGTCTCTTATTGGTGCTTCTTGTCTGATGATTGGTCTTGTCTTGTAGCTGGAGATGAATTCTTGATGGTAGTGAATATGGTGGTGTCATCAGCATAGACTAGAAATTCAGAGTGGTGGACCTCATCATGTAGATCCTCTATGTAGATCAAGAACAAAGTAGGACCAAGGATACTGCCCTGAGGGACACCAGCATTATCATGTAACATCTTGTAACACCTCATGTAACACCTCCAGATACCTATCAGATAGATAGCCAGCTCTTGATCCAGGTAAGCAATTGTTCATTGATACCAAATGCAACTAGTTTTCTTAAAAGACCACTGTGCCATACTCTGTCAAAAGCTCATTTGATGTCCAAGGCCACTGCTCGTGCTTCTCCTCTCTCACTGAGTATGATCATAGGCGGATCCAGGATTTTTCAAAAAGGGGGGGTCCAACCAGTGGCGTAGCTGTGATTTTTTCCAGGGTGGCAAGTGCTCTCAAAATTTCCGACTTAGGGGGATAGATCAATAATGCCCCCCTAAAAACTCCTCGGAAACACCACTTATGGTAAGATTTTTCCCTCTGCAACATTATTTTTTCGTAACTATTTTTTTTTTAATGAAAAAAAAATGGTATGGCAGGGACGGATCTAGGAATTTTTACAGGGGGAAAGGGGGAATCAGGCCTTATGTCCGATTGTTGTGGACATATAGGTAATGCAGCACATTCATAGGCGGATCCTGGATTTTTTTAAATGGGGTCCAACCAGGGACACATATATTTTGTTACAGATGGGATGAATTTCCGTGTGAGTTCCCTTCCCCAAAAACAAATCCTGGGTGCGCCAGTGGTCTAGCCCCCCAAAAATATTGGCTCGTACCGCGCCTGCTACCGACAAACCCAACCTTCGATGTTCCCTTGCCTGCACGAAGCCGAACCCTTAAATATGCCGTCAATGAGTATCTTGCCGGTTATGTGGCAAGGAATACTATCCAGTCGTTGGGGGTATTCCGAGGACTGAGGAGCTTTAGTCCAGCTCTCAAACGAAATGGGTGCCCTCAATTCAAACTTTCATCTAATTCACCTATAGGTATTCTGCCGGTAACATCCGCATTACTCACGCAGAGGGGCTGTTTTATGAAATCACACTCATGCAGCGCCCTCAGGAAGGTTTTCATGGGTTCTACATTGTCATGGATGGAACGTCTGGCGATGAGAGTTTTCCTTTTCATAGTGGCTTTAAGACGATGGTTTATAAGAGAAGGGAAAGTTGTTTGAAAACATCCTTCTTTGGTTTTTTCGACAAATGTTTGACAGACCTTATCAAGATTGATGGTCATGTCATGATTAAGATTGAGAAGAGTTAACCCAGCGAGACGATCCTGACCCATTCTGTTGCGAAGGTAGGTCTTCACTCTTCGAAGGCAGGAAAAAGAACGTTCTGCTTCACAGCTCCCAACAGGCAGAATGCAACCAATTCGAAGGAGAGTGCTAATGTTTGGAAATACATCCTCATCAGCATGCAGGAGACATTCAAGGAGGCTTGATGGAGGTTGCTTCTCCCTTTCCCATAAGGGCTGGAGTCTGAAACGCAATTAGAACCAAATGTTAAATGTTCCAGCATCACCATCGTCATCACCAGTTCATCACCATATTCATAACAATTGTAATTACAGAGTTATAGGCCTGCATCTTACCATTTTCTTTCTCTGTGCCGTAAATCTTTGTTGTTTTGGGGGCAACAAAGTTTAAAAATGTCTGTCCAGGTGCCACAACATCAAGTCTGCGCCTCTTTTTGGGTCTCATTCTAGGGGGACACACACAAAAACACTTTTATTTTCATGCAGAACACCCATGTCAGAACGTTTTAAGAAGATCTACAGATAATATGAGAAGTTCTGTAACATATTTTATTGAATTTATTTGAACTAAATACAAATTTGACCAGGAGTTACTTTAGTGTGGGTTAGCCCATTACTGCAGTTTCCTTAAATAAAATATTTATTAATGCATCAGGTCAAATCAAAATCACAATGAAAATTGGCCAGGGGTTAGCCTAGGGGCAGTTAACCCAAAACTACAGTTTGCATAATAAGATATTTATCATATCTTACTTTATTATAGTTGTGTTTCCTATATTACATTTGAAAAACATTTGGGTGGGTAGGTTGGTAAAATCTTCTTTTTTGCTCTAAATTGTTTTTGCCAAAAATATTAGGGTGGGATGATTAGGAAAATTATTAGGTGGGTCAATTATTTTTATTTTTTAGTGGCGCACTCATTTGTAACAGTTAATTCAGATTTAATACAGTACATGTTAATACTACCTATCAGCACTGATAGGCTGACAAATAATAACGCGATCTCTGATTGGTCAAGGGGAGCACGTGCCACGATGTTGTTCACAGCCCATGCTACACTGCACGGATCCTGCACACGAGGAACCGCGCACTGTGTAAAACCGTGTGGTTTGTGATCGAACTGCACTGTGTACATGTAGAGTTACTTGCAAAAAAGCTAACGTGACTTAAGATTTCATAAAATATTTAGTTCTCAATGATAGCCCACAAAAGTTCATTTTCTGGGGGTCTTTCAGATGGACGTACAACTGCCTAATAACAAATTTCCAAAATCCGAGATCGTAAAAATTATTAACATTCAATAGGCCTACTGTATAGCCTACCTTGATCTTTTAGGAGTTGGGAAACTTCTCTGTCCTGTCTGTGCCTAGCTCTCGAGGCCTCGTGCATGCTAGGAGTTGATGTCTCATGTACATGTACGTACATGGCCATGCACAGTAATATATGTACGCAAACCTGATTGGCCAATAGTAAAATAAAAGTCCGCCAACCAATAGCAACTTAGCTTCCAAAAGTTATCGGGGACGATTGCCATTGCTTTGGTCTACGACACGACCGGAAGAGCGTTTATATGCGTTGGTCGTACTCTGCGCCCGTACACACTACGCACAAGTTCGATTGTCCCAGTTATTACAATGTATTACATGTATTGAGGTTTGCGCACTTTGCGGTAAGCTTTGTACTAGAACGAAACTTTCCCAAAGTCCACAGAGACGCTGTTAGAATTTTATTTAATGTTTTTTAACTTCTTGTGCATGTGCGTGCGTGAGTACTTTATCCGTTGTATTTTCGTAGGCTTTAGATTTTTTCGTAGGAGGCCCCCTTAGGTCATGCCTCCCCCCCCCCAAAAAAACAAAAACAAACCACATCGGAAAACACCCATAACAAAATCCCCCCACGAATAAAAATTAAAAAAAATATATATTTTTTAAATTATAACAAAACAAAAAAAAAACGCCACAAAAGGGGGGTCCGGACCCCCTGGACCCCCCCCCCCTGGATCCGCCTATGATGATGGACCATCGATGAGATAAGTAGGTGAGGAGGAGGGGCAGAGTGGTGACTTCTGAATGCAAACTGGTTGTCTGATATATGAGGTTGTTCCGCTGGAATAGATGTTTCCTTAGTTGATCATTGATGATATTCTCCATCACCTTGCTGGATAGAAGAGATAGTGGCCTGTATAGTTTGAGGGCAAGATCGGCTATTCTTCTTATGCACTGGTACAACTGATGCTACATTTCACTGGGAGGGGAAATAAACTCTGTTGAAACTGAATCGAAAGAGTTTTGCAAGGGGAACTGAAGTTCTGTAGCACAGTTCTTAGAACCTTTGCAGAGATACCATCTGGGCCCGAAGCTTTGTTGGTGTCCAGCTTGTTCATCTTTCTCCTTACATCCTGCGGCCTGAATGTTACATGGCTGAGATGCTCAGTGGTACGGTGGTACTGTGTAAATGTTTTGTGAATACCACAGTCAGTTAGAGTCGTCAAGTTGGATATTTATTAAGTGGAGTGCTTACAATTTTGTGACTTAAGTTTTGTGAATATCGCCCCTGATCAATATGAATGTATGAGTTGCAAAAGTCCTTCATAATAATAATACTAAAAAAATACACTGTAGGCCTACGCCGTGATGGAAACTTTGAGAACAGCTCTGTGTACACGTACACATGCATGACATAATTATGTTTACAATCCGCCGAACGTATCGTGTGTGTGGGTGTGTGTGTGGGGTGTTGGTGTATAGCAGTAGATTAATGAATATTCATATTTTGGGGGATTCGACCAATTAGATTGTTTCTCCGGTATTCCGGAAAAATTGCCATAGGCTGTGAACATTAACAAACGTCATACTTCACGCTATACCGCGAAAGCGAAGGCGAAGCGAAATTCGTGACGTCGACAATGGTTCACGGCAAATAATACGCGGCGAAGATACGCAAAAGTTGAACGCGTCAAGTGAACTGGGCTTTATTCAAGTCGTCGGCCGTATGTCATTATTCAAATGATCGACTTTGGCTGCGGCTGTATGGCCAGCATTGGCAGCGCGCGCCATGAAGCCATTGATATCTCCATTATTAAGTGGATCGGCTGAAACAGCGTATTTGTACACGTTTGTGCGGCTGGGACCATTAGAAGATGGAACGTGAACGTGCACATTATACGAAGGTGACGTTACACGTATTGTGTTCATAGTAGAAAACAATACGTGTGACGTCACATTCGTATATGTACACGTATTCGCATTCCATCTTCTTATTCGCACCGTGCATGAGCTGTTGGGGGCACATGTTGTTAGACCACCGTGTGGGCGAAAGGGCAGCGATAGTGCGTTGCGTTTGACGTATTTTATAGTTGTGGAGAATATCTCCAACGATCATTGTCCGGTAGAAGTACATGCGCGCTAATAGTACCATAACATACGCGCATAAAGTGTAGGCACAACGCTCACACGACGCAAAAGTGGCTATCACCAAGACACTGGATATGCAGCTTCACCGCTAGAGGGCTACGATGTACACGTGAAAACATGCATGTTGTACTAGTGCAGAATGCTGAAAGGGCTTATAATTAAGGCGGTCAGTGAGACCGAGTCCCTCTCGATCCCCACCACAACCATCTGATATTTTATGGTCCTATGTGAATTTGTATGGGTATAGGCCTATACAGAGACACTTGGGTTGCGTGCATGGGGACCGCTAATGTCAAACAATTCGGGAAAGGAACATGTTATTATGTAAACAAATACATTATTTTTTGGTACATCCTGAAATGAATGCACTCCTTGCGCATAAAGGCCTACGTGCATGTTTTCACATAGGCTATTTAGTTATGGTGTACATCGCCCTCAAGCGGTGAAGTTACATCTAGATGATAGCCACTTTTGCATCATGTGAGCGTTGTGCGTACACATGTACCGCGTACCGTACTTCGTTCTAATTCTATACCAGCCAGTGATCGCTGGAGATATTCCGCACGTCGTATGCACAACTCAAAATACGCTGAACGCAACGCACTATCGCTGCCCTTTCGCAAAGGAAAGCACTTTTTCAGCGAAATGTTTCCGTCACTTGGGAAAAGGTGAACAGGTTTTTTGAATAACATGTCTATCTATACATAATGTTCAAATCTACTGCAGTAATTCAATAACATGTTAAAAGGTGACTTTTCTGAAACCAAAATTTCTGAAAATAAACGTTAATGTTTGTATCATAAAATCTCTTGAAATAAAATTGTATTCCCCTTTTCAATAATTGCGGATCGAACAATGCACTCGTTGGGTTTAATAATATCAACTCAAATACTGTTTTAAAAGAAATGGTTCAGATGTGACAATTTTTGAAATTGACACTCAGCTCATTTATATATTCCTCAATTTACCCTAAATGACGCACCTAAGGATATATAATCAACTGGACGGTAACTTACAAATGAAATTAGCAGTTTGGTGTTTCAGTTTGTTTCAGTGAAGGATTCTCTTGTAAAATGCTGAATTTCAATGCATGATCATACGCGTGGACGTCTTGAGTGCCGTTTTTTGAGACGCACAGAATTGTGGTCATCAGAAAATTGATGTTGGTATAATGACTCACCCCAAACTGTTAAAGTTGATGGGGGCACAGAAAATGTACCCAAGAAGAAAAACAGTTGAAATCATGTTTCATCTTATTCCAGATGGTTGTAAAATTGTTTTAAAACTTGAAAATAAAAATATTGTTTTCGATTTTTAAAATAAAATGGTATAATTTGGAGAAGCTCTCAAAACTTTTAATCAATATTCTTGAAAGACAAATAAAATGGAAGGTGGTTAAATTTCTTGCAAAAAGAACTTTAAAACTTTGAAATGTGTAAAATTGCTGTTAACATTTTGTCAAATAAAAGATTTCTTTTCATAACCATGATATTAATGTTTCATTTTCTCAATAATTTTCCACTACCGTCCAAATAAACACCAACGATTTAAGTAGTCTTCGTTCGCTTCTTCTAGTATAAGGAATGTGTCCAATTTGAGGATCAGTATTTCTTTAAAAAATCATTGCAAATGCAAAGCATTCATATATTTTGGTTTCCACAGACAACAGCTTGTTGACGGCATAGAACAATAAAATCACAGATGTTCGTGAAAAAAAATTGAGGTCATGTAAATCTCTTACTATTTGTATCTAGTAAAATCAGTGGTTAAACAACTTTTTCCATTTTCACAAGCACTAACTTTCCAGTAAATCATACAATTTCACTATAATTTTTATTTCTGGAACAAGCACGACTTAGATAAGTTTATGCAACCAGTAATACGCCATAGTTTTGTAAGTTTTCCGAGAAATGCTAAGCCAAAGGTAGGTGCGTCATTTCACGAGTGCGGCGAATTACGTACATGGACGATATGCAAATATCAATATTGTGCGTGCCGTGCCGTGCGTTCCCTTCCCAGAAATTTTCCAGAACCAATTATGAATCTGTTATTTTGTATTCCCTTTCTATTACAGACACTGAAGTGCCAAACATAACGTGTCCTGACAACCAAACAGCTTACACTGATCCAGGCCAGAGCTATTCTACATTCCAATTACCCGCTGAAAACTCTTCTAGTGATAACTCCGGACTGGTTCATACAATAATTATTTATGATGTGAATGGAACGACATACAGTGTTGGTAACAACATCATTGTTGATCTAGCGATGTCTCCACATTTAGTGCGGTACACAGCATCGGATATTAATATGAATAATGCATCCTGTGATATGTACATCACCGTTATTTTGGGTATGTAATTTTGGGGTAAATTTCTTACGAAAACATGAAATTCAAGTTTGGTGGATTTGTGATTTGTGTGATTTAGAATCTGTTGTACAAAATAATGATATGTCTGGCATGACATATTAAACGGTAATTAAACAGTCCGATGACCAAAACGGGAACCGAGACGTGATCCAGACCCAACGGTTCAAGACTAATAATAATATATAGTGGTGTCGAGACCGTTCTCGAGACGTCACATGGACTTTGACCTTTGTGTACTCCGTTTCACATGTATACAGAGACGGAGTCCATATTTGGGCAAATGTAAAATGATCCATCTGCGGTTGCTGTGCTTAATGCTATGGTCCCACAGGAATATTTCGATCTTTCTGTCGAAATATATTTCGATTCCTGTTTTTTTTGTTATTTTTACTAATTTCGTCAAAATCTCGACAAAATATCTTATTTCCGTGAGAAAATTTGTTTTGGGTATTTTCTCGACAATTTCGATTCATTTTCGATTTTATTTCGACGACTTTCGACTGTTTAGATCATTTCGACTAGCATTTCAACAAATTTCGACTGATTAGACTGTTTAGATTGATTTCGATTTTTTTCCGATTAATTTTCCATTTAAAAAAAAATTTTGGACAAATGTTTCGATTTATTTCGAATGTTACGATTGTTTAGACTATTTAGACAGTTTAGATTTATTTCGACTGTTTTTCGAACTTTTAGACTGTTAAGACTATTTCGATTTCATTTTCGACAGTTTCGATAAAATGTCGACAAAATTTAGATAAGTTTGATCGAAACTTTATCGAAAAATATTGGTCAGGTTTAATAATTTTCGATTAATGATTTTTTTTTGGTGACAAATCTCGACAAATATCGACAGTTTTGATTTTGTTTGACTCTTTAGACTATTTCGACTTTTCTCGAAATGTTTTTGTAAAAAATCAAAAATCTTGACGAAACAGCGATCGAGAGAGTCGAAATCTCTGTGGGACCATAGCATTAGCTAGGCGCTATCGCTGACAGCTGTAATTTTGCGTTGTGTCAGTGCAAAAACGTCATTTCTCCTAAAATAGCATTTAAATTACATTCGAGTTTTAACGTGCGCAAAAGGTCGTATCTCGCTTAAATGTACACACAAAAACAATAGGCGCCGAGATACGACGTTTTTGCACGGCGCGTTTTCGTGTGAGATACGACGTTGTTGCAAAATCGAGATACGACGTTTTTGCACTGACACAATTGGATAGCTTTGAAAGCCCGCGCAGTTCAAAATTGCACTTTGCAATTAATTTGTAATACATGGTAGATGAAGATTTTTGTGTGGTATTTTTGTACATAGTTATATAAAGATAAAGTGATATAAAGAAAATAAATCTGTATAAATAAAATTAAGAAAACCAGTCATAACATGTACTCGATGAAGTGTCACATACTACCTCCCCACAGCTTACTGTCCCTGAAAACCTAGGTACCCCACAAAAAATGTCTCAGTTTTTTAATAACTTATACAATTTTAAACCTTTTCAAACTAAAACAAACAAGTTTCACTTATGGACTTTTACAAAACTGCAAAATTGTTGATACCATCACGCACATTACATTTTGGTGTCATCCCCGACATTTTCATGTGCTCACCATCACCAATTTGCAGTCTGAAGCAAGTGCGCGTATACGTTGGGGACCGTACTCAAGTTCCCTCAGCCTTATGTTCCCTCAGCCCTATGTTCCCTCAGCCCTAAATAGACCCTATGTTCCCTCAGCCCTATGTTCCCTCATCCAGTCTTAACACTCCATGAGGGAACATAGGGTTGAGGGAACATAGGGTTGAGGGAACATAGGGCCTAATTTGGATTTAAAAAAAATGTTAGGCATTGAGGGAACATAGGGCTGAGGGAACATAGGGCTGAGGGAACATAGGCATGACCCCATACGTTGGACCGGATCTAGTAGCTGTGACTATAATAGTCAAATGACACCCCAACTGGGGTACCCCTCTCACCTAATTTGTTTTTAACGCGATCTCTGATGAGGAGATGATGCTTGATTTGACTGGTCAACAAATTAGTACATGTATGAGCGGCTACACCTACTAAGCAACATCGAAATCATTGGTTCAAATTTGCGTGATAAATTTGCCTGATAATCAGAGATAATAAAATACTGAGCACCTATAGTGGCAGAGATGGCATTATATACAAATATTTTTGAGTGCAATGATGAGTATTTTCATATTGAAAGCGGATGGAATGTTCCATTCAACGAAGCGATGCTGTGTTGAATGGAATATTCCATCTCATTCCATTCTCTCCATTGCACGAATGCAAAATATTCATTATTTGTTTTATATAACATCCAAGTAGATCTTTGTCATTTGATTGGAGGATAAAACTATAAGAATAAACAAAATATACAAGATTGTATTCTGGCATCCACTACTTTATTTTTCGGCTTATGATGCACGGTTTGCTCGAATGGTTGTGTCTTGTCAAAAGAGGGCATTTTGTACTGCTGTGTATACGTATATATATATCACTGATCTCTAAAATGCATGATGTGGTCTAGCGTGCAATAGATCAAATGGGATGGAACAAAAATGCACGGTGAATGGAACAAAAATGCACGATGAATGGAACCAAAATGCACGGTTTATGACGTAGGCCATGTAATGGTTTGATTATAATCAATGCCGCGTGACCTACAATCCTCCAATCAAATGACAAGGATCTACTTATGTGTTATAACTTGCTAAGCGCTTTTGAGGAACTCTAGTAGTTTATTTTATTCCTTCCTCATTGGCTACTTCCCTGCATCGACACCTATACTTGCTTTTTAGCCTGATTCACAAGAAAATTCCCATTGAACTAAATATTAAACTTTCTGTATCCACTTGTAATTACAGACAGTGAAATGCCAAACATAATGTGTCCTGACAACCAAACAGTTAACACTGATTCAGGCCAGAGCTATTCTACAATCCAATTACCCGCTGAAAACTCTTCTAGTGATAACTCTGGACTGGTTCCTACAATAATTATTGACGTGAATGGAATGACATACAGTGTTGGTAACAACATCTTTGTTGATCTAGCGATGTCTCCACATTTAGTGCAGTACACAGCATCAGACGCTTCTATGAATAACGCATCCTGTGATATGTACATCACCGTTATAGGTACGTGATTATGGGGGCTAAATTTATTATAAAAACATGAAATTCATTAAGTCTGGGAGATTTGTGGACGCTGTTTTAGAATCAGTTGTATGTCTGGCATCCTATTTAATAGAAGTATAATTTGTAATCAATTTGTAATGAATGGTAGATAAAGGTTTTTGTGTGATAGGTCTATCACACAGTACACAGTTGGTGGTATAAAGAAAACAAATCTTTGGTGGCAAAGAAAATCAAGAAAACCAGTCTAACATGTACTTGGTGAAGCGTCACATAACCACCTCCCCACAGTTTAATTCACTATGAATAACTTTACCCTGAAAATGCCCTGAAAATCCTTTTTACCGTGAAATAAATAGTGCACTGCAATGTCACAATGACACAACACTGAAAATGCCATATGTTGAGATTCCTTCGCCGTGAAAACGCCATGAACTTCCTGTGACAGTTTTGGGGCAGCTCATTAATTTTCGAGAGCGCTGTGAATTTGCTGTGAAATCACTGTGAACATTATTGCCAATATCTGCGAGAGGAAGAGACACCGTGAAATTGCAGTGAAATTACGGTGAACTTTTATTTCACGGCAAAACGGATTTTCAGGGCATTTTCAGGGTGAACTTGTTCATAGTGATTACAGTAGGGTTTTCAGTTCGTACGTGCTTGACCGAAGCCCTCCACACGCACAGCGCATCGCCCGCAACAAAAAACATCAAAAATTTAAATCAAAATCTTTTACTACTTTTACCTGTCGAAATCTTACATGTAATAGCTCATTGGAAAGCTTATAGTTTCAGCTATCCAACAATGTACATAAAATATATGTGCGAAAGCCTAGGTTTTTATGAATGAACCACTCCCGTCCCGCCCAGCCTTTCGCGAAGTGTTCCGAGATCGGGCGCATTCAGCCCGTAAAATTTGCCGCGCTCTGCTGAGGGCATCCACTTCGGAGCTGTCTCCGCGCCCGAGTACAGTGTGATTGACATGAAAACGGGTTTCCCTATTGAGTCAAAGGGCTCCTTTACATACCCATGCTTGCTCGATCTCCATAACTACTCTACAACCGAAGTTACGAAGAGATAAAAAGTAAACACCGTTTTTTCGAGGTGAAATCTTCAAGTTGAAAGGTAAGAGCGGTGTCTGAATTAATTTTACACCTCTTTTCTATCATATGTGAAAGTTTTGAGCCGTAATTTTGTTTAGTTGTGAGCGGAGAGTGTATTTTTTACACCCTTTCAAAAGCTCTTATGAGGGAAACAAGCACGAACGCTGTGCGTGTGTATCACGGTGTGTGTAGGCTGATTCAACGGTTTTGTTGCCATTAGGGATGTACACATTGTATGGACAGTCGTGCTTCATCGAATGCTGTATACTTGATTAAATAAAACAGGATTCCTCAAAAACTACTCGTCCGATTTTCTTGATTTAAAAACCATTGTATTTCTTTCATCAAGACCTTTAATTTGATATAAATATTGAGCATATTGGTTTAGGAATAATTTTTCAACTGAAAACCCTAATTACATCCCTGGAAACAAAGTGCCAAATATCTCAGTTTAAAAAAACTTTTCAAACTAAAACGTTTAAGAATTTTCACATATAAACTTTTACAAAGTTTTTACAGAACCAATTTGTAATATTTAAACATTATTTTGTATCCCCTTGTAATTACAGACAGTGAAATGCCAAACATAACGTGTCCTGACAACCAAACAGTTAACACTGATTCAGGCCAGAGCTATTCTACATTCCAATTACCCGCTGCAAACTCTTCTAGTGATAACTCTGGACTGGTTCCTACAATAATTATTGATGTGAATGGAATGACATACAGTGTTGGTAACAACATATTTTTGGATCTAGCGATGTCTCCACATTTACTGCAGTACACAGCATCAGATGCTTCTATGAATAACGCATCCTGTGATATGTACATCACCGTTATAGGTACATGATTTGGGGGCTAAATTTATTATAAAAACATGAAATTCATTAAGTCTGGGAGATTTGTGGACACTGTTTTAGAATCAGTTGTATGTCTGGCATCCTATTTAATATAAGTATAATTTGTAATCAATTTGTAATGAATGGTAGATAAAGGTTTTTGTGTGATAGGTCTATCACACAGTACACAGTTGGTGGTATAAAGAAAACAAATCTGTGGTGGCACAGACAATCAAGAAAACCAGTCTTAAAGGGGGACTGTCGTGGATTTAAATCAATCAGTTAAATATGTGATCGTTTTATTCTTTTATATCAGTAAAAGATCAATAAAATTTTTGGTTTGTGTTTTTATTGTTTTTGAGAGTGTTATTTTACCATTGTAAAAATGCCCCCCACTTTTACTAGTTGTTTCCGCCCTGCACGGAGGAGCTGTTCGTGACGTCATGTCGTGAAGAGAAATTCGGCTCAAAACTCGGCTCAAAATGATCGCTGCACAAAACTATGTGAGCCGCTGGACCTGACCACTTTACTCTTGTCAGTCGAACTTTGCTCGTCCAAATACGGCGATATTTTGGGTCACTTGGGAACAGATGAAGGCTAACACCGTCTTTAGGGGTGTTGCTGCATCGTGCAGAAACACATCTTCCCGGCATTTTATTAGTTCCGGAAACAAAAATCACGGAAGAAATGAAATTGACGCTACGTGTGAAACGTTTGTATGTACATGTACATCATGTACACATCAGATCTTCCCGACCTTACGTCACATATCTTATGCAAATGAAGCTTCCACCATGGGGCGGGGTTGCCTCCCCCAAACACTTCAAACATTGTTTTAAAATACTTGTACTCAGAAATCAATGATTAAATAGACACAGGTGGGTCTCAAAAACAATATTTTATTACAAAACGCCTTAACTTAAGGTGTAAGGATGCCAGTCCCCCTTTAACATGTACTCGGTGAAGCGTCACATAACCACCTCCCCACAGTTTAATTACAGTCCCTGGAAACAAAGTGCCAAATATCTCAGTTTTTTTTTTTTAAACTTACACAATTTTAAAACTTTTCAAACTAAAACTTTTAAGAATTTTCACATAACTTTTACAAATTGTTTACAGAACCAGTTTGTAATATACACTGTATAAACATTATTTTGTATCCCCTTTCTATTACAGACAGTGAAATGCCAAACATAACGTGTCCTGACAACCAAACAGTTAACACTGATCCAGGCCAGAGCTATTCTACATTCCAATTACCCGCTGCAAACTCTTCTAGTGATAACTCTGGATTGGTTCCTACAATAATTATTGATGTGAATGGAACGACATACAGTGTTGGTAACAACATCCGTTTTCATCTAGCGATGTCTCCACATTCAGTGCAGTACACAGCATCAGACGCTTCTATGAATAACGCATCCTGTGATATGTACATCACAGTTATAGGTACGTGAATTTGTTTATAAGACATGGAATGTGTGGGCAGCAACTGACACTTAATTCTCATACAACTCTTGTTCATTTTTCAATAGATCAGGAGAAACCATTGTTTGCATCATGCCCAGGTTCATTCCCAGTAGTGACAGACCCACAGCAGAACACGGCAAATGTGACCTGGCCTCCTTTGAACCCCATAGACAATGTTGCAGTCGCTGATGTTATCTCCAGCCACCAATCAGGGGAGTTATTACCAATTGGTACCACTGTGGTGACGTACAACATCACAGACTTGTCTGGAAACAAAGGCTACTGCATCTTTGTTGTCACTGTAAATGGTAAGGATACTGTGTCGTTAGTTAATATCTGCCATGGATGAGGGGAAAATCACTACATTAGTTTGTTAGACTTAAGCGCCGCTTTTGACACGGTCGATCATAAAATCCTTCTCTCCTGCCTTCAATATTATCTTGGAATACATGACACAGCCCTGGATTGGTGTAAGTCCTACCTTTTAAATAGGCCTCAGCATGTTTGTATTGGTAACGCTATCTCCGAGCCTGTTATTCTTGACTATTCTGTACCCCAAGGCTCTGTGCTTGGCCCACAGTGGTTTACTGTTTATACCTTTCCAGTTCGTGATATCATTTTGAAGTATAATTTAAATTACCATGTTTACGCTGATGACACGCAGCTTTACGTTACTTTTAAATCTTCTCAAGAACCTGCCGATTCGTGCATTAAAACACTGGAGAAATGTATTCAAGAGATTCGAAGTTGGATGAGACAAAACTTCCTGAAATTGAACGATGAAAAAACAGAATTTGTTCTATTTGGATCACGTCAGCAATTGTCTAAAGTTTCTCTTCCATTTATTACAATTGGTGACTCACAGATAACCCCCTCATTACATGCACGTAATTTGGGTGTTATATTTGACTCGACAATGACTTTAAAACCACATATCTCCAACATTGTTCGCATATCATCATTTCATATTAGAAATATAAGCCGAATTAGGAAATACTTGAATAAAAGTGCTGCTGAACAAATTATACATGCATTTGTCACATCACGGCTCGATAACGGGAATGCTCTCCTTTACGGTCTACCGCAGAATCAAATATCTCGTCTTCAGCACATACAAAACACAGCAGCTCGTGTTGTGACTTTGTCCAGAAAGTCATGCCATATCACGCCAATCTTGAAAGAACTGCACTGGCTTCCTGTTTCACAGAGAATTGTTTTTAAACTTATGCTAATTGTTCACAAATCTTTTAATAACATTGCTCCAATTTATATTTCTGAACTGCTTAAAAGTCTACACTCCATCACGCAATTTGCGCTCCAGCAACATGTCACTCCTAAAGGAACCAACTTCAAAACGGAACTGGGGTGATAGGTCGTTTTCTGTCGCAGCTCCGAGACTCTGGAATCATCTTCCAACTAAACTCAAATCTTGTCATAGTATAACCAGATTTAAGTCGATGCTTAAAACTCATCTTATGTCACAACTCTTCAAAGATGATGTATATTTGTAATTGCATTGTAGGTACATGTATCTCGGTACATAATTTTTTTTCCCCTATGCTATCATTGTATATTGTTTGTATTCATGTTTTTTCTTTGTTTCCGCGCCTTGAGCGCCCAGCAGGGTGGATATGTGCGCGCTACAAATCTTTGTTGTTGTTGTTGTTGTTGTTGTTGTTGTTGTTGTTGTTGTTGTTGTTGTTGTTGTTGTTGTTGTTGTTGTTGTTGTTGTTGTTGTTGTTGTTGTTGTTGTTGTTGTTGTTGTTGTTGTTGTTGTTGTTGTTGTTGTTGTTGTTGTTGTTGTTGTTGTTGTTGTTGTTGTTGTTGTTGTTGTTGTTGTTGTTGTTGTTGTTGTTGTTGTTGTTGTTGTTGTTGTTGTTGTTGTTGTTGTTGTTGTTGTTGTTGTTGTTGTTATTGTTGTTGTTGTTGTTGTTGTTGTTGTTGTTGTTTATTGTTGTTATTTGTTGTTGTTGTTTGTTGTTGTTAGCTGTTATTGTTGCTGTTGTTGTTATTGTTATTATTGTTATTGTTGTTGTTGTTATTGTTGTTATTGTTGTTGTTATTGTTATTGTTGTTGTTGTTATTGTTGTTATTATGTTGTTGTTGTTATTTATTGTTGTTGTTGTTGTTAGTTGTTGTTGTTGTTGTTATTGTTGTTGTTGTTGTTGTTGTTATTGTTGTTATTATGTTGTTGTTGTTGTTGTTGCTTGTTGTTGCTTGTTGTTGTTGTTGTTATTTGTTGTTTGTTGCTGTTGTTGTTTATTGTTGTTGTTGTGTTGTTGTTGTTGTTGCTTATTGTTGTTGTTGTTGTTGTTGTTGTTGTTGTTGTTGCTTGTTGTTATTGTTGTTGTTGTTGTTGTTGCTTGTTGTTGTTGTTGTTGTTGTTGTTGTTGTTGTTGTTGTTGTTGTTGTTGTTGTTGTTGTTGTTGTTGTTGTTGTTGTTGTTGTTGTTACAAATAAATTGAGGGCAGTGTATAGGATTATTATACATGGACATTTAATTCATCTCAGCAGCAGTCTATAGTAGAGCTATCATGAAGTGTACTAGTCTGCTTTAACCCAGTCCATAATAATAATGTGGACTTATATAGCGCACGTATCCACTAAACTGGTGCTCAAGGCACATTACATTATTACCCCTGCTCATCAGGCTCATAAATCATTCCTGAAACCATCTCAGGTCCCTGGGGAGTATACAGCTCAATTGCTGCCATTACAGCGCATATAGGGCTAATCAAACACATCAACCAACTCTGCCCTCACAGGTACCCATTTACCCCTGGGTGGAGAAAAGCAATTATGGTAAAGTGTCTCGCTCAAGGATACAAGTACCACGGTCGTGGTCGGGATTTACAGCTCAATTGCTGCCATTACAGCACATATAGGGCTAATCAAATGCAACAACCAACTCTGCCCTCACAGGTACCCATTTACTCCTGGGTGGGGAGAAGCAATTATGGTAAAGTGTCTTGCTCAAGGACACAAGTACCACGGTCATGGTCGGGATTTGAACCCACATTCTGACGACTCAGCCATCAGAACACAAATCCGATGCACTAAACCGCTTGACCATGGCACACCACCATAAAACACACAGACACTGTGAGTGACAGTGGTATAGATTTTGGTCTCCCGAGCTGTTTTAGTGTATCATCATGGATGTGATAAAGGCGCTGTTCGTAGCTAGCAAATGCATTGAGATTTTACCACCCATAAAATACAAGAGATTTTACCACCCGTTTCACCTGCAACAATACAATGTCAATACTTATGTACATTATACGTTATTTTCACACATAGATATGGAACCCCCAGTTATTACATGTCCAGGTCCAGTCATTTCAACTCACACGGACCCCCAGCAAGCAACAGCTCTTATGACCTTCATGGCTACCTCAGCAGACAACAGTGGCAATGTATCAGTGTTGTGCAACCCACCATCGGGTACCAACTTCACCATACCACATGTGAATGTCTTATGCACGGCAACAGATCCCTCTGACAATATCAACACATGTAACTTTGTAATTTTGGTCAATGGTAAGTGTCTGAAATCACAAAATTTAAGATCAAAAGTAGAGGCTTCGTACTTCTGGTTTCGGGAATGTTTACCTCATAGCTTTACTGCTGGGCAGCCTATAATGAATGGTAAGACCATATATAAGGGAGGTGGGCCAAAGTCGTGGTGCAGGGGTAGCAGAGGTAAACTTTTGTTTTCTTCCAGGGTGTTGTCGACCCTGCCCCTTAATGCGAGCCTCGGATGCAGCTGGCCTAGCTGCTAGTACCCAATAATGGGTTGATCCTACCCAGGGATATGGGTGCAGGTGGTATTGCACCTGGCAGCGGATGATGAGTTATAACGGTGGAAAGAGGCGGAAGAGGATTTCTTATTTAATATCCCAACGGCTAACGATGCACAAAGGTTGCTGGACTGCATCCTTGACAGTAGACAGTCCATTCTGGCAAGTGGAATCCCTGAAGCTGTGGAAGGCTCTGTTTCTGATCCGATGGAGATTCACACTTCCCAAACCCCAAACTTTCCTTTCCTACAGTGAGTACACCTAATGAAATATGAGGAGCAATAAGAGGAAAAACACGAATAAGCAAGGAAATATTAGCATCACTTTTCTGCTTTCTAATATCCGCAAGCTGAAGTCTTCTGACTGCATGAATGCTGTTATAGCAACATTGTTATAGCAGACAAGGGTAATGCCACAGTAGTGATGGACCGCTCAGAATACGATCAAAAGGTTCAGGATATCCTCGACACGGATACCTACACCCGCCTCAAAAAGAACCCGATTCCGTTAGCAGAAAGGAAAGTCGCCGCAAAACTTCTTTCCTTAAACCGGAGCACAGCCTTACCCAAAGCACTATACAGGCACCGCCGTCCGTCCAGCTCGAAATGCCCAAGATTCTTTGGCCTACCAAAGATTCATAAACCAGACAGACCGCTCCGACCGATTGTCTCATCCCGAGGTTCCCCCATGTATAACCTCGCCCAACACTTGACAAGGCTCTTACGTCTACTCATGGAAAAGACATCCCACCATGTGCCTAATTCAGCAGGGCTTATCAACATAGGGAATCAAAATGCAGCCTTCCGATATGTTTGTGAGTTTTGACGTCAAGTCATTATTCACCAATGTACCAACTGAAGAGGCAATCCTCATGACCAAGTCGATATCGAACATGATAGCACGCCCCGAACGAACCAGCCTAACGCCAGATCAAATCGTAGATCTACTTTCATTATGTGTGAAATCCACATACTTCCAATGGAGAGAGACTTACTATCAACAGTCTTTGGGCACTCCAATGGGATCCCGATATCCCCGGTCCTAGCAAACATCTTCATGGAAGATTTCGAACAGAAAGCCCTCGAGACGGCACGATACAAACCCAAACTATGGCTTCGATATGTAGATGATACTTTCATCATTTGGCAGCACGGTTCCGACAAACTGAGTGACTTCCTCGGTCACCTCAACCAGCAACATCCGAGCATTCAATTCACCATGGAAACTGAGACATCCGACTCGTTGCCTTTCCTTGATGTACTCATTTTCAAACGGGTTGATGGCTCACTTGGGCATTCGGTTTACAGAAAACCCACACACACAGACCGCTACCTAAATGCCCGGTCGTTCCACCCACCATCCGTGAAATCCTCCGTGAATCGCACCCTACTTCGAAGGGCACACACTATCAGTGATAAAGAGCACTTGCCATCCGAGTTGAAACATCTTAACGCCGTGTTAAGAGACAATGGGTACAGACCTGATAAGCTTAAGTTCCTCCCGAATAGGAACGCCCACGATCCTCTGACGCAACCGAAAACCCATTGCCGTGCTACCGTACATCGCCACACTTCACACAAGATTCAGCGTATCCTGAGGGAAGCTGACATTAAGGTCTACTACCGGACTCAAACAAGTTGGAAACGAAGTTACACACCCACAAGGACAGACATGATCCCAGCCGTCAAGCTGGGGTTTACCGAATTCCTTGCACTTGTGGGAAAGTGTACATTGGCGAGACCGGCAGAGACCTTATGACCAGGCTCAAGGAACACAAGGCCCGCGGCCGCAGAGGGGAATGTGACAAATCTGCGATCATCAAACACTCCACCGATTTGGACCATATCATTGACTGGCAGAATGCAAAGATCATAGCCCCGGAAAAGCACTGGTACACCCGTCGTATCAGAGAGGCTATTGAGATTCATAAACATGACACTGTCCCCCAGGACATCGGCTATTTCATCAGCAACATTTGGCATTCAATCCTACCATCCACCAACACCCACACCCCACTGTCAACTGATACACCTCAGCGAGCAGGCAACTCACACACAGCAGGAAACACACACAACAAGAACAATGCCACGGTGGCAACCAATCACAACACATCACACAACAGTAGCACCAATCGGAACACTTCCCATTCTACACATAATCCCAGCAAATACTACTTAAGGAGTTGCATCGGCAAACCTCTTCATTCTCCTGAAGAAGATTAGAGCAGGCTATAATCGAAACGTTGAGAATAACCCGTGAAGTCCCCATGGTTCTCCCTGAACCATATTTCTCACTTAGCGACAGTAGAGAAAAACGAGTTGCCCGAAATTGGTTCTCCCTTGAACCTTTCTCACTTAACGAAGGTTGAGATACGAGTTGTACGATACGGTTCTTTTCAGAACCTGTACCTCAGCTTCACGTTAGTTGAGATAAACACATGGTGTTACCGCAAACCGAAACGATATCGATATTCCACCATGCAAAGCCTCAAAACTTATAACATTGATTATCTTCGTCACTTAGCAGACACTCACAAACCTTCATTCCTAGTTGTGGTAGAGTCTCATATTGATGCCTCCATCTCTGACAGCGACATCAGTATCTCTGGCTACCAGACTCCTATCAGGAGAGATAGAAACATCTATTGTTTCTAAACAGGTATTGTTGTGTGGCCCAAGCTAGGTCTTGATGTATCTTGTCTATTTGAGCATGAACCTGTGGACCAAGAAGTCATGTGGCTCGATACAATAATACAATGTGGCCAACTACTGGTGGGCATTGTTTTACCCTCCTGACTCACTACCTGGGTCTGACGATACCATGATCCAATATCTTGATGCAAACCTCGATCTCATCCAACTACAAAATAATATATCCAGATCTGTCATTCTTGGTGACTTCAACATCCATCATCAGGAATGGCTGGTCTCACAATCTCCGACAGACAAAGCTGGAAGAACAATGTGCATGGACTTGTTCAACTTGTTCAAGAACCAACTCGAGGGGAAAATATTCTTGATTTTGTCCTGACTGATGCTGAGAAAATCCAGTGTTCCTGCTCCGTCACACTATGAACAACTTCACCCTGAAAATGCCGTGAAATAATAGTTAACTGTAATTTCACGGCAATTTCATGGTTTCTCTTCCTCTCAGATATTGGCAATAATGTTTACGGTGATTTCACAGTAAATTCACAGCACTCTTGAGAATTACTGAGCTGCCCCAAAACTGCCATGAGAAGTTTATGGCGTTTTCACAGTGAAGGAATCACAAGAGTATTTCATGCTGTTTTCACGGTGTTTTGTCATTGTGAAATTGCTGTGAACTATTTATTTCACGGTAAAACGGATTTTCAGGGCATTTTCAGGGTTAAGTTATTCATAGTGTCATAGCATCCATCGGCACATCTGATCATAAATACAGTACTTTCATCAATTCCTGGCTCCACATGGCATGATAAGCCATCACCAAGAATAGTTTGGCATTATCACAAGGCTGATCATGACTGGGGCAGGCTTAAGCATGACCTGAAGACTGCCAATTGGAACTCTGCTCTCCATACTGAAGATCCAGAGAATGCATGCTCAAATGTTAAAGAAATCATCCGTCAAGCAATTGTTAGACGAATCCCCCATACTAAATCATCACGACAACCAAACGATTCAGCCTGGTTTACTGAAAAATGTAGAGACGCCATTGGTCTAAAGGAGAAGCTTTTTAAGCTAGTTATTTCCACTCCCAGTGGACAGTAGCATCAGTTGTACCTGTGCATAAGAAGAATAGCCGATCTTGCCCCTCAAACTACAGGCCAATATCTCTTCTATCCATTGTCAACAAGATGATGGAGAATATCATCAGTGATCAACTAAGGAAACATCTATTCCAGAACAGCCTCATATCAGACAACCAGTTTGCATTCAGAAGTCACCACTCTGCCTCTGACCTCCTCACCTACTTATCTCATCGATGGTCCATCATACTCAGTGAGAGAGAAGCACGAGAAGTGGCCTTGGACATCAAAGGAGCTTTTGATAGAGTATGGCAGAGTGGTTTTTTAAGAAAACTAATTGCATTTGTTATCAATGGCCAATTGCTTACCTGGATCAAGAGTTATCTATATCCGATAGGCATCTGGAGGTACTTGTTGTTGGGCAGAAGTCAAGATGTTACAAGATCAATGCTGGTGTCCCTCAGGGCAGTATCCTTGGTCCTACTTTGTTCTTGATCTACATAGAGGAACTACATGATGAGGTCCACCACTCTGAATTTCTAGCTAATGCTGATGACACCACCATATTCACTACCATCAAGAATTCATCTCCAGCTACAAGACCAATCATCAAACAAGAAGCACCAATAAGAGACCTTCAAGAAGACTTGGAGCAGATAAGCAACTGGGGACATATTTGGAAAGTTGCTTTTGAACCTACCAAGAGTCAGTGTCTCACTGTGTCAAACATGAAAGACACCCAAAATCATCCGCCTATCATGTTTCAACGACACAGCTCTCATGCCTATATCACATCAGTGACCAAGGCATCCAGCAGTTCAAATGCAGGATCAACAAAAGTCCAGTTCATGTTGATTGGCAGGTACTGCATTGTTACAGGATTAGGACTCACAAAAGACAGATTAGGAGGCCAGGTAGCCTGGGCCTGGATGGGCTTCTCAAAAGCTTGCCCGTACCAAGACTTTGGCTCTCCTCCCTATTATAAAGTTTGCTGCTCTAGAAATTCAAAAATAACCTAAAGTGAACATATAGTATATCGGTCATAGAATTTTGATGTCTGTACTATGCAAGCTTCTTGTCATTGTAACCCAGATGATAATTCTGTTACAGCACAGCGCATATATGCTAACTATTAGAGGCTTTGAGAAAATTCCAGAAATAATTTAAGTATGGTCACACTATGAATAACTTTACCCTGAAAATGCCCTGAAAATCTGTTTTGCTGTGAAATAATAGTTCACCGTGATTTCACAGCAATTTCATGGTGTCTCTTCCTCTCAGATATTGGCAATAATGTTCACAGTGATTTCAGGGCAAATTCACGGCGATCTTGAGAATTAATGAGCTGCCTCAAAACTGCCACAAGATGTTCATATCGTTTTCATGGCGTTTTTACTGCGAAGAAATTCCAAGAATATTTCATGGCATTTTCACAGTGTTGTGTCATCATGAAATTGCTGTGAACTATTTATTTCACGGTAACACATTTTCAGGGTATTTTCAGGGTAAAGTTATTCATAGTGTCAGTGACAAGGAAATTGAATACAAGAAATTGCACTGAGACAAGAAGCTAGATCAAGGAGGAGTAAATTCCAAAAATATCTTTCAAATTCTTCAAGCAAAGACCACCCCTAAACTCGATTTAGTTATTGATACAAGCAAATATGGATCGTTTAAGGGCAGGGCTTGCTTACAAAATTCAGCATAAAAACATGGACCTCATTACTTGGTTGGGAGACCATTGAGGCTGCCCAGGGTATTGCAACATGAGTCTTGTGTCAGGGGTGTGTGTGTCACATTTTTGGTGTCATCGCGATAATTCGAGTTAGACTTCATCATAATTATTGTTGTAAAACTTGACAGGCAACTGCTAGTAAAACCCCAATGGAGCCTATTGAATTTGGGGGCTACTTATGTCAAAGGTCAGGGTCAATATGGCTAAAACAAAAGAAATGGTGTCACCGCGATGATTTGAGTTACACTTCATGTACTGTCATGAAACTTGATAACAGGTAGTTTGCTAGTGGAACCCCAAATAAGCGTTTTAATTTGGGGTCACAGGTCCAGATCAGTATTACCTACATGTATATGTGACCCGCTCTATCGTAATGAGGAATGTCCCCCAAATATGAAAAATGGAGATATGCATACCATCTAACGAACATTTAATGGGCTTTCCAATGAAGCCAAACATAAATGTGTCCCTTTTTCCGTTCCGAAGTTATTAAACAAAGAAGTTGAGATACTGCTGCGATTGTTACAGAAACGTTTTACGAGAAAAACGGCTTTGAAAAAAAGTACGCGCTGCGAACAAACAAAAAAATGTTTGAACTTCGCGCGCTGTGTGTACTACGTGTGGGGGCGCGCTGTACATAGTATCTGAACTTGAACGAAATAACTTACTGTGGCAACAGTAATCTTCCGGAAAGGCTAGAATCACAAAATTATCAGGCGTCAATGCTCAAATTACTTTAGATGTTCTGGGTCTCTGAATGTTTGATAAACAAACACTGTCAAACAACGATCATGCGCCTACTCGTGTACGTGAAGAACGTGACCTATACTACTATACAATGCATGACCTCGTCGTTCCCGGTGCCCAGTGATGCGCCGTGCACATGTACGACTGTACGTCTGCTGCATTATTCAGTATTCAGACAGTGATGTCATTGATAACATTACAGAGGTCACATCATGACCTTTCTAACAGTACCAAACATGCATGCTAAATGATAATTGCGCTGCTCGAAACGGCGCTTACAAAAGGAGTTCAAACTCGTCTTTTTGGAGCTAACGAGGACGATTTGCAACAAAAATGGATACAGACACGCTTCAGAAAAGGTCTTTATTTTCTACTTTATTGATATTTTTCTCAAAAAGTAAAATAACACAGACAAACTTTGATATTTAAGGTACCTAAATACACAAAAACCTCAAAATCGATTTCAATGCGATTTTTTTTTTTTTTTTTTTTTTTTTTTTAAATTTTTTAAATATTTTTTTTAAATTTTATTTTTTATTTTTGTACGTTATGTGAACTTCAGAGCTTGTTTACGCGAAACGGTCCCTTGGGGGACATTACTCATTACGATAGAGCAGGTGACATATACAAATTAATGGTGATGTAAATAGACCTTCATAGAACCAGATAACTCATATGGAATTTAATGTTAAAAGGATGCAGTCCACAAGTCATATGAACCAATACGGTAGCGGGGCATTTATGTTGCTATAAGACACGTTTTCTTGTTTAACCAGTTCGCGTCGGAGGCCGTGTATACACGCAATTTTTTTTTGGACAGCGGATCGGAGAGCGTCTAAACACGCCACAGGATTCTCAGAATATTTGTATAGATTCCCGGTCGACGTGGCAACGAGCCATATGCATACGGTGGAAGACGCGGTCTCCCCGGTCACGCTCTGGTGAGCACCATTGGTCATGTTTGTGCGGTAAAAATAAACCCGCCACGGGGTTCGGAAAAACTTTTTTATTCACGGTGCGAACTGGTTAAACTGTTCCAGTAAAGACCATCCTTTTAAATATTGTATTTATTGATACAAGCAAAGTTTGATCACACTCTCTAGATTTGGAAGACCCTGTATTTGATGACTGTCCAACAAATATTGTCCTGGATGAACCGCTGGAGAACTTTGTCAATTTCACCATCGTAGTGAACTGGACAGTGGTTGCACGAGACAATGTTGGAGTGGAACTTGTTGAAGTAACGAAAGAGCCGGGCACTGCCTTCAATATTGGGAGTACACATGTTGTATATACTGCCACAGATGCTGCTGGTAACATGGCCACGTGTGAATTCAATGTCATTGTTAACGGTACGAACCAAAAGTACTTTTTTTAATTTTATGTACCTCCGTATATGCTAAACAAAGCTTTCTTTCAGGAATGGGAACCCAACTTGGTTTTATTTTCTGCTTATATGCCACAATGTCTATTACCCAGAAAAAAGAAATGATGGTAGTTTCACTCGACCAAGGCATGAATTTTCATATATCGTACATAACTGGCAAAGATTAATTTTTATCATTTTGATTAATTTTACCATTTTGGCAAAAAAGGGGAGGTATTTCCATTACTTTAATTCATTATGTGACGGTTGTAACAGAAACATATTTTCCTTGCAATTTTTTCTTTAGATGTAGAACCACCCGTCATCACTGGCTGTTCCATTAACGAACCACCAGTCCCAACTGGTTCTGGTCAAAACACAGCCAGGATAGTATGGGTGGCGCCCCAGGCCTCTGACAATTCAGGCAGTGTAACTCTGAGTCCAAACCACAAACCAGGAGATGACTTCCCTTTAGGCAACACCACAGTTACCTACACAGCAATAGACCCCAGTGGTAACACCTTCAGCTGCAGTTTTGTTGTTCAGGTCGTTGGTACGTGTTATTATTGGTAATGTAGTCAGTGTGAGCGAGATTTATGCCGTTCAAATCATAAGTAATTAATAATAGTTTGGATTAGGCTCAAGTCTCAGGTTTCTGGTTATAAGGTTGGCTTCAAAATCGGTACGGTGACGTTTTTTTGATTTTTTTTTTTTTTTTTTTGTTTTTTTTTGTTTGGCCAACATGTAAAATACATGATACATGACACGCGGTTCATTTCCGATACACAAAGTATGGTGACTATTAAGAGTCCTCACAAATCTGGCAAACTTTCATACCCGTACCCCTATGTGAAAAAGTCATTTAAAACACGGGACAACAGAATTCCAATCGATTCAGCAATTGGACATTGTTTCATAGCCCCAAAAATTAATAAATAAATAAAAATGCCGATACGCGGGTCTGAGGCGATACGTGCGGAGACCAGAAACCGGAGATTTTTTTTCAGTGGCCTAATCGACCACACCATAAACAACGTAGTGCGAAGTATAGGCCTATGCGTCTGCGCTGTTAACAGATCACTCAGTCTTTTACCAAGTTATTCCTACTATAACCAACAAGGGTGGTACAAAGTGTGGCATACCTCCAGGAGTGGACCTCCCACTCACCTGCCAACCAGAACCAAGTAAAAGTGCTAGACAGGTAACGCTACAATCTTAACTAGCCCAGATGGATGGTTACATTTTAGAGTATAGGCTTATAGCACTGGTGGCTGGCCAAATACTTGTGATTTCAGACTGAATTTTGTGAGACATCAGGCCAAAACAAACTAGTCTCCATATTTCTGGTTGGAGTGCTCAACTTTCAAAACGTTACGGTGTCGCAGCTTTTGATAATTTTCTTTTAGAAAAGCAATCAATTCTTTGAAAAGAGATATTTCAGTTTAGTTTGGTTTAGCAGTAATTTATGTGATATATTACTAAAACAAATTTACTTTCCTTTCCTAAGTAAAATAGCAATGTCTGTATGAAAAAGAAAATTACTGGTAAAATAATGGAAAACACGGTTGATACATAAACACAAAATGCTAACCACCCCAAACTATTCAAACAGGGTTTGTTTGATTTTGATGGACGCTATCTGTAGTGTACAGCTCAGACAGGGATACTTTGCATGGTGCCGGGTGTCCTAATTACAGCCAAGTCCAACAGTTGGGTGGTAGTGTTTGTGTATGGTATTGGATTTTGGCGGATTGAGGAATGTTCTTAGCCAAAACAGCTAGGGGGTTAGGGTTCAAGTACAATTTGATCAACACAATTCAGAAAGTGCAGGCTTTTTGTCTGGTCGGTTACATTTCTGTAAGAGCTTTCTGCGCAATGGGTTGGTTTTAACAATATAAAGTTCCAGAACAAGATGTGACATAAAACTGGACCTGTCTGACTACAATTTTGCATAGCTAATTGCACAGTACATATACTACATTTACAACACAGTATGCCGTCAATGCGAGCATGGTACAGTTCTTGCACATAACAGATCATCATCTCTTATAATGTATACTTGATGAACTTACGATCAGTTGCTAAAAAGCAACATCATAAATGGTCATATTCCATTTTTTTTCTGGAGAGCCAGTGCTGGTGACAATGTTGACTGGCATGACTTAAACTATTACCCAAAGCAATATAAAATTATTATTCTGTTTTTACCTTAATTGTAGATGACCAGCCTCCCGAGATCACAGGTTGTCCCTTTCAGGGGGTGATTAACAACACATTGCCAGGTAGTAATCGCGGGATAGCATTCTGGACAGAACCACAAGGCAGTGATAATGTAGCAGTAGTCAGTCAAAGTTCAGATTACCAGCCAGGTGCTAGCTTTCCGCCAGGTGCTACTGTTGTCACCTATAACTTCACCGATGCTGCTGGATTTGTAGCCAAGTGCTCCTTTAATGTAATCATCCAAGGTGGGGATTATATCAGTGACAATTGCTGAAATGCCAGAATTGTTTCAAGGCTACTATAACACACTTGCCAATGTCCCTAGTGCAGGATCGACCAGCCCACCTTTTCATTATTTGTCCAGCATTCTGTCAGCTTCTGTAAATGCTCTGTTTTTCAGAGGTTTGCTCATATCTGAAATTACTGAAATTGTAGTTTGTGTATGCCATATGTTCAAAGAAGATGCCACCGTTCTTTGGTGCCACATAAAGTCACAATGTTTGTTCACACAACCTTCCCATTGAAAAAGGCTATAGGTCTAACTATAGTGTCAACCTTTTCTGATTCCTGTGTAGAACACGTACAACAAAGAAGTGACCCCATTGGTGAGGAATAACACCAGCTCCCATCGGCTATTTTGTGCAAACCGGTGTACCGATTTTTTTTTTTTTCTTGGCAAAAAGATACTTGCCATTGGTTCAAACTTTGGCACATTTACAATGGATTACACGGTTAAGAGTTGCCCATGCAACACACTACATAGCCACATACACAAAATGCTGAAGTGGTATTATGATTGGCTAAAAGCGTTCATGCACAGGATACCTCATTTGCATAAATGCTCACGTAAAAATGAATGCACACTGTTTGACATACAGACGCTAAAAATGCAGCTCAGTTAGGGCTGTGCCGGATATCCGGGTATCCGGGTACCCGACTGAAACAGTCATTACCCGGTTCCATTTTTCGGTTCCAATTACCCGTAAACGACTTTTTAAAATTCGGACTTAACATTTGAACAATGTAATGTTTACACTTTTACAGACAATATATCTTGAAATTCAAGAGATTATACTCCAATAAAGAAAAGATCGATAGTATGGTATCCTCTGTTTTATAAATGTCAATTTGTTACCATTTACAGTACATGTACAAATGTATTTGTTCACCACCGGAGGCATGTTTTCAACAAAAACGAAAACGGGTATCCGGGTATCTGAACTTTCCTGATTTCGGGTATCCGGTTCCAAAAATATCCGAAAACGCACAGCCCTAAGCTCAGTGCACATTGCAACTGTATACACAAAACTTAAGCTGTATGAATTCATAAGGTGAGCATGAAAGGCTGTAATTAAATGGTCTTGTCTGAGTAAAAAGCATTCAATTACTTTGGGGTAAAATGTAGCTACTATTAGGTCTAGAACCACGCCTTCCGAGGTTAAACGTTTCCAGCCTTCACAGTAAGTTTGACTCACACTATGAACAACTTCACCCTGAAAATGCCCTGAAAATCAGTTTTGCCTGAAATAACAGTTCACCGTAATTTCACTGCATTTTCATGGTGTCTCTTCCTTTCAGATATACTATGAACAACTTCACCCTGAAAATATCCCGAAAATCAGTTTTGCCTGAAATAACAGTTGACCGTAATTTCCCTGCATTTTCACGGTGTCTCTTCCTCTTAGATATTAGTAATAATGTTCACAATGATTTCACGGCAAATTCACGGTGCACTCGAGAATTAATGATCTGCCCCAAAACTGCCACGAGAAGTTCATGGCATTTTCACAGCGTTTTCACAGCGAAGGAATCCCAAGAGTATTTCATGGCATTTTCACGGTGTTGTGTCGTCGTGAAATTGCCGTGAACTATTTATTTCAAGGTAAAACGGATTTTCAGGGCATTTTCAGGGTTAAGTTATTTATAGTGTCAATGCTATGTATTTTTTACCCCAAGATGTGAATGAGTGTACACATACCGCAGTATTTCAGGAGTGCTCAGTCAGAGGCTTAACCTGCTTCAACAGTTTAGGCGACTACACCTGCGACTGTCTGGTTGGCTTTGTCAGAGCTGCAAACACGGACAACTGCAAACGTAAGATAAGGGAGGCAGCACTCCTCTCTCACTTAAAATCTTATTTGTAAAACACTTGTGGCAGTCTGCAAGCAGTTTTGGGAAAATTGTCCTTTCTGAATTGTAAAAAAGAAAACTTCTGAATTGTGGTAAATATATGGAATTAACGAGATATGAATTGAACTGCTCGGTTGAATACTCTTTATTATTAGATAGTTAAATCTATTGACTTAAACAATTATGAATTGGGATAGATCCAAACCAAATAGCTCAGGTAAAGAAAATCACCAGTTTCATTTTGCATTTACCTAAACATGGCTTTGTTTTTCCCATGTAATTCACAGAGGGTAGAGTTTTCCGCTTATCTTTTGTAATCGTTGAGATCTTCTTCCAGCCAGTTGATTTTCCGCCTGATCTGACCAATCCTTCTTCCGTCTCATACCTTAATCATCAAGGACGCCTGCAATTCTTGGTAAGATTTTGCTGGTAACCTCAATGAGTTCAAAAAGACCGCTCAATGTCCAAAAGTTATACATTTGCTTAATCTTTGTGGTATTCCAACTGTGATTTGAAATTAATTTTTCTTGTTTTGTTTTAGTCTGTTCAAGGATCTGGGGCCAATATCATAGAGCTATAAGCTCACACATTTGCTGAGGACAAAAAGAAGTTATACTTAGCAAAAATAGGTTACCAGCCAAATTGTCATGTTATATGTATATTGCTTCTGGCTGGTTCTAGGCCAAATTGTACTAAGCAGATGAATTTGCTTAACAATATTTTATGCTTAGCAGCTCTGTTATATTGGACCCTGGGGCCAATTTAACAGAGCTGCTTAGCAGATAAAATTGCTTACTAGAAAAATTTGCTTAGCGGATTTCTTTGGTTACCAGCCATAATTTCATACAAAATGTATTTTCGCTGGTAGTCCGTTTTATACTGCTTAGCAAAACTACTTGCTTTGGAGTGTCGTGGCCGAGCGGTCTAGCTTACCGGACTCAAGTTCTGGTGTTAGCAGCAGAATGTGGGTTCGAATCCCGGCCGTGACACTTGTGTCCTTGAGCAAGACACTTAACCATAATTGCTTCTCTCCACCCAGGGGTTAAATGGGTACCTGTGAGGGCAGAGTTGGTTGATTAGCCCTATATGCGCTGTAATGGCAGCAATTGAGCTGTATACTCCCCAGGGAGCTGAGATGGTTTCAGGAATGATTTATGAGCCTTATGAGCCTTATGAGTAGGGGTAATGATATAATGTGCCTTGAGCACCACTTAATTGGTGGACATGTGCGCTATATAAGTCCACACATTATTATTATTATTATTATTATTATTATTATTATTATTATTATTATTATTATTATTATTATTATTATTATTATTATTATTATTATTATTATTATTATTATTATTATTATTATTATTATTATTATTATTATTATTATTATTATTATTATTATTATTATTATTATTATTATTATTATTATTATTATTATTATTATTATTATTATTATTATTATTATTATTATTATTATTATTATTATTATTATTATTATTATTATTATTATTATTATTATTATTATTATTATTATTATTATTATTGCATAGCAAGATTCTCTGCTTAGCAGCTCTATGAAATTGGGCCCAGGTGTGACATCACCAGCCTTTTATCACGGTTTTATCCATTTGTAATATTTGTAGCTTTGCATGGTGAAAAGGATAAGTAAATTGACTGTTTGTGGTGACACCATGTGAAATTCTGAATGGAGTAGTAATTAGTTCTGAAAAGAACTGGAGGTTACAACTCGACGTTTTGATCAGTATATGCTCTGATCGTCCGGTTTGTGCACATAACTGCCAGTTGTCAAGCAAGTTAAAACATCAGCACACACGTGTGTGAAAACATGTGTGAAAACATGTGTGAAAATGTTGCGCATGATCATACAAACACTGGCCAGTGTAAAATTTAAAGGACCATTGCCATTACATAGCTTATATCCAAAATTTACCATACACAATCACCATACCGTGACCATCCTGCCCAGGACTAATAAACCCACATTAATTATAGCATAGTAGCGTGACATCACATTTAATATCTTGCATTTTTCATAAATTACAGTTGGGTTTCGTCTTCAATCAGATGTCTGGCTTTGGCAGTGTAAATATATTGTACTTCTTCAGCGGCAGCATTGGGGTTCAGGTGACAGTCACATTTGATTCCACCTCAACAGTGACTCAAGAAGACGTTCAGAATACATTCGACCAAGCTGTCACCTCGGGAGATTTGCTCAGGAATTCTGAATACAAACTCGCACCAAGTAAAAACATAGTTATAGAGGGTATGAGAAAACGATCAATTTCTTTTTTTGTTTCATATCTCCCGTTATTTAATGCATGATGATCTATGCATGATGATCTATTCAGTCAGAAAGATTTCCTTTGTCAGAAAGATTTCCTTTCCCACGAAATGACACAAAGTGTAAAAAAACTTTTTATTTAAAAAAAAAACATATTTTGGTAATATTCATCAGAAAGTGAAGATTTGCATTTTCACGAACTGACACTAAGTCAATTCACCATAGACAGTACACTGTGAATGCCACGGCCGACGAAATGACACAAACTGAAGTGTCACTTCATGAAAACGCAAACCAGGTTTTTGTACAGTTTTCGTTTTCACAAACTAACACAAACATTATAGTGTTATCAGCAGTTAATTGCTTAGTAATTAAAAATGTCAGAGAGTCCAAAACAACATAGGCCTATTTCCGTAATTTGAAAGTTCTACAGAGACCACAAAGTGACAACAATTCAAAACAATTTTTGATGAAGAAATGTTTTCTTCAAATGTAACTTTTGTCCAGTGGGCAAGTTTGTGTCACTTCGTGAGACCAGTGATGTTATGCAAGCAGCGGCTTGCATAACTTCAAGTATAGCTGTAATTTGAGGTCTATAGTAGCCTCATATACTAGTAATAAAAAATAAAAATGCTTATAATAATAATGAAATGAAAGTTTATTGTATAGTCATGTTATTTCATATTTTTTTACCAACAGAGGTGTGTGTGGCTGGGTATTGTCAAAATGGAGGTACCTGCATACCAACGCCTGACACCTACCTCAGCAGCTGCACGTAAGTACTCTTCATTTAGACTAAGATACAAATTTTCCTGGCTAATGTTTAGTCCTCATAATATCCACAAATACAAACTACAGTGTCTGCACAAATGTGTTTGCATAAATCCCCAAAATTAAAAAAAATAAAATAAATTTAAAAAAAACGTATCCAATAAAAAATCATAGTGACGTGCATGGATTCCACATGTATTGCAATAAAAGCTCAAAGGCAGAATTATATGGTGGGATATTAATGTTTTATCACGATAAAACACCCAAAGATATTTTTCATGTATTCAAACTGTTAAATGTACAATTGGTGCTATGCATGCAGACCAGTCAGTCCGGCAGCTAACATTCAAATTTAACTTGTCTGAAAGAAATCAAGCTGTGCATGCAGGCCTGTACAGTTATTTGTTTTATACCAGTCAGTCCGGCAGCTAACATTCAAATTTAACTTGTCTGAAAGAAATTGTTAAATATGTGTCACCCCCGTTTTTCGCTATTTTATCGGATGTCCATTTTTTTTTTCATTGGAACATTGCTATTTTACTTGAGGAAGTGAATATAGATGCTGTAAAATAACACATTTCTCAAAATAATCGTGAGAAATGTGGTTTTACAGTAATTGTACCGAAATGAATTCATGGCTAGTCCCCTCATAAATTAATTACTTTTTTACAGTTAAATTTGTATTCCTTTCTAATAGGAAATTATCAATGTTCCAAAGAAAACTTCAAATTTTGGACATTGCCGGGAAAATACGGACGATACATCTATAAAGCCTGGCTTTGAGTTTTTATACAATTTGGTCTGAAAGTCTCAAGAAGCCTTATGGAGTGCCATGGTCGAGCGGTTTAGTGCATCGGATTTGTGTTCTGATGGCTGAGTCGTCAGAATGTGGGTTCGAATTCCAACCGCGACCATGGTGCTTGTGTCCTTGAGCAAGACACTTTACCATAATTGCTTCTCTCTACCCAGGGGTAAATGGGTACCTGTGAGGGCAGAGTTGATTGTTGTGTTTGATTAGCCCTATATGCGCTGTAATGGCAGCAATTGAGCTGTATACTCCCCAGGGAGCTGAGATGGTTTGAGGAATGATTTATGAGCCTGATGAGCAGGGGTAATAATGTAATGCGCCTTGAGCACCAGTTTGGTGGATACGTGCACTATTTAAGTCCACATTATTATTATTATTATTATTATTATTAGTATTAGTATTAGTATTAGTATTATTAGTATTAGTATTATTAGTGGAACTGCAAATGCTTTTGTTTAAATTGTTACCTATTAGCCGGGTTGGTTATTGTTTAATGGCAAATTTACCCTCTTGGAAGGGCAGTGGTTGGTCCACCCTTTCAAACATTTTTCTTACCAATCTTCATGTAATATTCTCCTTGATCGATGATATGTTTTGTTGCAGATGTCCATCTGGATACAGTGGGGATACATGCCAAAATGTAACAGGTATGTACATAATTGACATGGGTGTAAATTCCAAGTGATACGGATTGTAATTTGGCTATGATTGGCGGCAATCAAGGGTCAATCATCCCCTCTCCTGCTCAGTGGACTCAGGCCTGTGATTTCTCAGGATTTTTACAAATCTCCCTTAGCCTCAAAACTTTCTTGAAAGAAGAGAAGTAGCCACCAAGGAAAGAAAGAAGTAGCCTGTATTGTGTCCAAACCTCTAGTTTCTTGTTGTGGGGATGTGGATCGGAGGGTCTGTAAATCTTCCAAAATTAAACATCCAGAAGGTTCAGGGAGCTTTTGTCCTCATTTTTTAGGATTTTTTACTTTGCGCTGCGCTGGATCTGCGCTGGATGCCCTTCATATTCTTCCTACTTTGCCAAATTTGGTTTGCGAATCAAAACTAATTGGCAAATTAGCCATTGACAGCCAAGCAACTGAAAAGGCTACAGGCATCTACGTACAAGGCATAGTTGGCAACTTAGCCATTGACAGCCAAGCAACTGAAAAGGCTACAGGCATCTACGTACAAGGCATAGTTGGCAACTACAGCCAAGCAACTGAAAAGGCTACAGGCATCTATGTACAAGGCATAGTTGGCAAATTAGCCATTGACAGCCAAGCAACTGAAAAGGCTACAGGCATCTATGTACAAGGCATAGTTGGCAACTTAGCCGTTGACAGCCAAGCAACTGAAAAGGCTACAGGCATCTATGTACAAGGCATATTTGGCAAATTAGCCATTGACAGCCAAGCAACTGAAAAGGCTACAGGCATCTATGTACAAGGCATAGTTGGCAACTTAGCCATTGACAGCCAAGCAACTGAAAAGGCTACAGGCATCTATGTACAAGGCATAGTTGGCAAATTAGCCATTGACAGCCAAGCAACTGAAAAGGCTACAGGCATCTATGTACAAGGCATAGTTGCAAATAAGCCATTGACAGCCAAGCAACTGAAAAGGCTACAGGCATCTATGTACAAGGCACAGTTGGCAAATTAGCCATTGACAGCCAAGCAACTGAAAAGGCTACAGGCATCTATGTACAAGGCATAGTTGCAAATAAGCCATTGACAGCCAAGCAACTGAAAAGGCTACATGCATCTATGTACAAGGCATAGTTGCAAATAAGCCATTGACAGCCAAGCAACTGAAAAGGCTACATGCATCTATGTACAAGGCATAGTTGGCAAATTAGCCATTGACACTATGAATAAATTTACCCTGAAAATACCCTGAAAATCTGTTTTACCATGAAATAATAATTCACAGCAATTTCATGATGACACAACACCGTGAAAACACCATGAAATACCCTTGGAATTTCTTCACAGTGAAAACGCTGTGAAAACAACATGACATGACACAACATGATTTGGGGCAGCTCATTAATTCTCAAGATCGCCGTGAATTTGCCCTGAAATCACTGAAATATCTGAAAGGAAGAGACACCATGAAATTGCCGTGAAATCATAGTGAACTATTATTTCATGGCAAAACGGATTTTCAGGGTATTTTCAGGGTAAAGTTATTCATAGTGTGACAGCCAAGCAACTGAAAAGGCTACAGGCATCTATGTACAAGGCATAGTTGCAAATAAGCCATTGACAGCCAAGCAACTGAAAAGGCTACAGGCATCTATGTACAACTTAGGCATAGTTGCAAATAAGCCATTGACAGCCAAGCAACTGAAAAGGCTACAGGCATCTATGTACAAGGCATAGTTGCAAATAAGCCATTGACAGCCAAGCAACTGAAAAGGCTACAGGCATCTATGTACAAGGCATAGTTGCAAATAAGCCATTGACAGCCAAGCAACTGAAAAGGCTACAGGCATCTATGTACAAGGCATAGTTGGAAAAGACTTCACACAAAGTAGTATTTTGTTAATTGGCTAGAAAAACATGCATTAATCAAACTGCCTTGCACATGCACGATATGGTATTTGCAAAGAATTCTTTGTGAACTTGAGTTCACCAATCATGAAAACACAAACCACAACATGGTTTGGCATGCAGTGTATGGCAGTGGTCAGGTGCTTCACCTGATAATGATCGAGCTATGGCCCAATAATTTTGCCGCAATACAAGGCACAGCATGGAAGACGTACAGGATCTCATCAGCCGATTGCTGTAGCACATTGTGGTGAACTGATAGACAATATTTTGGGCGACGTCCCTAATGCTGACACATTGCAGCGCTAGCCCAAGTGGCCACTACACTAGTTAGCCGCAGGGATAACAACTGCAATGCTAAAAATTCCAGTGCCTCACCAATTTTTTTATTTGAGTTTGCTATCCATGAGTACCCCTAAATTTTTATAATAATCAACTTGCTGAATTTTTTTGGCCGGAAATAAAAAAATTGCAAGGGATTGCAAGTTTTTGTGCAACAAGCATATAACTTCAGTTTTTGTGGGCTTTAAAATAGGTATGTTGGCCTGCAGCCATTTTGTCAGATTAAGGAGATCTGAGTTCAATTTATTTTCAAGGTGATTGATGTTTTTATTACCAAAATAAATGAGTGTATCATCTGCATCTGTAGAGAATTACCACTCGGTGCAGATATATACTGTTGAAATGAGTAGAGAATTACCACGCGGTGCAGTGGCGTAAATATAGACAGTGCAGGCAGTGCGGCTGCACTGGGGCCCGTGGGGTGGTAGGGCCCGTAGAGAGAGCAGGCCATTCGACATTGTATTGCAGAGAACGGGCCCCTGCACGCACTTCGAATCGCCACCTTGGAAGTACGTCTGTGTTCAAAGAAGAACTCACTTAAAATTTAAGAGATGCCATTTGCTATATATGTCCTCGAAAAGGCAAACCCATGTCAGTCATATAGTTGGTTGATTAGTTGACTTGTTGACTTGATTGACTGTCTGTTTACGTTAGCGTGTCAGAGCGCTATCCATGGTTCTGATAGCGCAATAGCCTAAGTAACTAATTCGACTGTAAAATCCAACACATTGTTGGTAAAATATATAGGCCTACGCTTTGGTGTGTGCGTGTGTGCGCACGCACGTGCGTGCGTGCGTGCTTCATAACTAGTAACTAGCGTGCACTAGGGCCCGTTCATAACAGCGTGCACTTGGGCCCGTCGTAACAACGCTACGCCACTGACGCGGTGTATATATATACTGTTGAAATGAGTAGAGAATTACCACGCGGTGCGGATATATGCTGTTGAAATGAGTAGAGAATTACCACGCGGTGCAGATATATACTGTTGAAATGAGTAGAGAATTACCACGCGGTGCAGATATATACTGTTGAAATGAGTAGAGAATTACCACTCGGCGCAGATATATACTGTTGAAATGAGTAGAGAATTACCACGCGATGTAGAGACAAGTATTGCAAGGGCCTAGGTTTTCTAGATTTGTAGCAAACACGGATCTTGAACTCTAGCGAAGCTGATGTTTTGATGGACGTAGAAAGCTACACCGCCTCTGGTCCAGTTTTTCGTGAAGACCATTAGCCCAGCGCTATTAATTATAACTGTCTCAAGTGTTTATGTGCAGTCATCAGTTTCTCTGTGATGTGGTGATCGTCCATGGTTTGATTCAATGTCGCCATCTAATAGCAGTTTTACTTGAAAAGTAGGAACGTGATTTGCATAAGTAGGCCTACTCTCTTAATGTAAAAGAGTGAAAACCACTCTTTTACAGAGTCTTTTTTGGAGTGAAATCCACTCTGATTCGAGTGAAAAATACAGTAAAAGGCTACCAATTCACTCTTTATACACTACCAATTGTACTCTTTATCCACTCCAAAAAGACTTGTCCGCCATATAGCTCTTTGAAAGAGTGGTTTTCACTCTTTTACATTAAGAGGGTAGATAAACTTGTTTGGCCTATGTCCGGTCATAAAATCATATTTGTTTGTTTTTGCTTGTGTTCAGAAACTCCTACTGATCAACCTGGCCTAGTTATCATCGCCATAATAGTTGGTAGTACTGTTGCTCTCCTGCTGATATTTCTACTGGCTCTGTGCTTGTGCTATGCGATGAGAGGTGCAGGAAGGGGGAGAAGGGATTACCTGTATGAGGATAATTATGAGAAACCCTACAGACTCCAAGGTAGCAACACTCGTACTTCCATGTTCCGGCCAAGAAATGTGAGCGTTTAGATTTAATTTCTCATTTAAGACATTTTGTCTTTTTTAATGGTTTCATATTGTCACTGTTGTAATTGGTTTGTTGAAAATTAAATGAACTTCACCAGGAAAATGAACGAATGAAAAAATGAACTGTAAACTATGGGATTTCATACTTGGCACTTAATACAAGCTGTCATGTTTTTCTTAAATATTTTGAATTTCAGTGGGATCAGTTTACATATTTTTGTCTGCTTTTAAAACTAAGTGAATTCTAGAATCTGAATAGAATTAGGCGCATTGTTTAACGTACAGCACTGGCAAAATATTTGATAAACTGTGTTGGGTCTGATTGATCATGTGTATATCACATTCATGTTTAAAAAAATTATTATTATTTTTTTTTTTGGTATTGTAGATTGATGGCTACAGATTCTCTAATGGTGAGTTTTCTCTCCCTTATATTGCATCAGGAAGAGAAGCAGGAATACCGGTAAGCATATTTGTATATCTCATTAAATAATATTATTAATAATAATGTGGACTTATATAGCGCACATATGCACCAAACTGGTGCTCAAGTCGCATTATATTATTACCCCTGCTCATCAATCATTCCTGAAACCATCTCAGCTCCCTGGGGAGTATACAGCTCAATTGCTGCCATTTTGGCGCATATAGGGCTAATCAAACACAACAACCAACTCTGCCCTGCGCCATTTATCCCTGGGTGGAGAGAAGCAATTATGGCAAAGTGTCTTGCTCATCAAGGACACAAGTACCCCAGTCGCGGTTGGGATTCGAACCCACATCCAGCAGCCTACTTAAGCAGCAGCATTTCCCAGAGTCTGGCATTCTCCTGAGGACGATCAGAGCATACAGATCGAAATGTCGAGTTGTAACCTCCAGTTCTTTTCAGAACTAATTACTACTCAATTGAGAATTTCACATGGTGTCAGCGCAATTACTCTTACTTTTCCTCTTCACCACGCAAAGCTACAAGTTTGACCACTCCTATATAGTTAACACATAGAGATTTATCGGTGGTTGTGGTGGGGTGGGGTGAGGTAGGGGATCACAGATAATAATAATAATGTGGACTTATATGGCGCACGTATCCACCAAACTGGTGTTCAAGGCGCATCACATTATTACCCCTGCTCACAGGCGCATAAATCATTCCTGAAACCATCTCAGCTCCCTGGGGAGTATACAGCTCAATTGCTGCCATTTCAGCGCATATAGGGCTAATCAAGCACAACAACCAACTCTGCCCTCACAGGTACCCATTTACCCCTGGGTGGAGAGAAGCAATTATGGTAAAGTGTCTTGCTTAAGGACACAAGCACCCCGGTTGCGGCTGGGACTCGAACCCACATTTTGACGACTTGGCCATCAGAACACAAATCCGACGCACTAAACTGCTCGACCATGACGCTTCTTGTCAGAGTGGAATGTCGTAGAGAGTAGAGAGAGGGGGTAGGTCATGGGTCCTAATCCCATTCCAATCGGAAGATTTAACAATGTATTCTTTTGTTTTTATTGTCTTTTGTTACAGATTTATAACCTTGCATACAAATCAGATGCTGATTACTACTAAGGTATTCTGGAAGAATCCACAACAAACCGGATACTTCTACTAATTTGTTCAAAATGTGTAATTTACCACAATAAATACTAGGATTTGAAGCTCTAGGTACATGTTGGAAAAACATTCAGAGCTGGAAGGTTTGCGGTAGCACCATGTTATATCTCTAATGAGTTGTTAAAGTGTGTTGGACGAGACCATAAATTGATTGGCCTACAAGTAGTCAAACCACCGGTTCTTTTCAGAACCAACACACTGACGGATCCAGAGGGGCGGGCAAAGGGGAATGTGCCCCACTCCCCTTTTTAATTGTCCTTTTTTAAGCGGCTCCCTTCTTTTTTGGATGTGCCCTCTTTTTATGCAGTGTTTCCTCATTATTTGAAACCTTTGATCGGCCCTGTCTTGACTATCTGCATGTCTCCTTTATGTATGTGTTTTTCTTGTACTGTTTTTTTAAACTTAAATATCTGTTTACTTGTACAATTTACAGGGACATCAAGTACATTTAATGAGTAAATGTTGAATAATTAACCTCTTAAATGTTATAAAGTGCTTTATGTAAAAGAGAAAAAATGTATATATATATATATATATATATACTTGTAGTAAAACTAGTGGAACGCTGGTAGTTGTAACTCTGAGTTTCACGCGTTATGCGTTATGTCTGATGATCGCATAACGCGTGAAACTCGGAGTTACAACTACCAGCGTTCCACAAGTTTTACTACAAGTATAATATGCTCTGTCTACTGTGACATTGAGCACTCTACTTCAAGATAGACCGCTACTTTTAAGTATATATATATATATATATATATATATATATATATATATATATACACACATACATAACAGCAAAAGAAACGTCACCCCCTACATTTTGTTAAGTAATTATATTATTAAACATAATAAATATACAATGTTGTGGGATGGTTGGCTGCCAGGTCAACCAAATTTGCCACATTGTGTTCGTGTTACACTCCATACTCATAATATTCTTCATTAAACAAATTATATTAATTATAAAATGAAAATAATAAATATTTTTAGGGGTGACGTTTCTTTTGCTGTTATGTATATATAGAGCGCTCGTCTGGTATTCGAGAGGTCGCGGGTTCGAGTCCGGCATCAGCCAATTTTTCTTTGCTCGCGAACCGTTTATATAATAATTTCAGGTCAGTTTCTCCATATAAATCTACTTTGTGTACAACCACATAAAAGGCTTGTGTCCCGTTTGTGTGATCCCTGCTACCCCCGTTACCCGGGTTGTTTGCATCTGACCGGGGCTTGATCCCTGGCTACTCGGCAGATATGGTTTGGCCTCTGACCTGGCCCCATAGAGCAATAGATAATTGGCATAAGTGGACCGCCCACCAACATAGGGGCTGGTTAGCTCAGTTGGTAGAGCGCTCGTCTGGTATTCGAGAGGTCGCGGGTTCGAGTCCGGCATCAGCCAATTTTTCTTTGCTCGCGAACCGTTTATATATATATATATATTCATATTAGTGAAAGTTGTTCATTTTATGGTAGTAAATATTGTTTCAATCTTTTGACATTGATAATAATAATATTATAATGGGACTACTTCACGAGCGTATAAATATTATGCGTACTAATTAGGGAACCCAAATCAGGGCGCAGCTTTTGAATACCAGTAGCTGTTGGGCTAGCTGGCTTTGGTGATGGGCTTTGTGTTTTTTACCTCTTCACTCTCTGACTTTATAGTGTGACTTGTAAATTTTGAAAGAGTTATAAAGTAAATAGATAATGATCATCATATTTGTATTTTATTTAAAATAATTATTAAAGAGTGTTACAACATTAATAGCAATTATTATAATAAGGAAACTTACATAAAACCAGTTTAAAAACATATGGCCAGGTGCGCCATTTAATTATTTTGGGCGTGGTGTAAGCCCAATATTAGGTCAGGTTTACCACCAGGTATGGCCAGGTGCGCCATTTAATTGTTTTGGGCGTGGTGTATGGGTCAGGTTTACCCACACTGCGTTCTTGACTAAAGAAACCAGGCTTTAGGCCAGAAAAAGTCTTTGGTTTCTGGTCTCTGCGCACGTCGACTCAGACACGCGCATTGACATTTTTAATGTTTTGTCAAGATTACGTTTTTTTTACATTTTTATATGTTTTTACATACATTTTTTTAATTACCAAAATAATTCAGAAGCAAAGGCTTTCTATATAATAATAATTCACGGTTGTGGAGGATTTTTTAAAAAGAAAATAAAGTCAAAAATTCATTTTTAGTATCCTCATACCCTAAATGACGCACCTAAGGATATATTATCAACTGGACAGTAACTTAAAAATGAAATTAGCAGTTTGGTGTTTCAGTTTGTTTCAGTGAAGGATTCTCTTGTAAAATGCGGAATTTCAATGCATGATCATACACGTGGACGTCTTGAGCTCCGTTTTTTGATATGCACAGAATTGTGGTCATCATAAAATTGAGTGTTGGTATAATGACTCACCCCCAAACTGTTGAAGTGGATAGGGGCACAGAAAATGTACTCAAGAAGAAAAACAGTTGAATCATGTTTCATCTTATTCCAGATGGCTTGTAAAATTGTTTTTAATCTTGAAAATAAAAATATTGTTTTAAATTTTTAAAATAAAATGGTATAATTTGGAGAAGCTCTCAAAACTTTTAATCAATATTCTTGAAAGACCAATAAAATGGAAGGTAGTTAAAATTTTTGCAAAAAGTACTTTAAAACTTTGAAATGTGTAAAAACTGCTGTTAACATTTTGTCAAATAAAAGATTTCTTTTCATAACCACAATATTAATGTTTAATTTTCTCAATAATTTTCCACTACTGACGAAGTAAACACCAATGAATTAAGTAGTCTTCGTTCGCTTCTTCTATAAGGAATGTGTCCATTTTGAAGATCTATGTTTCTTTAAAAAAAATCATTGCAAATGCAAAGCATTCATATCTTTTGGTTTCTACAGACAATACCTCGTTGACAGCACAGAACGATAAAATCACAGATGTTCGTGAAAAAATTGAGGTTGTAGGGATTTCCTGGTTAAGAGTATGAATATAATTTAGGATTTCTGCAACAATCTTCAAAAATCAATTTCAATTATTCAATAAAATTATCAGAAGGTACCCTACGTTTTAATGTGTGACCCACGAACAAAATGTATGATCAAACACAAAAGTATATACTTGATTTAGGCAATTTATTATAAATTAAGTCGCTTCTAAACCGGTGATTAATAAAACCCTTTAAATTACAACGTTACAGTGTTCAGTTTAGTTCAAGCGAAACGAATGCTCCACATGTGATAAAGTGATAACGCTCATGGGATGATGAAAGTAGCGTTTTTACAGTCCGTCGATCCGTGTATGCTGCGACGTGGTGATGTCATACGATGAAAATACAAAATGGCGGTGCTACGCTCACACGATGAAAACACACAAAATATCGGTGCTCAGCTCACACGATGCAAACACGCGTGCAGAAAACGCAACTGGTCGTTTAACTCCCTGGTGAAATCTGAATAGACAAATGACTAAAGTCACACCAAACGACCTGCTCACTGGCTCAGTTAAAAATGTCGGTTGATCTGGTCGACGCTATTAAAGTATTATATTTCTAACATTATCTTTCTCATAGCTAGCTGGTTGTGTGTGTTCCGTTTTTCACAATCTTGAGTTTCATTTCATCATATCCGACCATCACATCATATCAGTACATCGTGCTAAAGTAATACACGTACGTACGTACGATCACGAGAGCCAGCAAAGAAAACAACATGGCCCCAAAAGGAATACTAATTCGGGCTATGATTGGCTAAGAACTGTGGTACTAATGAATATGTTAATTAAACAAAACTTATTGGTTAAGTAATTGAATATACACTACATATTCATCAAAACAAGGCAAGTTTCTGGGTTGATTGAAAGAAACATCTAAATGCTTGAATTTAACATGGTAAAGAAAACTCTTAGCCAAGATGATATAACAACTATGATTAAATATCAAATAACAAATAATTATTTTTGTGACTGGTTACTACAAGGTCATGTAAATCCCTTACTATTTGTATACTAAAATCAGCGGTTAAACAACTTTTTCCACTTTCACAAGCACTAACTTTCCAGCAAATCATACAATTTCACTAAGATTTTTATTTTTGTAACAAGCACGACTTAGATAAGTTTATGCAACCAGTAATACGCCATAGTTTTGTACCGAGAAATGCTAAGCCAAAGGTAAGTGCGTCATTTCACGAGTGCGGCGAATTACGTACATAGACAATATACAAATTGCATACTACACTCACAAAGTATTGCAACATCCCATTCAAGTTGGACGTTGGTAAAACACGGAACGCGGAACAGTTGTTACATGACATATTGCACTAACGTGTTACGTGTTTATTCGACAACTTCGTCACACGCGTATAACGTTGTTTTCTATGGTTTAATGTAGGCCTATACAAAAAAAAAAATCCCTGTCAAGAACGGGTTGCTCCACCAATGTAAGCATACCAAAATGATAAGCAAGGTCCCCTCACTCTGACCAATATCTTGAATTGCTGGAGCAACCAGTCCTAGGCCAGGGGTCGAAATAGGACATTATTTCCAGATAGTGATTGTTCCTGTAGGACTCTTCTCTCTTGTCTTACTAGCTATCCAAAATGGTGTCGGGCGTCTATTTTCCACATTAATTTACTATGCGCAATATAATGCGCGAAATGAAACAAAATCAATGTGGTGTATGGACAAGCAAAAAACTATCAAGGACGGGTTGCTCCACCAATTCCAATATACCAAATTGTTCCTGTAGGACTCCTCTCTTTTACTAGCTATCCAAAATGGTGGAGCAATCCGTGCAGCCACCACTGTCTGGAAATAACGTCCTATTTCGACCCCTAGGACTGGTTGCTCCAGCAATTCACGATATTGGTCAGAGTGAGGGGACCTTGCTTATCATTTTGGTATGCTTAGATTGGTGGAGCAACCCGTTCTTGACAGGGTTTTTGTTTTTTGTATACATTGAACCATGCACAGAAAACAACGTACGCGTGTGAGGAAGTTGTAGAATAAACACGTAACACGTTAGTGCAATATGTAATGTAACAACTGTTCCGCGTTCCGTCGTTTCCGTATGGTTTTACCAACGTCCCCCAAAGTTCAGTTTGGAGAACTGTGTTACAATAATTAGGTGTTCGGGTATGTGCCCGAAACACCTATTGTTTTTGTACGTTTTTAGGTGTTCGGCTTTTCAGCCGAACAACTATTGTAATTGTTCCGTTTTTAGGTGTTCGGCTTTTCAGCCGAACAACTATTGTAATTGTTCCGTTTAAAAAAAATTTTTTTTTTACTTCTCCTTCTTCTTCTCCTTAACTCTTCTCTACATCGAAAGTGCAAGTTAACAATTTCACACAACCTTGAAACTTCACACATATAAAGACCTTATCATGTAGATGAATCTAGAAGTTGTTACGTCAGAAGTTGTTACGTCATGATGACGTCATCAGGTATCAAAAATGACCATTACAACCTTGAAACTTCACACATATAAAGACCTTATCATGTAGATGAATCTAGTTACGTCATGATCACGTCATCAGGTATCAAATTACAAGCCATTTAAGTTTTTAAAATGACCATTTGCTATCGACTGTATATCAAAATATACTAAAGCTATGATGTTCATAATCTGGGATCTGATAGATCAAGGCTTAGGCAACATTTGAAAAGTTAACGTCAAAATCGTCTGACATTTGCTTCCGGTCGTACCGGAAGGTCAAAGTTTTGATTTTTTTTCTTTTCTTCAAAATTCCTTTTCTGGGCCAAAATCCCATTGACTTAACACACACCAGACACTTGTGGTTCTGGGGCCCATTGTTTACAAACCGCAGAGACTGAGATCGTTATCTACTGGAAAACAGCTGGCGGTCTTCACGGGGACGTTTGCGGTTTCACAGGCTAAACCTCTTGCAGGATAAAATATATTTTATAGACGTGTGGTTGGGCGTATAACGGATGCGCTACAATATTTCTAAAACCATAGATCGTATTAACTTAATACTGCAAGTACTCATTTGACGAATCTTAAGTCACATTTTAACAATGATCCCAATTGATGAGGACATCAATTACCGTCACTTTCGAACACCTTGAGTTTGTGCACAAACTCTGAATTTCTAGTTTTTTTTTTTTTAGGTGTTCGGGTATGTGCCCGAAACACCTATTGTTTTTGTTCGTTTTTTTTGTTTTTTTTTACTTCTTCTTCTCCCCAATAACTGTCCGGTAACAAACACATACTTGCAAACTTCACATGAACTTGAAACTTGGCATGTACTTAGAACTTAACAAGTAGACAAAACACGAGTTGTGAGTGACCCCAATTTGACCTTACTTCCTGTCCAAACCGGAAGTCAAAGTTTAATATTTAAAAAAATCATATCTCAACAACCACAAGAGGTAAATTCACAATTTTTGTACCATTGTACAGATCGTTAATTGTCAAAAAATATTTACAAAAAGGTGACCCCAATTTGACCTTACTTCCTGTCCAAACCGGAAGTCAAAGTTTAATAATTTAAAAAAATTATATCTCAACAACCAGAAGAGGTAAATTCACAATTTTTGTACCATTGTACAGATCGTTAATTGTCAAAAAATATTTACAAAACGGTGACCCCAATTTGACCTTACTTCCTGTCCAAACCGGAAGTCAAAGTTTAATATTTAAAAAAATCATATCTCAACAACCACAGGAGGTAAATTGACATTTGTTGCACCATTGTATAGATTGTTAATTGTTGAAAAATATTTACAAAAAGGTGACCCCAATTTGACCTTACTTCCTGTCCAAACCGGAAGTCAAAGTTTAATATTTAAAAACAATCATATCTCAACAACCACAAGAGGTAAATTCACAATCTTTGCACTATTGTACAGATCGTTATTTGTCAAAACAATTTTACAAAAAGATGACCCCAATTTGACCTTACTTCCTGTCCACACCGGAAGTCAAAGTTTAATATTAAAAAAAATCATATCTCAACAACCACAAGAGGTAAATTGAAAATTTTTGTACCATTGTACAGATCGTTAATTGTCAAAAAATATTTATACCCCAATTTGACCTTACTTCCTGTCCAAACCGGAAGTCAAAGTTTAATATTAAAATAATTTCTAAATTCAGTATTGTATTGTATTCACATAAACTTCTCGCGAGAACTTCAACAGACGTTAACATTTGACTTCTCCAACACTTCGAATTGATGACGTAACCATTTTAACTTCAACCGAACACCTTGTTTTTGTAATTGTGACAAAAACTTATATCTAGTTTATTTTATTTTATTTACACTACTTAAGACTTCTTGAAAGTGCCTGTGTTTTGAAGTCAATGTTCTTTTTTGCTGTTTTTGCTCGGAAATTATGTAATACACGATCGATGAAATCGGATTAAATGATCATCTCACCTGTTACTTGTAAAGTGCTATTTTGAGCATGTTGCAATACTTTTGGCCAGTGAGTGTATAGTTGACGACATGTACTGCAGAAAAAAAAATCGCGGCCGGCGCGCGCGCGCGCGATCGAGACTAACAGTATAGCGCCACCTAGCGGTTTACTCACTAAAACTAACTTTTAGTTGACACTGTCTACATATCTGTGGACTTTTCTTGTTTTTGGTTTTAAATCTGAAAAGAGGTAGCATAGAATCTTGGAGGTGAGTTTGAATCGCAAGTGTCATGTTTGGGACACCATTTTGGGATAAAGAACATTGCCTGCTCGATATCGATAGGCCTAACGTTACTTGTGAGAAGTCTTGTCCATCTATCATAACTTACAACTAGGCCTATTATTAGTATTAAGTAACGTTAGTTCGCATGCCAGTCAACTCGCCCCCTTGCAAATTCGCCCCTTACAATCTCGCCCCCTACAAACTCGCCCGCCCCCCGTTGGTACAAACTTGCCCGCCCCCCCGTTGTACAAACTCGCCCCTCGCAATGTCGCCCCCAACCAACTTGCCCATCAGGAAACTCGCCTCACGGCAAACTCGTCTCGTCTCCCGACAAAGTTGCCCCCGACAAACTCGCTCCCCGTAATTTTTTGATGCATCTCACGCTATTGAGACTGGCTGTAAGAGAGTAAATAAAACTTCATTATAAAGGGCATTTTATTTAACAAAACTAAATGTGACCTGCTCTGTGAAAATGAGTCACAAGTCGCAAATTTGACAAATAGAGATTTCTATGTGGCTGGAAAGAGTACATCATCAGCTTCTACTACTAGTACTATTATTACTTAATATTATTAGACTGGTGTGTGGCATATTGCATTATGGAGATATGCCATTTTAAATAAGAATTTGCATAATTAACACAATTGAATTGTTAGGAAAACAAGCGTCAAAAGGAAAACAAATGACAGAAATAAAACAACCTACTCACAAAAAATTATTTATTTTAATATTTTTATTGATTGAAAATGACGTTTATGTAAATATATTATGAAAATTTAGATCCTAATGATGTCAACAAACATGAAAACCCAAAATCAGATTTTCAGAAAAAAAAATCATCCTTTCACCATTCAATCCCCCATTACGTGTAAACGCATGGTGCGACATGTGACTCATTTTCACAGAGCAGGTCACAAATATTACATGAAATAATTCAACAGTTACAACTAAAATAGAATAGGCCTACATAGAAAACTAGCTAAACAAAAGTTACTGTTTCTTTTAGTTTTACGATATATTATGTATTATGTATATTCTATGAATATTTACAAGTTGTATTTTGTTTATTTAATTACATTTTAATTATCTGTATTTTGTATGTGATTACTTATTTTTTATTTTACTTATTTATTTTACTCAGTATTTTGTTTTGCTAGTTTAGTATTTTTTTCTATTTAATTTATAACTACTAATATATGTATTTTCGTTAAATAAAACGTGATGATTTTTATGTTTACTCTCTTAAACCAGTCTCAATAGCGCCAAATAATTTAAGTTAGTCTTAAGTTATAAGACTTTAATTGGATTCATTAAAATAGTTATGTCCCCGTACATCATGCCTTTATTATAATTTTTTAATTACTCTCTTATATTAAACTAGTCTCGTGAAATGCATCAAAAAATTACAGGAGCGAGTTTGTCGGGGGACGATTTTGTAGGGTGGGGAGGTCGACTTTGTTGGGGGCGGCTTTATGAGGGGTGAGTTTGTCAGGGGGCAAGTTTGTATCAACAGGAGGCGAGTGTGCCAGGGGGCGAGTTGACTGGCATCCATTAGTTCTACAGGAGGGTCTATCGTTAGCCTTGCCCCACCAGTGTGGCACGGAACTGAATCCTTAGCCACACGTTGGTTCCATTGACGCTAACGGTCTCGATTTTGTAAATTCTTCGTGCTCAAATTGACTATTTTGACACACTAAGTACGTTCCTTACATGTTGAACTATCAAAGCAGCCCAAAAATTGGTGATTTTACTTTTCATTTATATTTCGTGACATAACGGCCCGAAAATATTACAAGACGATCGGCAGTTTGCAGAATTCAACGAGGGCGGCCATCTTGAAATTATGAAGAGAGGTCGGGTAGAATGTCATATCCGACCGCCACTTTTTCTCATTCAATATAACCAATGATGATGATGGACATGTAGGCCTACTTCAAATTATTCCAGGATATTTATTTCATAAAAAATGAGGCATTTTTGGTATACGATGACTTCCTCAGTCATGTCAGTCTGATCTTGTCAACTCCACCTTTAGTGACTAACACGGTCATTGTACATGCGCAGTGGCAACTATAGTAGGATCCTTGTATTTTCTGAAGGGGAGGATTTTTTTAGAAGGGAAATAAAGTCTGAAAACCATCATAAAAGTGGATTTTAAAGATAGTTTTTGCTTTCTGTACCCCCAAAAATTGATAGAATCATTTTTTAACTGGTTAGTGGTTGCCAAAAAATTCCCAAAAAACCCTTAAAAAGTGGTGGTAGGATACGACATTCTTTGCTTATTTCCCTTCTAAAGTACTGTCCATCATCATATGTTTTCCACCTTACTGGGTAGGTAAGATTACATTATTGGTTATATTGAATGAGAAAAAGTGGCGGTCGGATACGACATTCTACCCCCCCCCCCCCCCCTCCCCCCCAAACAACTACATGTAATAACAAACAACTCAGGAAAAACTTCAGTGCTTAGAAATAATACATAAATTTGCAGTCGGCAAATCCATAGCTCGAGGTTTGGTGACTGAAAATTTATTCTGGACCCTCGCTCCCTATTTCTTTTGTTGATAAGTTGTAAATATTTTACATATTTTGACAACATTGTGGAGAATTGTCTTTGAAAATGGTTAAAGTTCAGTAGTATTAATCTAAAAAAATCATTGATAACAATTTACATTTAACTGACTTGGTGTCATATTGATGATAATACACACTTCACTTGAAAAATTGTTGTCTAAAATGAATTTCTATTATCCGAACACAGAAATTCCACATTGGAATGAATTTGAACAAATAACCTTATCTTTAACCCGAATTTCCCCAAATCAGTATCCTCCAAAATCCTTCTGGTTTTGTCTGATTTTGATGGATTCAGTTCTCCACAATATAGCCCAGTGAATAGAGCATGTAGCCACGTGTACCAAATCCATCAAACTCCACCGGCTGCTTTTGTTGGATTCAGGACTGTGTACAGCCAAGCCATGGATGCTTTGCATTTGCTACTGTACCAATTTCATCAAAGTCCAACAATTGGGGTACCTTTTTACTGCATTGGGATGGTTTCTAGCCAAACTGCCAAGGGGGTTAGGGTTAAAGGGAAGGTACAACATTGGTAAACTGAAAACTTACTTGATTTAAAGTTGGTTCATGTACGTATCAATCATCCTGAAAAAAATAATAATTTGGTCATTTGGTTGTTACGTCGAATTGACCAAAAAAAAGGTTGCCGGATATGCAGTGCATAGTGTTAGCCAGAGGGATGTCTGGGTGTCTTTTGGACACCCTGTTTCAATTTTGGACACCCTATTTCATCTGTCATTTACATGTAAAAGTATTGTAAGTGAACAATTTGGACACCCTGTTTCATCTGTCATTTACATGTAAAAGTATTGTAAGTGAACAATTTGGACACCCTGTTTCATCTGTCATTTACATGTAAAAGTATTGTAAGTCAACAATTTGGACACACTGTTTCATCTGTCATTTACATGTAAAAGTATTGTAAGTGAACAATTTGGACACCCTGTTTCATCTGTCATTTACATGTCAAAGTATTGTAAGTGAACAATTTGGACACCCTGTTTCATCTGTCATTTACATGTAAAAGTATTGTAAGTGAACAATTTGGACACCCTGTTTCATCTGTCATTTACATGTCAAAGTATTGTAAGTGAACAATTTGGACACCCTGTTTCATCTGTCATTTACATGTCAAAGTATTGTAAGTGAACAATTTGGACACCCTGTTTCATCTGTCATTTACATGTCAAAGTATTGTAAGTGAACAATTTGGACACACTGTTTCATCTGTCATTTACATGTCAAAGTATTGTAAGTCAACAATTTGGACACACTGTTTCATCTGTCATTTACATGTAAAAGTATTGTAAGTCAACAATTTGGACACACTGTTTCATCTGTCATTTACATGTAAAAGTATTGTAAGTGAACAATTTGGACACACTGTTTCATCTGTCATTTACATGTAAAAGTATTGTAAGTGAACAATTTGGACACCCTGTTTCATCTGTCATTTACATGTACAAGTATTGTAAGTGAACAATTTGGACACCCTGTTTTGAGATTTCCAGTAAATTAGAACACCGTATTTCTAAATGCTGACTAACACTTTGATGCAGTGTATATTTGAACTTGAAGTAGTATTCTAGAGCGGAGCCAAAATGTTTTCTTTTTAAATTTCTTTTTTTGTAGGTTCTGGTTGATTTGAACGGAATGTTTTCCTGGACTAACTTGAGACACTTCTGTTAATCAACACTTAGCAACGATGTTCCATCCTTCCAACACCAGTGCCACGCTTCAGCAGTCCGAGCCCATGCCTAAGTGGCTATGGATTTGCATTTCTAAATCACTGGGTATCAAGACGCACCCAGACGATAGGCCGATACTAGCCACAGGGCTGTATGCATTCACTCTTATCTGCACTTTGACGTATTTCATCACCTGCTCCTGGTATGTGGTTTATGACATAGAGGCCACCACAACCAAATTTGACGTCCTGAATGGCTCGGTGACGATTGTAATGGCAGCTGGATTTTGCTGTATGACTGTGTACGCCAACGGCTTAGCCTTTAAACTTTTCACCAACACAGTGTTCCGACAGAGTCTACGTCTTCACTCAAAGACCATTCTGAAAGTTAATACATCCTTGTTACTTATTGTGTTAAGTCTTTTATTCATAGGGATCTACACGTACATTTGCTACTCAGGTTTTCAAGCGAAGTTCTGTGAAGCAGTACAACTTAGTCCAGTCATATGCTACATTCGCTTTCCAAGTCAAATAGCATTATCCATTATATCATTCATCTGGAACTTAATGGTTGCTGTTGTTTGTATGTCGGTTTGCCGAACTCATACAATAAGTGAGTACTTTTAGTTCTTCCATCTTTCTTTCATCTTTACATTTTAAAGTTTTAAATGACATTATGTTTCTTATTACTGAAAGCCGAAGGCCAGGTTATTGTTATTTACTTTCTCAGAAAAAATGTTTAAACCAACAGCCACTTGTTCACAATGTCTAAGGTGTTAAGCATGTGTTTTTAGCAGACGACAAAATGGCTAACATCTCACTGGATGTGCATACATTCATTGCTCAAAATCTCAACAAATCTAAAAAATACGATCAACACTTTTGGAAGAATTTGTCACCCATTTTGTTGTTCTAGACTTTATTTTTTGCTGCATTGGTTATTAAGGCCCCCCAAAAAAGTCTCCGGTTTCAGGTCATCAGTCGGCTTCAAAATCAGTGCGGTGACACGCTTTATTTTTTGGCCATCTTTTCTTGCCAACAGGGAAATACGTGATACATTGTATACGCGGGGACCAAATTTCCCATATACAAAGTATGGTGGCTAAGAGAGGCCTCACAAATCAGGCAAACATTCATATTCCTATGTGAACAAGTTATTTAAAACACAGCATAGTAGAATTCCAATCAATCCAGCAATTTTGGCTTTAATTGGACATCATCTCATAGCAAAAAAAAAAAAATTAAAAAAATAAAAATGCTGATGCGCAGGTCTGAGGCGACACACGCATAGACCAGAAACCAGAGATTTTTTGTTTTGGCCTAAACAATCATTGCAGGAAGTTTAATGATGCTTTTGTTTGAAAATGTTGAGTGTGCCATTTGCTGACGATCTTGTTTGTGTGGTGTCAGATGTCGACTTTCACTTAACCCGTTAACTTCTTCTTTCGTATGATGATGAGCAGCTTAGAGTGCTAGTAGCTGCATACATCGGTTTGATGACATTAGTTGAAACAGGGTGGACCGCGTGAAGGTTGTCATCTCCCAACCCACCCGTTAACTGACTGTGAAAGATTCTGTCAAACGGTTTATAGCGAACTAACCAGTAACTCCCAGCACTGGTTCCATGCCTTACTCCAACCAGTTGTGTTTTGAAATTTGCAGGCATCCGTCACTTTCTTCTGGAGCTGGATGAGGATGCCATGATCTATGAGACGGCGAACAAACAGCCAAAGACGTCAATCTCCTCTGAAGACTCAACTGGCACTGGAAAAAAGATGGAGGATGTGCAGAAAATAGAAAACAATTCAATCATCCAGGATGATTTAGCTGTCCGCAGGATCGAAGGTTAGTTCAGAAGAGGCCGACAGCTTATTTCAATAAGCAGACCTCATGACCTCATTTTATTCCATTGTCATGCACTTTACTTTAGGAACATCTCAAACTGACAACGCTTGGAATGCTCCATTGGGAACACTGGCAGTCAACTCCCAAGGGTGAAACTTTGGAACAAGCATTGTTGCCAAAATGAACATGTCTGCAGCACTATATTATTTGAGACTTGTTAAGCTTATTAAAAACATCTCCTATGTTTGGCTAAGACGACCAACAACAAAAATCTATAAAGCGAACAAATTTTGAAAGATAATTGTTGTTAAACAACAAAAACAAACATGAAATTCTGATGTCGGAAACTGTAAATAAAAGTGATAATATTTCAAATGTGCTTGATTCTGATTGACAACCGCACTGGCCAATCGGAAGACTGCCCACACCCTCGGCCAGTTACATACAATACATTGTTTGGCCATGTGCAACATTAAAATGAAAATTTTAGGTCGTGTTTTTAATTCACAGGTACTATGTACTGGTTGTTTTTTTTCGTTCAGTGTCTCAAATGAAAGAAATAGCTTCCCTAACCTCAGAAAAATAGTAATTCAACATTTCAATCTATTTTTTACCGTCAAATCGGCCCAAACAGCAATTTTGTGGCACCATCATGTTGGTGGGAGCATATTTGCATGTACATTGAAGATGTGCTCTTCCTTGAACTCAAGATTATTATTATTATTATTATTATACATTTCTGGTAATGAAACCAAGGATGCCTCAAAAGCACACTTAAGCACTGTAGCTCGGAAGCCTGAGGAAACCTGTAAACAAGGGCGTTTGCTATGTGAACCAGAAATACCGGGGTAAACCCCTACTCTTCCACGATAAGTGTTCTGGGTTCTTTTACGTGCATTACTTAATCTAGTACATGGGACCTACGGCTTAACGTCCCATCCGAAGGACAAAGCAATTATGGTTAAGTATCTTGCTCAAGGACACAAGTGTCACGACCGGGGCTCGAACCCACACCCTGCTGCTGGCAACACCAGAACTTGAGTTCGGTGCGCTAGACCGCTCGGCCACGACACTCAATTCGGCCACGACACTCCAAAACAGGAGATCACATAATTTACACATTGTGTAGTATACAGACCTGCCTGGCAGTTATATACAGAATGTAGTCTTGGTTCAAGACTGTTTCCATCGCCGCATGCCACAGGAGGGCACTATCTCTACACAAGCCTCTATCAAACACAGTCTTGGGAAACTTTGTTGAATCTCCCCCCGAAAACGGGAGAAAACCACTACGCATGTGTCAATTTGATATGCCAGCGCGGCCCACATTTTTGGGAAACAAATCAAATGTTTATAAGCGTGTGCACCAAAAATGTGGGTCATGATAGCATATGGATCGTGTATCAAGAACAGACTATACAGAGTGGATTAGACCAAGCAATCTCGGTCCAGGCGTGTATGTGTACACTATTTTTTCAAGCCATGTGTCAATCAACTTAACCCTCCTACTATAGCTGCACTTTAGTGGGAAGTTGCTGTAGAGGTCAAAATCAGTAAACTGCCTGTTTTGACTGTTGAACCAAATGTGCACACAGGGGCATTTTTTTGTACTTTCATTTTGACCACCCTGAACAATACCAGACAATGCTTTTACCAGTCAAAAACAGTCGACTCATTTTGACCTGTAAATGTACTTACTACATAGGTTTGACAGTGTTTGACTTTTAAGTGCACTAGATATACATTGGCAAGTATATCAACATTTTGACTGATTTTGACCCTTGTAGTAGTAGGAGGCTTACCGTAATTTCCTGCGTATAAGACGCTCGGTGTATAAGGCGCATTACCCCAGAATCGGGGGAATGTGATTAAAGTGTCAACGTACAAGGCGCACCGCCGTATAAGGCGCACCATGACCGCTCAGTAGTGCAGTGCATGCCAGAAGCGCTATAGCACGACCATGCCGCCGCCGCCACCACCACGCGCGCCGATCAGGAAAGTAGTCTGGTTGCGGCCCAAGTGATCCCGCGGTGTTGTGCGTAATACACTGATTAATAATCGAGGTGAAAAACAGACACGGCAAAAGTTGACAACCTTGCACACATCGCATAGAGACTTAGTCATTAGAAAGCGTTGTAGATAAAAATGCGCGATCGTGTACGATGTTGGGCATGCTATTTTTAGAAACAGGGGAATTCTGCTTTTGGTACGTCACACACGAGTGAGGTCTTTCGTGAGTATTATTTACGGTGAATGAATGCATGAAAATCTTGCGCTAACGCGACGACCTTCTTCATTGGAAAACACGGCCGCTTTGTTAGGTTGAGGTCCACCGAAAGTTACACAAGCGGTAATCATCACTTTGATCTCAAGCGACACCAGATAAGGCGCACCGTTAGATAAGACGCAGTGACGTTTTCGTACCTTTGAAAGTCAGATAAGCCGCGTCTTATACGCAGGAAATTACGGTAATACACCAAGCAAAATTAATGTACAGCTGTGATATTTTGTACAATTGTGATTTACCAATATTGTACAACTGTGACTTATGTTACAGAATAATTATCCAAAGAAAAAGAAAATAGTATGCGTCACTATCCCTTTGTTATGGAGTGCCATGGTCGAGCGGTTTAGTGCATCGGATTTGTGTTCTGATGACTGAGTCGTCAGAATGTGGGTTCGAATCCCAGCCACGACCAGGGTGCTTGTGTCCTTAAGCAAGACACTTTACCATAATTGCTTCTCTCCACCCAGGGGTAAATGGGTACCTGTGAGGGCAGAGTTGGTTGTTGTGCTTGATTAGCCCATATGCGCTGAAATGGCAGCAATTGAGCTGTATACTCCCCAGGGAGCTGAGATGGTTTGAGGAATGATTTATGAGCCTGATGAGCAGGGGTAATAATGTAATGCGCCTTGAGCACCAGTTTGGTGGCTACGTGCGCTATATAAGTCCACATTATTATTATTATTATTAGTATTAGTTGCACTTGAGTTCTATCAGAAAATCTAGACCCTGATCTTTTTTTGAGACTGGAGACTGTGCCACAGCTACAATTGTGTTTCAAAATCCTTTCTGTCTTTCTCTATCATGCACATGTAGCTGCATGGGACAGAAGCGAATTTGAGAGAAGACAGCACCGCGTCTCATGCTCACTCCATGAGGTGAGCCTGTCAATCACAAGTGATGCCATGTTGGAACAGGAAATGCCAGACGCTGCCGGATGTCATTGGCCAGGAAATACTCGGGTAATAATGAAGGAATACATACTTTTGAATGTCCTCTTTGGTAAATGATGGACATCCTGATTCATTTGTACAGTGTGTCTCAAAAAAAATGCAAACAAAATTTTACGGAATTTCAGACGTAGAATGAGTAACCAGCATAGATAATATAGGTATGGTTTGAAAGATACACCTTTCCACTTTAAAATGAGACATCAAACGTCCAAATCTGAAAATTTTTGACAGAGTTATGAGTACTTTTCCAAGAGAGGTCAAATTGACGATGGGACCAAGTTTTCAATTTTAGGCATTGGGACAAAGGTAGCCTAATTGCCTCTGTGTGGATAATTGCCTGGCCTACAAAAATGTGTTTAGCGAGTAAACACAATTCTAAACATTTTCTTGCTATCAGTTTGTAAACATGTTTACATGCTAAACATTTTTAGCGGATAGTGTTTAGCCAATGAAAATTGATGTTTAGGAATTGGACATGTGCGTTCAGCTAGTAAACATGTTTACAAACTGATACCAAGAAAAGTGTTTACTTGCTAAACAGTTTTTTAGAGTATTATGTAATGTGCTTAATTAACTTGTGCAACTGTGTACTGTCAATTCATTTTTCGTCAAACATTGATCATGGTTGGTGTTCAGCTAACTCACGAGCAGAGAGTTTTTTGTGTCACGGAGTACATCTGTACTGGAAGAGTAAATGGTGTTATCGATGCATTTATGCAGCGATTCCCAGATCGAGATCCACCTGCAGCCAGCACTATCTGGAGAAACCTGCGAATGTACCGGAGGGAGGGTACCAGCCTCAATCTCAATCGAGGGCATTCCGGGCGACATCGGACTGGGAGGTCGGAGGAACATTTCGAGGTTCAGGAGCGAGGTGTGTTTAGGCGCCTGTGATGGGCTCAAGACGGCACTCCGGCTCATCGTCTACTGTCTGTCCGAGAACGCCTTCATGAAGCGTTCGGAGACCGTGTCATAGCGTTGAATCATGTGCATGAATGGCCACCGAGATCTCCAGACCTCACCCCGTGTGATTTCTACCTCTGGGGATACTTGAAATCCAAGGTGTACACGACTCCCCCTCCGGACCTGCAGACTCTCCGTGACAGAATAAAAGCTGAGATTGACGTCCTTTCGGCAGACTCCAGATGTTGTTAGGAGAGCGATGGGAGACATGGAGTGACGATGTCGCCTGTGTATCGAGCGAGAGGGAGGGCATGTTGAGGGGGAAGGGATGTAATCATCAACAGTTCATCCACATTGCAACACTTGCACATCTAAACAAAATCGATTATCACTGCATTTAAAAACTTGGTCCCATCGTCAATTTGACCTCTCTTGGAAAAGTACTCATAACTCTGTCAAAAATTATCAGATTTGGACGTTTGATGTCTCATTTTAAAGTGGAAAGGTGTATCTTTCAAACCATACCTATATTATCTATGCTGGTTACTCATTCTACATCTGGCATTCCGTAAAATTTTGTTTGCATTTTTTTTAGACACACTGTATAAACACTGCAACTGACTGTATTTCATAAATTATTTAACAATGGTATCAAATGATGCACAAAGGGGCTGGTCCTTGTGTATCTATGTGGTTTGTCATCACTTGCCATTGCTTCTATCTACAGGTTTCATCCGTGGTCAGGGTCAAAAAGGCCATCCAATATCCTGCGGAAAAGACCAATGACCTTGTTTGTGGTACACTTGCGATAGTCCACAGGATCAAGTGACACCAGAATTCTATTACCTACATGAAATGTGCCACCTTGTGTATTTGTGAACAGTGGATTTGGCCCATTCATGACATTTTGTTCCACAGATTGACGTGCAAGGTCTCAAAAAGAAGCAGCGCAGTCTGAGAGACTTAGCCAACATGTGAGATAACTGTATATCGCTCACGCACCTTAGCGTTTACTGAACGCACCCATTGTTTGCCACACAAATGGTTCTCCTGCGTCTAGTTTAAGATTGCGTTCTAGTTCTCTAGGAACTAGTTTCGCATGGAGATGCCTATCCCATGATGGCCCTTGGCAGGCCGGGCAGGGGGTGCAAAACCCGTAACCAAGCTCATTGTGTGTGGGCGAGTACAATGCCGTGATGTGAATTACAGCAGGCTGGCACACTTCATGTAGGTAATAGACTTCTGGTGACACAAAATTTACTCTGGTGGCATTTTCGCTTCACATGCCTCCTGTTTTTCTGTTTTTAGGCATATTGTTTTTACAAAATCCTACATATTTTGGGGGGTAATTTCAGCATGTTGTTTTCTCAGACAAAAGCACTTCAGATTATAGAGTAATTTCTAAAGACAGTTGATACTAAATTTTATACCAGATAATAAATTTTAGGTAATAATTTGTTATTTATTTGATAATCTGGTCATTATGATTGCCTCTCTACATGTATGTCTCATGTCGACCTACATGTACATTGTTAGCTAAAGCTAATCATATGATGGGGGGTATTTCCATGGTTACTCATGTTCCATATTTGAGGTATTAGGCCCCACTCTTAACCCTAACCCTAATGATTTTGGCTAGGAACCTTCCTGAATCCATCAAAATCCAACACCATGCAATAACACTACCACCCAACTGTTGGACTTAGATGGAATTGGGACACCCGGCCCCATGCAAAGTATCCCTGTCTGGGCTATACAGTACCGAGTCCATCAAAATCCAACACCATGCAGTAACACTACCACTCAACTGTTGGACTTAACTGGAATTGGGACACCGGGCCCCATGCAAAGTATCCCTGTCTGGGCTATACAGTACCGAGTCCATCAAAATCCAACACCATGCAGTAACACTACCACCCAGCTGTTGGACTTAACTGGAATTGGGACACCGGGCCCCATGCAAAGTATCCCTGTCTGGGCTATACAGTACCGAGTCCATCAAAATCCAACACCATGCAGTAACACTACCACCCAGCTGTTGGACTTAACTGGAATTGGGACACCCGGCCCCATGCAAAGTATCCCTGTCTGGGCTATACAGTACCGAGTCCATCAAAATCCAACACCATGCAGTAACACTACCACCCAACTGTTGGACTCAACTGGAATTGGGACACCCGGCCCCATGCAAAGTATCCCTGTCTGGGCTATACAGTACTGAGTCCATCAAAATCCAACACCATGCAGTAACACTACCACCCAGCTGTTGGACTTAACTGGAATTGGGACACCCGGCCCCATGCAAAGTATCCCTGTCTGGGCTATACAGTACCGAGTCCATCAAAATCCAACACCATGCAGTAACACTACCACCCAACTGTTGGACTTAACTGGAATTGGGACACCGGGCCCCATGCAAAGTATCCCTGTCTGGGCTATACAGTACTGAGTCCATCAAAATCCAACACCATGTAAAGTATCCTTGGCTGGACTATACAGTACTGAGTCCATCAATATACAACACAACCGACTGTTGGAGTTTGAATGGTTTGAAGTGGTTAGGGTTAATGCCATGATTTTCTTACTTATATACGTGCATTTTACTCATCAGACAGTACTGAGCACAAAAATAATAATTTCAGCAATGTGTAGGATAATAAGAATTGTTTATGCTTTCCACAAGTACTTGTGGAAATACTTTTGTTTTCATCATTTGTAATTTTTGATTTTGAGCCAATACCAAAATGTTAATTCTATGCCTTGTATGAACTTGTATGAACTTTGCCCTCATTGCTACAGGATGGTATTAAATGGCACAGTGCATCTGTTACATCAGGGTTTGTCCATACTCCAGCAGTCAAACACTTCACAAATGCTGAAATCTTAGACCGCTACTGGAAACTACAGGTACATGTAACTTTTATAATCAGAACTTTGTAAAAATTCACGATGTATCCCCTCTGTTTTACCAGCAATTTCCCAATTTTTTTGTCTTCATTGAAACATTGGTAATTTCCTTTTAAAAAGGAAAGCAAATATTTTGAAATATGACATTTCACAAAATAATTGTCGGAAGATTGGTTTTACATTAACCCTAACCTTCCCAAATACTCCAAAATAATCTTTGCTAAAGTGAAGGATTTTAGAGGAGAATACTTGCCTTTCCATGGTACATGTTTGTTGTAGTGATTGCAAGGTCAGTGCTTGGGTCAGTGGACACTGTTTGTTGTTCCATGCATGCAGGGAGGGTCCCTGGCCATGTACACGTATCACAGATTAGAAACACATGTGTGCATACATGTCATGTGCTTGCTTTACTGCTGAAGGATTTTGGAGGATTCAGGTTATGTGTAAGCAAATGGGCCTAGGGAATTAGGAAGGATTCAGGTTATGTGTAAGCAAATGGGCCTAGGGAGTTAGGGAGGATTCAGGTTATGTGTAAGCAAATGGGCCTAGGGAGTTAGGAAGGATTCAGGTTATGTGTAAGCAAATGGGCCTAGGGAGTTAGGACGGATTCAGGTTATGTGTAAGCAAATGGGCCTAGGGAGTTAGGGAGGATTCAGGTTATGTGTAAGCAAATGGGCCTAGGGAGTTAGGAAGGATTCAGGTTGTGTAAGCAAATGGGCCTAGGGAGTTAGTTAAAAAAAGTGCAAAAAATTATTTCATGATGGGACCAACCATTAATTAAATTTGATGTATATTTACTGTAAAACCATGCTTCTCACGATTGTTTTTAGGAATATGTCATTTTAAAGCATTTGCTTTCCCGTCTTAATGTAAAATAGCAATGTTTTGATAAAAAAAGGAAATATTCCGAAATTGACTTAAAAATAGCCAAAAACACGAGCGATGCATCTTTAAATAAGCATGGTTATTTTGCTTCACTTTAATATTCAAACTGTGTAGAGAGACAATGATTAAAATATCCACCCCAATAATTGTCATGGTAAGGTTTGACAGTGTTCGACTTTTAAGTGCACTAGATATACCTTGGCTTGCAAGTATATTAACATTTTGACTGATTTTGACCCTTGCACGACACAACCAAGAACATTCAGGTTGCTTTCTATATTACAAATTTCTCTGATGGTATATGGTATATATTTGATTAACATCATCACATTGTGACCCAAAGGTCAACTTGCATGACAATTTACAATATTAAAAACATCAAAACTGTAGTAAACATTAAACAAATATATAGAAAGAACATTTAAATTGATTGGTTAAGACACAAGAAAATGGAATTATTATATTGCACATAGATTTGTCTGGCTCTCATCTTTAAAAAGCTGCACACAGAGACTACCTGTTCAACAAAATGATAAAAAGGTGAAATGGGCTGTTTTGAAAAATAAATTGTCATAGTGTGTGAACTGATGCGCATTACTACATGTACACAGGATACGGGTATGAGACTCCCGTCTGGCAGGAGGGAGAGGATCATTTGTGCATTCTGAAATGGCAAGCCCTTCGGACAATGGCTCTCCCTCCTATCAGCACATAGTTTGGCTTAAAACGTAAACGGGATTAATAAAGAGTTGATCACAGAGATTCTACTTGTTCAACAAACTGATAAAATAGGGTATTGAGCTGTTTTTGAACCGAGTTGTCCTGGTGCGTAAGTGGGAATAATGGTGTGCATTGCGCAGGTTGCGGGCATGAGACTCCTGTCTGGTAGGAGGGAGGAGATCATTTGTACATTCTGAATTGGCAAGCCCTTCGGCGAACCTGAGACAAGGACTCTCCCTCCTATCAGCAAGAGACTCAAGCCCGCAGAGCTGCATAGCATCTGCATATGAAGTATAGCACTGTCCCAAAATGGTTCTGCATGCGCGTTTTTGCAGATGCTCCAGGATTTTCTTCTGAGCAGCAGTAATAGAGGAAGACCAAGCAACATCAGCATATTCAGCAGCAGGTCTCACATAACATTTGTAAATTGATACGAGCTCATCATCATTGAATCCAAACCTCTTATAAAATATCAACTTTTTTTTAATCATGTACATGTGCACTCCATTTAAACCATTGTGTCCGACTGTCGTGCTGTACTAGAATCTTAAAATGCCCTCTCGTGTATAGACCACACACAAACATTGATAGGCGAAGTGAAAACAATATTAGTTGTGCTTCATTTATTGCATTGTTGAGAGCGTTAATAATTAGAAAAATACAGGGGCTGCAGTTTAGAATGGCCTTCAAGTTTGTACTTTACTGGGTTTTTTATTGTATGTACATGTATACAAATCGGTAATGCCTTTATACACCCAGAGAGATTTTCCGTTGACAATATTCTTGGCCATTGTCTTGGGGAGTGGCAATTTGGAATGGTCTTCAATTTTATTTAGCACTTTTGTGAAGTGAACCATTTGTATAGTCTAGAAGCTTTTTATTGTTGTCAAATTCCTTCGTATATACGTACATGGAGGTAGAAATTATGCCATGGTAAATAGTAGTGGAAATTAATTGCAACCCTTTTAAAATTGAGAAAATGCAACATAAATGTATCACAGATATGCCAACAAATTCAAGTTTTTTTTTTCCCAAACGTTTCCTCAAATAACTCTACAACTTTACAAATCAAATTATAACTAGAGCTCAATTGTATTCGTGAACGAATACCCAGCTGTTTCGCTATTTTTTATCACATTAACTTCCACTTTGAGCGGCTCTAACAACGTTGCTGTATCGGCGCCCTCCCCCAATAACTGTAAATGTACACCGTCCATGATGTTGTCACTCCTGCAAATGAACACCATACGATGGTGACTTATATATACCGATTTCATAAATCACGTGAATAACACCCATAGTAAAGATGCAATTATTGTCTTTTGTTATTTCCTTCTCATTTATCACTAGCAGTACACTCTTTTGTTTTCTGCTGCTGCAACTGGCCATGTCCAATTTGGCAGGGTGCTAAGTTGGAAGATTGCGAACATTACGACACCCGGCCGGCATCACGCTTTTGCCGCCATGCGGTGATGTCACCGCCGACGGTCGACATATTAAACAATTTGTTGCTATATTTATCAATGATGCGCCTTCACGATGAATGTTTGCCAAATTAAGAGGTATACATCTGCAATTGGAGATATCTAATTTTAAATTGGGGTTATGGCGTTAAGTTTCGAATTTGATGAAAACATGCACGGTCGACCCCTATAATTAGAAATAAAGTTATGATTATATTGTTACTTATTACTTTAGTGGTCGATCGTCAAATAAACAATGGTAACAGTTACAACGGAGGTAAACACGCGTAGTACGATAAACGTAAGAATTCTAGAAGATTTAACACCACTATTTATCAACTTATATTCATTCAAGGTATCGGGTGTGGTCATTTTACCTGTGGTCCCTAGGTTAATCGCTGTATGACCGCCCAACCCTATAAACTAAAACTTTATGTATTATAACACATGCCACTTTTTACACAATTACTAAGATATAACACATTGGAAAAATACGGGGACAAAGTACATTTTTCACAATTGTATTTAGTATGAGGATGGTAGTTAAAGTTTTTAGGAGAGAACTACATTAGTTATGATTTGGATAGAGGTGGCATGCATTGTAGAGTCATTGTGTCAGGCCTTATAAAACGGGACGCTCTAGCTACCACTGCATCATTACAGCTCATCCGCTAACCCACGGAGGTCACGGCCGCCGTGGGAAGCATTTGTTTGTTGGCCGCCCTATTACGATCCGCTGGCTTCGGGTCAATAGTTGGACTTCGGTCCCAGTGTGGTCTGACGGTCATTACCGTCCCCGCGCCCCAGCTCAATGTTGTAGAGGATTGCGGTATGTTTAGGCTGTCTATTCCTACCTCTATGGTCTGTGCATACAAAGTTGGGACTATATGCAATCACTCAACATTGAGCTGGGAAGAATGGGGTGGTACAATACTTCTCTGAAAAAGAAATAACTTCACACAGTCAAATTAGAAAGTTGCTTGAAATGTATGTAATTAAATTTCATCTTCCCATATGTGCACTTTAACAAAAAGGCAATTCCATGCAAAACAGGACTTACTTCTGATGATGTACATTTTGTAAAATCAAAAGTGTAACTGAGTTATGATATTTTTAAATATAAAATTTAAAGGGGACTGACATCCTTTATTGTGTGTGTACTTAAATGCGTTTGTAATAAAATATTGTTTTTGAGACCCACCTGTGTCTATTTAATCATTGATTTCTGAGTACAAGTATTTTAAAACAATGTTTGAAGTATTTGGGAGGTAATCCCGCCCATGGTGGAAGCTTCATTTGCATAAGATATGTGACGTAAGGTCGGAAGATCCGATGTGTACATGATGTCCATATACATACAAACGTTTCACACACGTAGCGTCGATTTCATTTATTCCGTGATTTTTGTTTCCGGAACTAATAAAATGCCGGGAAGATGTGTTTCTGCAGGATGCAGCAACACCACCAAAGACGGTGTTAGCCTTCATCTGTTCCCAATGACGAACACCATTAGAACTCGATCTTCAACCAGAAGAGGGCGCTATTTCATGCAAAACTTGGAGCCAGCCGTGTGTAATTGTTTTCTCTCTGCAGCACACGGTATATGTAGAGCAAACGTCACAATAAGGTCATATTTGCACGAATTGTCAAGTGGGTAACGACCTACAATATGGCTCAAAGATCATAATTATAGCTATTGTGGTTCAAAAGTTATAATTTTTTTAATAGTTTTTCAATATTAATCTTTAACTTAGTGTAACTTGACACCTGATGATGTCATAATGACGTAATTTGTTTTGATATTTAAGTTGATTCATAAGCTACAATATGACATATCATTTGTGGTAATGTGACATTGGCAAGTGTACAAGTGAAAATAACCCATTTTTAAACCTGTCGCTAGAGGGCGCTCTTGCATATGATGACGTCATTAAACCTACTATCCAAAAGAGTACAGCCTACTGATGATTACATACACAGATATCATAGCATTATTTTTTATCATATTGGGTGTAGAGCTCTTTAAACTTGAACTTCCGGTATGGACCGGAAGCTAAGGTCAAAATGGGGTCATATCTGTGCACGAAATACGGAGTGGGTAACGACCTACAATATGCCACATAGATGAAATTGATAGCATATGTGGTTCAGGAGTTATTAATTTTTTAATGTTTTTCATTATTAATCTTTGATTTAGTGTAACTTGACACCGATGATGTAATTATGACGTCATTGCAATATGCACACTATTGCACTATTGCCTTTGGTCCCCTTTAAGTTTCATTGTAATCGCATTTATGGAACACTGCAAAAGGCGTTCAGAATGAAACATGTGTTATTGCAATGCACTTCCGGTACGGAAAGCGCTGAAAAATTAAAATAAAAAAAAAAAAAAAAGGAAAAAAAAAAACTTTAACAAAAACAACAGCTGTTTCGCTGCGCTTCGCTGCGCTTCGCTGCGAAACAGCTAATTAACAAAATTGCCAAAAACTGCCTATGAATTGAACCATCTTATGGTTACGGTTACTGACAATAAAGTGGTTTCCCAGTCTTGCAATATTTTATCTATATGGTAGAATGTCTCCTCTTGTTATCCCCTGGATTTGACCATTCCATTTATTCAAGGAGACTGCATGAACGGAAGATCGACCTCGAGAGGCACCATGTTTGGCCGACATGGCTATACTTTGAGAGAAGGCGGCGTGATTAGCGGGCAGGGCTATGCCTCGAAAGGCTGCGTGATTAACCTCTCTGGCAGGGCTACTGCTGGAGTGGTACAGCGGGTTACATATGGCGTATTAAGTGGGGATTATCTGCCATGGACGAGGAACTTCACACTGTGTGGGCTTACACAACAAGTGGCGTGACTTACCCCTTGCTGTTGTACCCCTTGCTGCTATTAGCTGGGTTGTCCTTTAAATCAATTCAAAACTCATCAATTAATTGATAATGGTTAATTTATTTCATTCATTCAAGCATTAGTGGTGTGCGTTTTCTGATATTTTTGGAACCGGTTACCCGAAATAAGGAAACTTCGGATACCTGGATACCCGTTTTCATTTTTGTTGAAAACATGCCTCCGGTGGTGTACACATGTACTGTAAATGGTAACAGAATTGACCTTTATAATACAGAGGATACCATACTTAAATCGATCTTTTCTTTACTGTGTCGTTTTTATTAAAGTAAAATCTCTTGTTGAAATAAGTACCTGTACTGTATTTACTGAAAGTTATTTCTGAAATAAAACTGATCGCTGCAAAGTCTTTGATAACCCGAGTTACAAATATACGATGTACAATGTACAAAAGAAAGCCCAGTTGATCACATGCACGCACGACCGGATACATGCAGCAGCCTACCTGTACATCACATGTGACTAAGTCAGGAGACTAGAAGACCATGTCACTGCACTATTATCACTGGTGTGTGTGTGTGATCAGAGCGCTGATTGGTTGTTCATGTTCACAAAACGGGCGTTGAATTGTCATTGGTCAAAGGCGATTTGGGTGGAACCCGTTGGAAGAAACAATGTGCTTGTCCCTTGCCGCGCCCCCTGCCTTCTAAATAAGGATATATCCCATAATCATGTTGGCTTTGGATTACGATTTTTAGGATATGATTTTGGCCCTGGTTTTGGCCCTGGTTTTGGCCGTACTAAAATAATCTTACATTTTCAAGTATAACTCTCAGGCCATCTCTCTTGTGTTTGTCATAAGTGTTTACCGGTGCCTCTGGGTCCTCAGGCTCCGGATGTTACCCCCAGTGGCGTGGAAAAATCCGGAATGTGTCTTGGCCGCCCTAACAAATCCCCGGACGTCGTTGTTTCTGCGTGAGAGGGGAAAAAGGTCGTTTCAGCATTTTTCCCAATCTTTTCTGCCATGCCGCGGCCGTAGCCCGTGCCATTACATTACCCGAAACTGCGCCCGCTGCCTCAGGTCTCTGTATTCTTATAACAAGCTATAAATTACCCAATCATGATCGGCATGCACTTGCCCCACTAATCCAATAACTGTGAACAATAGGCAAATATTCCCTTCTGTGCTGCTGGCCTTGATAAGTTGTTTGAAGCAGCCACTACCAGGCCCTTTGCAGTCTTAATAATAATAATAATAATGTGTGGATTTATATAGCGCACGTATCCACCAACTAAGTGGTGCTCAAGGCGCATTATATTATTATCCCTGCTCATAAGGCTCATAAGGCTCATAAATCATTCCTGAAACCATCTCAGCTCCCTGGGGAGTATACAGCTCAATTGCTGCCATTTCTAGCGCATAGAGCAAACCAACTCTGCCTTCACAGGTACCCATTTAACCCCTGGGTGGAGAGAAGCAATTATGATTAAGTGTCTTGCTCAAGGACACAAGTGTCACGGCCGTGATTCGAACCCACATTATGTTGCTAACACCAGAACTTGAATCCGGTAAGCTAGACCGCTCGGCCACGACAATTCGATGCAATGTATTACAAACAGTTGGAGAAAAGTGTAAAATACTACAAAGGCTTTATTAGATTGTAATCTCTTGAATTTAATGATATATTGTCTGTAAAAGTGTAAACATTACATTGTTCAAGAGTCACAGATTTCTGTTTGCTCCACTCAAATGTTTAGTATCCCGGGAACATGTTCTTACCTATTCTCTCCCTCAGGGTTCAATTGTTAGTCCGTTAGGATTCATCTTGTACATTACTCCCATTGGAGATATTATTCGTGAGTATAACATCATGTTTCATCAGTACGCCGATGATATCCAACTATATGCTGAATTTGACCCCAGGAGTGATAGCGATCGTCAACGGGTACTTTCCAGTTTTTCATCTTGCATATTTATGATCAATAAATGGATGTCACAAAATATGCTGCAACTCAACCAGAATAAGACAGAGTTCTTTGTCTTTGCCAATAACCACATTCTTCCCTCTCTTACCAACCTGGAGTTAAGATTGGAAAATCTTCATATTCACACATCAACTTCTATTAAAGATTTAGGCATTATCCTGGATCATTCTTTTGAATATGTCTAATCATGTCAGCTCTATTTGTAGAATCGTTAATTTCATATTCGCAACCTATGGCGCATCCGTCGCTTTATCACACAAGGTGCCTGCCATCATGCCGTCAGAAGTCTGGTCCTGTCCCGCCTTGACTACGCCAATTCTGTTTTGTTTGGTGCGCTGGAACTCGACCTGAAGCGCATACAACGCCAAAATAAGGCTGCGCGGCTTGTCTTCAGATGTGGACGGGACCAGCCTTCCGCTGGCCTGCTGACAGATCTACATTGGCTACCTGTTAAAGAAAGGATTCATTTCAAAATGTTCACTCTTATTTATAAAATTCTTCATAGTCAAGCTCCTTCATATCTTGCCGATTTAATACACTTACATATCGATAATGTCCCTGATGTTCACAGACATCGGCCCGCTCATCTTTCAGACTCTGACCCGGCTTTCTATTCCTAGATCTAAAAAGAAAGCTGGTGACAGTGCCTTTGCAGTTGCTGCGCCTCGCCTGTGAAACACGCTCCCTGCAGGTCTAAGAGAGGCTGCTTCGTTGTCTGTTTTCAAACCCCTCCTCAAGACCTTTTTATTCCCAGAACCGTCCTAATTTGCTTTTTTGCTTATTTTCTTTGTTAGTCGGTTAGTTGTTGGTTTAGTTTTTGTATTATGTTCTTGTTTATACTATACTTCCTTGTTTTGTTAGGCGCTCTGTTCTTCGTATAGCGCCATATAAATGCTCTGTATTATTATTATTATTATTATTAGTCCGAATTTTTAAAAGTCGTTTACGGGTAATTGGAACGGAAAAATGGAACTGGGTAATGACAGTTTTGGTCGGGTATCCGGATACCCGGATACCTGGCACAGCCCTATTAAACATTATACATGTAGTTCTGAAAGCTATTACCTGATACTCAAATATCAAATATTTATCAAACTGAACATATTTAAAGGGGGACTGACATGGATTTAAATCAAACAGTTAAATATGTGATCGTTTTATTCTTTTATATCAGTAAAAGATCAATACAATTTTTGTTTTGTGTTTTTATTGTTTTTGAGAGTGTTATTTTACCATTGTAAAAATGCCCCCCACTTTTACGCCCTGCACGGAGGAGCTGTTCGTGACGTCATGTCGGAAGAGAAATTCGCTCAAAACTCGGCTCAAAATGATCGCTGCACAAAACTATGTGGAGCCGATGGACCTGACCACTTTACTCTTGTCAATCGAACTTTGCTCGTCCAAATACGGCGATTTTGGGTCACTTGGGAACAGATGAAGGCTAACACCGTCTTTGGTGGTGTTGCTGCATCCTGCAGAAACACATCTTCCCGGCATTTTATTAGTTCCGGAAACAAAAATCACGGAAGAAATGAAATCGACGCTACGTGTGTGAAACGTTTGTATGTATATGTACATCATGTACACATCGGATCTTCCCGACCTTACGTCACATATCTTATGCAAATGAAGCTTCCACCATGGGGCGGGGTTGCCTCCCCCAAACACTTCAAACATTGTTTTAAAATACTTGTACTCAGAAATCAATGATTAAATAGACACAGGTGGGTCTCAAAAACAATATTTTATTACAAAACGCCTTAAATACACACACAATAAAGGATGTCAGTCCCCCTTTAAATAGTTAAAGTTTCAATTGGGTGTATGTGCAAATGGTCACCGAATTTTTTTTTTACGATAACATTTTTTGGGATAATGGATCGGATTTTGTACATGAATGTGCTTTTTGTAACAATTTTTTGTACAGGGAAATCCTATAGTGGGGCATAATGGCAATTGGGTGTAACGGCGATGGGGCATTATGGCGATGGGGTGTCATGGTGATGTCTGGATACCAGTAAAACCAGTGTACGCGTTCACCATTGCATCAACACCGTATCATGAAGTCATCACTGACAGCATACGTGGGACAGACGTACCCCCGGCGCTGGACATATGGAAACAAATCTGGTCTGGATGGAACCCTTGATATTTTTGGGTCGGAAATATACATGTACACTGTAAATGTTATTTCGGGAAAGGTTTGTGAATATGATTTTTAAAATGTTTATTATTAAACCACAATAGTGAAAAAAATCTGTCGCAATTTGTATTGCAAAATCTGCAATGTATTATTTGAAATTCCGTCGCAGATTGTCCAAATTATGTCACATTTTGCTCTGCAATAGAGGGGAAATTGTTCACTGCATTGTATGTCTGCACTCCTGTGAAATAACCTTCAGTTTTGCACTTTCCTGGAATACAAAGTTTAATCGTAATTCCAATCATTCGCTAGTATGAGTCTACATTGTACTTAATTATGCCCAACAGTGTACATGTAGGTGGATAAAATTTCTGGGTGGAGTTGGAATTCCATCGGTCATATAATTACATGTGTACATTGTCTAGCAGGCCTGTATTGAAATTTCTATACATAATACAGGCGTACACTGTTCACAGGTGATAACTTTGGATATTCACACTGAAATTGTGCAATAGAAATTCCATCCTGGTTGATAGAAAACAACTTTGATGAATTGTGTCACATTTGCGTGTTATGTGGAGAAACATCCGGCATGTGAATAATTGTTATTTTTTCCCAGCTATTCATTACAGTTTCTACTCCAGCTCCCTTTCTGCTCCAATGATTTTTCATCAGAACAGCCTTCAAATGATATTGCACATGCATACTATTTTTATTTTATTTGTTTATTTTATTACATTTTACACTGGCAATCAGATTACATCAATTAAATATAAAACCAAACCCTAAAAAACTAAATTCATTTTAAACAAAGCCAGTGAGTGGTAAGATAGAACAGGTGACCAGCACCTCTACAAGGCCATCCTACCACAAGAAACCCACTAAACATTATATTAGGGCTGTGCCGGATATCCGGGTATCCGGATACCCGACCGAAACGGTCATTACCCGGTTCCATTTTTCGGTTCCAATTACCCGTAAACGACTTTTTAAAATTCGGACTTAACATTTGAGTGGAGCGAACAGAAATCTGTGACTCTTGAACAATGTAATGTTTACACTTTTACAGACAATTGTCTTTAAATTCAAGAGATTACACTCCAATAAAGAAAAGATCGATTTAAGTATGGTATCCTCTGTATTATAAAAGTCAATTTGTTACCATTTACGGTCTATTTGCACACCACCTTAGGCATGTTTCCTGATTTCGGGTATCCGGTTCCAAAAATATCAGAAAACGCACACCCCTACATTATATACCTCTTTACATGCCCCATCCCCCCGCCCCTGTTACTAATAAGTATCCTGGAATGCTGTACTATCAGTGGCGTGGCCAGTGGGGAGGGGGGTGGGAAGGGGGGTGGGAAGGGGGGTCAAAGTGCCCCCACAGAAAGTTTCAGGGATTAAATGGGGATGGCAAAAAATTTGGCAAAAGACAAGACAAAGTGGAACAGAAAAAACACATTTATTTATACTCTGTACTTGTTTTTATACCACGATGTGATCTGCTTCTCATTTTATATTGAGATACATGCATGTACCTACATGTACTAGTATTGATTTGTAAATGTTTGATATTGTTAGTATACTGTTATACTTTTTCATTACAATTCCTGCAGTGTAACTGAAGAGTAGGGTCTACACATGATGTCATGAAAGGTCATATCAGTACATGTGTTACTTAAACTTAAATCCTCTGAACCTTAAAATGGGGACAAAAAATGGCTTTGTCCCCCACCCCCCACACTAAGAAGGCTGGCTTCGCTCCTGTCTACTATGTACCTATATTTACGTATCATTTGATGCTAGCTTATCGCCCGATATGCAAAAATTATTGGTCAATACGTTGCCGAAAATGATGAAATTATGGCACAGTAGAAATTGTTCTGTAAACCATGTGTAAATACATGGATTTAACAATGTTTATTTAAAACTACATTGATTTGTGCAGAAACTGTAAAATACATACAGTGCTCACTGACTACTGAGATTTTCTGGTAAATTAGAGTGTGGAAAAATGTATGACTGAACATAATTTCTAAAACCACCTGGAATCTCTTAGAATGCACCACAGCTCATCTAAAACTAAACATTTTCCCGGAGCCCTTAAGCCAGTCTTAGACCTCACGACAGGCTTTCGTGCTACACACTCACAAATTTAATAATAAAACCCCCTCAGTAACTAGTAGTGGTATTTACAGTCTTCCTTAATGTAATAATTTACAATACACATGCATGTATTATTCAAAAAGTTCAACAATTTGAATAGTTTGTTATTTGCGAATAGTTGCTGATGATTAATCGAGTAGCATTTCTTCAGTATTAGCCCAGACCTAGTAATTACATTTTTAATAAAATTGTTTGGATTGGTAATTTTGTTAGCATTTTAGGCCCCCCCAAAAAAGTCTCTGGTTTCCGCATGTGTCGCCTCAGACCCGCCGCGACGGCATTTTTTTGCTATGAAACGATGTCCAATTACAGCCATACTTGTGGGATCGATTGACATTCTGCCGCACTGTGTTTTGAATGACTTTTTCACATAGGGGTGTGAACATTTACCCGATTTGTGAGGCCTGTCTTAGCCACCATACTTTGTGTATGTGAAATTTGGTCTGGTTCCAATAAGCGCACACATACATGTCTATGTATCACTGGTTGGTAAACAAAAATTACAAAAAAAAAGTGTCACCGCACTGATTTTGATGCCGACCTATGACCAGAAACAGCAACTTTTTTTGGCCTTACAGTCATGTAATGTATGTTTCATGGCCTCCATTGCCCTTTGTCTTGGTCTTGGTGCCCTTTGTCTTGGTCTTGGTGCCCCTGATATCGTCCCATAGACATTCTAATGGAATGGAAGTGCCCTTACATGTAACTCAGGTAAAGTGGCCTTGCCCATACAAGAACGAAATTCCAGGCCTGGGATAATAAAGTTTGTATCTATCTATACTACTCAAAACAATTTAGGGAACACCGGATTTTTAACATCAAATAGGTTTGAAATGTTCCATGAACCGGGATTTTCATTTGCAACCCCCTCTCTCTTTCAGTAGTCCTGTCATGAAATGTGTAATCACTACATGCATCCTTTATCATCTGTTTCATTGTGCAGTTGTTTCTCATCAATTCTGTGAAACATTGTGTTTATCTGAAATAAATGATCTTGCTTTAACTGAGATTATTCCGGTGTTCCCTATATTGTTTTGAGTAGTATATTTATCTCTATCTATCTATCTGTTTACACCTTTTCTTCATTTCAGTGCCGTCTCAACACAACCTCCACAATCCTCCAGCGTTGGATAACTTCCTGGATTATACTAATTCTCCTCTGGAGTTTGTATTATCTGATGTACTGGATAGACCATGATGCTGGCATCCCCGATATGATCATCTTCTTCATCCCGCTGTCATTATTGCCGCTGCTCTGCTCTGGTCCCATAGAAGTGAATGGAGAGGGCGAACGTGTGTCCAAGGTAAAAAAAAGCTTCAGTACTGAATAACCTCAATACTGGACAGTAATGGAGTGTCGTGGCCGAGCGGTCTAGCTTACTGGACTCAAGTTCTGGTGTTAGCAGCAGAATGTGGTTTCGAATCCCGGCCGTGACACTTGAGTAAGACACTTAACCATAATTGCTTCTCTCCACCCAGGGGTTAAATGGGTACCTGTGAGGGCAGATTAGACCTATATGCGCTGTAATGGCAGCAATTGAGCTGTATACTCCCCAGTGAGCTGAGATGGTTTCAGGAATGATTTATGAGCCTTATGAACCTTATGAGCCTTATGAGCAGGGGTAATAATATAATGCGTCTTGAGCACCACTCAGTTGGTGGATATGTGCGCTATATAAGTCCACACATTATTATTATTATTATTAGTATTGAATAAAGGTACGTGACTGCGATGCTGATGAGATGCACAGCAGTTGCAGAAGTAAGAACATATTTCAACTTCCCTAATATTCCTGACCCAATCTTGTTTAATAAATTTTTCTTTGCTTCTGCATTCACATTGCCATAATTAAGTATTTAAACAAATAATTTGCATTTGTCCATGTACATGTCATGCTGTTAATGTACTTAGAATGTGGTATACAAAGTGAATAACAAAGAAGTCCAGAAACTAGACATTCAGATAGTTGCATTAGGGCATTTCCATGGTTACTCACGTTACATTTTTGAGGTATTGGGCCCCTCCTAATGCCATAATTTCCTTACTATATATTTCACTCATCAGTTTTTTTTATATTATTATTATTTTGTATACTGTAGTTGCATTATACCCAGACCTTACTTTGCACAAAAAAATTAATTTCGGAAAGTTGTTATATGTATGCTACATAAGAGAAAAATGCTGGTTACTCACGTTACATTTTTTTGGAAATGCATAAAATGTTGCTTTTTCTCTTATATATAACTGATTTCTTAAAAAAAATTCTTGTGCCGAGTAAGATGCAACTACTGTGAAAAAACTGATGAGTGAAATATAAGTTGTGGCATTAAGAGTGAGCCCAAAACCTCACAAAATGTAACGTGAGTAACGGTGGAATTGCCCATTAAAATTAAAATTAAAATTGTATCTTGTTCATTTTACATATAGATGATTTGCCCAACAGAAGAACGTATGCCAATCATCATGTTCATACGACAAGCCCCTCTTTCCATAACCGTAAGTAGTAGTATTGTTTAGTTTTTTTGTTTGTTATTGTTCAATTTATATCAATTGTTATTATCATAACCTGAAACCATAAATTGAATCCTGTAATATGAAAATTTATAAATGCCCAAGACAGTTTAGACAATCTGACCGGAAAAAACGTAATCACGGACAAAACGTAATCACGTGGGGATGTATTCATGGATGGTATCAAAATCAGAACAGCGCGTATGGCCCAGCTGGTAAACAGCTGTTTTGTGTGACGCGCGACACAGATATCAGAATGATGAAGATGTAATCATGTACTTTAGAAGTATTCCGTGTGTCCCTAAAACAGGAATTTGCCCGTTTCTATTTGGCGTTATTCAACAGAAAGTACAAAATCTGGCATTTATAAATGGAAATAATAATTTGACGCTTGGTCTTTACTGCAGGTTAACGACCGGTTTTGTGTGTGTGGTCCTTATCGTCTATGACCATGTCCAAAACCAGTCATTAACCCTCCTATGCCCAGGCTGAAATTTGGCCCAGTCAGCACGGCACCCACAGACAGTCACTTGAGTATTTTTGGTTGCATTGCCAATTGGTAGGTCAAACCACAGAGTTACACAGAGCTGTGTATGTACTGTCGAGTGGTTTTGGTTTGACCTATCCTAGCCACATGTCCTTGCATTTATTTGAGTGCACTGCACAAAGTCAATGGGTTGGGAGTTACATACAAATTTTGAGTGTCTTTGGGTTTGACCTCCTATCACACAGCCACATGTGCTTGCATGTATTTGAGTGCACTGCACAAAGTCAATGGGTTAAGAGAGACATACAAATTTTGAGTGTCTTTGGGTTTGACCTCCTATCACAGCCACATGTGCTTGCATGTATTTGAGTGCACTGCACAAAGTCAATGGGTTAAGAGAGACATACAAATTTTGAGTGTCTTTGGGTTTGACCTCCTATCACAGCCACATGTGCTTGCATGTATTTGAGTGCACTGCACAAAGTCAATGGGTTAAGAGAGACATACAAATTTTGATTGTGTCTTTGGGTTTGACCTCCTATCACAGCCACATGTGCTTGCATGTATTTGAGTGCACTGCACAAAGTCAATGGGTTAAGAGAGACATACAAATTTTGATTGTGTCTTTGGGTTTGACCTCCTATCACAGCCACATGTGCTTGCATGTATTTGAGTGCACTGCACAAAGTCAATGGGTTAAGAGAGACATACAAATTTTGAGTGTCTTTGGGTTTGACCTCCTATCACAGCCACATGTGCTTGCATGTATTTGAGTGCACTGCACAAAGTCAATGGGTTAAGAGAGACATACAAATTTTGATTGTGTCTTTGGGTTTGACCTCCTATCACAGCCACATGTGCTTGCATGTATTTGAGTGCACTGCACAAAGTCAATGGGTTAAGAGAGACATACAAATTTTGAATGTCTTTGGGTTTGACCTCCTATCACAGCCACATGTGCTTGCATGTATTTGAGTGCACTGCACAAAGTCAATGGGTTAAGAGAGACATACAAATTTTGAGTGTCTTTGGGTTTGACCTCCTATCACAGCCACATGTGCTTGCATGTATTTGAGTGCACTGCACAAAGTCAATGGGTTAAGAGGGAGGAGGGTTAACCTGTGATAAAGGGTGCACGAAAATCTGTTAGTTATGTGTACATACACTTGTTTTTGTCACATTCTACACAGTACATCATATGGGATCTTACAGACTTCATCATGCTTCCACCATATTTGTCATGTTCCCTGTATGCAACAGAAACCATAAATACTGATCCTCATTATACAAAAAGGAGCCAGACTATTTTTCCTCCCAGCCTCAGTTTGGTTTCTTTGATTTAAATGAGAGAAACAAGATGGCTGTACCGTGATTAAAGGTCTATTGTGTTTTTCTATAGGAAGCCTGCAAGAATAAAATATGAAGGATCTTATAGATTCTTGGAGGATTCCTATAGACTTTGGTCACCTAGTTCTTTGGCTTTATGCTACATCAATCCATGAATTTTATTTCAACGTGTCATTTATCTTTATTAGATAGGGTGCAGAAACATTTTTTTAATTTGGTTGGTGGTAATAATAATAATAATAATAATAATAATGTAGACTTATATAGCGCACGTATCCACCAAACTGGTGCTCAAGGCGCATTATATTATTACCCCTGCTCATCAGGCTCATAAATCATTCCTAAAACCATCTCAGCTCCCTGGGGAGTATACAGCTCAATTGCTGCCATTACAGTGTATATAGGGCTAATCAAACACAACAACCAAGTATGCCCTCACAGGTACCTACATGTATGTACCCCTGGCAGAGATGCCAACATACACGATTTGGGCGTAGCAAATACGATTTTGAGCCGTGAATACGACTCTACGATAATACTTCATTGAAATACGCTAAACAAGCCGCCCCAGTATAATTGTATATAGTTACAATACAAGCAAACAATGAATGAACTATTAAGTGGAAATAAAAATGATGAAAAATAATTTTAAAAATGAAAAAACAAAACAACAACCTTTTAAATATAAACCGCAGTGGTGGTAAAAAGCGACTGTCAGCGGGATTAGCGGCGAATTTACACGATTATGTACATATCACACACAAGCGCGAGCGCGCTGGATTTGACTGCCTACCTACCACATGTACCCTGCCCTGCCTGTACATTATTTGCAAGATCGTACCCATTGATCTCTATTACATAATGGGGAATAATGAGCATACCCGTGGGGAATGAGGTTGTCTATGAGGTAGCTTGTGTGTACACGTGTACATGTACATGTACATGCGCGCATAATTGTGCTCGCGCACGTGCATTACCGTTTAATTTCTCGAAGCTGCAAGTGCGACTTCAGTGTCAGGCATGCAGGCACTGCTTACTGCGGAATTCTGCGCTTACGGCTCATAGAATCACACGCTTTTTATGGCGCCGTAAGTGCAGAATTCTGTGGTAAGCAGTGCCATGAAATTGGGCCCAGGTGAGCTAGGCCGAGCTAAGGCTATCAATTTGTTATTTGCCTTCGAGACCCTAAGAAAGAGAACAGTTAGTATTATAATCAAAATTTCTAACGTGATTGATGCATGGATTACTAATTCGGAAGATCATTATTGTGAGCTTTTTAAGATAAGATACGTCTACGGTCTAGCATTGTTATAATTTCATAATTTTTTCATTGAGTATTATTTCCTCCAATTTACTCTGCCCCCGGTCCCACTACCGCCAGCGGGGTTCACACCGAGTGCGGCGCTGACGTTGCCCAAAATCCGGACATGCATTTTTTAGCGTTAGATTTTTGCAATTTTTTTTCAGTAGATGCTACTCTTTTTTGGAATTAAATGTTGGCATCTCTGCCCTGGGTGGAGAGAAGCAATTATGGTAAAGTGTCTTGCTCAACTACCACAAGCACCATGGTCGCGGTTGGGATTCGAACCCACATTCTGACGACTCAGCCATCAGAACACAAGTCTGATGCATGAAACCGCTCGACCATGGCACTCCATATGATCTATCCCGTTTCAAGAGGAATCTCAATTCCCACCTTCCTCCTTCCCAGTTCCTCTGAGTCTATTTACTTTGTATTTTCTTCTATTATAGCCCTGTACCTTGAGTAGCTTTTAGCCTTGTTTGGGGTGAATATGCATACAAATTAAAAAAAAAAAAAAAAATTAAAAAAATTAAAGTGATCATTGATGCATGGAATTTGTTGAAATGCCTGTATTCAGCATGCGATGCTTATACATAATGCACGAGTATATGTTTAAATGGTATGACATTGCCTGTAATAATGGCTGATTGTGCATGGTAATGACATTGATAGGACTTTACAATATTCTTAGGTGTTTAACACATGTGGGACTTCATAAGTTCTGTAGAGGTTTTCCATCTCATCTTATAGACTTAGCCACCAATCCATGTTTTCTGCTATTACTACATTACATTGTGGAGTGTCGTGGCCGAGCGGTCTAGCTTACCGGACTCAAGTTCTGGTGTTAGCAGCAGAATGTGGGTTCGAATCCCGGCCGTGACACTTGAGCAAGACACTTAACCATAATTGCTTCTCTCCACCCAGGGGTTAAATGGGTACCTGTGAGGCAGAGTTGGTTGATTAGCCCTATATGCGCTGTAATGGCAGCAATTGAGCTGTATACTCCCAGGGAGCTGAGATGGTTTCAGGAATGATTTATGAGCCTTATGAGCCTTATGAGCAGGGGTAATAATATGTGAGCACCACTCAGTTGGTGGATACGTGCGCTATATAAGTCCACACATTATTATTTTATTATTATTATTATTATTATTATTATTATTATTATTATTATTATTATTATTATTATTATTATTATTATTATTATTATTATTATTATTATTATTATTATTATTATTATTATTATTATTATTATTATTATTATTATTATTATTATTATTATTATTATTATTATTATTATTATTATTATTATTATTATTATTATTATTATTATTATTATTATTATTATTATTATTATTATTATTATTATTATTATTATTATTATTATTATTATTATTATTATTATTATTATTATTATTATTATTATTATTATTATTATTATTATTATTATTATTATTATTATTATTATTATTATTATTATTATTATTATTATTATTATTATTATTATTATTATTATTATTATTATTATTATTATTATTATTATTATTATTATTATTATTATTATTATTATTATTATTATTATTATTATTATTATTATTATTATTATTATTATTATTATTATTATTATTATTATTATTGTTATTGTTATTGTTATTGTTATTGTTATTGTTATTGTTATTGTTATTGTTATTGTTATTGTTATTATTATTATTATTAATTAAGCAAGCAAGCATTCTTAGGTAGGCCTATGCAGTACGCTGGCATTTCGCTTGACGCAAAATATTGGACCAGTTGTGGCGGCACTCAGTAAAATAGTCGGAGGATAAGTCTATACGATCATTATACGAGTCTTTTCCCAAATACATAAATGATTGATGTATTGTATTTTTCTGATGATATAGACTACTCCATTGACTATTTCACTGGGCACTGCCATAATAAACCCTTTCACGGGTTATGTGCCATGTTGGCAATTGTTTATTTCGGTCGTTGCCGCTGCGCACCCAGCGCTCGAATGCACGCGTCTAGAATGTAGGTGAAGTTCGAGCGCTGGGTCGCAGACGGCAACGAGTGTTCGAAATAAACAATTTTGCCCCATCAAAAACATGGCGCATATTACCGTGAAAGGGTTTATTGCGGTGGTACCTGCGTCACATCAAGCATTCATTTTTTTACGTAGTCCAGTGCTTCTTTGACCAATCTGTGCTCTCTATTTGACAAAATGCTAGCATACTGCGTATTTAAGAATGCGTTTGACGCGCGCATGCATTGAGGTACCGCCGCAGTAATGGTGGAAAACAGAGGTTGCTGGATTAGTCTATTCACACCCGTGCATGAGCTGTTGAGGGCACATGTTGTCAGACCACTGTGGGCGAAAGGGCAGCGATAGCGCGTTGCGTTTTGCATAATTTGCAGTTGATGTGCGTATGCGCGGAATATCTCCAGCGATCATTGGCTGGTAGAAATACACATGCGCTAAGTACCATAAAATACGCACATAAAGTGCATGCACAATGCTCATGCACCAGAGTGGCTTTCATCAATACACTGGATGCAAATTCACCGCTAGACGGCTACGATGTGCCCTGATGAGTAGATAAGCTAAACAAGTCCTTTTAATTCAAATTTGTTGGGAAGGGTAAAATAGTCACACTTTCAATAGATTCAATCTTCATTTATTTTGAAGATCTATGGGTTTGCGATGAACTACTCCACTATTGTCACAGCCATTCTGGCCATTGCAGTGGCCTTTGGGACCAAAATCATCGTTGGAAACATTTCCATGGACGGTAACCAGCCAAGCCCAAGTTTTTCTACAACACCATCTTAGAATGACATCCACCAAAGCATATGGAATGGAATGAATCATGCTTTAAAGAGCACATAATTTTATTATTATACATTTAAATTGCATACTTAACCAGATTATAACTAAAACACTTAAATATTTATCGTATATATGTATTTTATATAATTATTTTATATAAACATAAATTGCCTAACAGTGGAGTGTCGTGGCCGAGCGGTCTAGCTTACCAGACTCAAGTTCTGGTGTTAGCAGCAGAATGTGGGTTCGAATCCCAGTCGTGACACTTGTGTCCTTGAGCAAGACACTTAACCATAATTGCTTATAGGGGCGAGGCAGTTTAACAACTAAACTGCCTTGTTCTGGACTAGTTACCCCTCCCAGTCCTATTCACACCGTGAAGAGGCTGGTTATTAACTTGTCTTGTTTCGGTGCGAGGGGCTGGTTTCTTCAGTGTGGAATCGTTGTAACAACTCAATGACTTAGGCTACTAAGCCCCCACCTTGGAGTGGCCATTGGCCTTGTGTGGGGCGATTTGCATTTAAAAAAAAACTAAAAAAAACAACCCAATATATTTGTTATAAAGCAGTAAATAAGTGCTAAAGTTTAATATATAATGAAATAATTTTTTTTATCATCTTTACTGTACAAGCGTGCTTCTCGTGATTTGTATGTGATTATTTTTCAATATTTTTATCTTTTTGTAAAATAGCATATCAAAACAAAAACAACATTGTTCAAAATTACCAGTAAAAGAACCAAAAACATGGGCGAATTATCTTTTTAAGGGACAATATCGTCACGATCAACAGGGCATGGAATCGGATCGGAGTACTGGCTTTAGATACTCAGTGACTGACAATAATTTCCCACATGATCAAGTCATTTTACTGTTGCTGCTGCACAAATGAGCCAGTAATTTGCAGTCACTTTGTTCATCTTAAACTAGGACATCGATTCCATGCCCTGTTGAAAGTCGTGACGATACTGTCCCTTTAATAGCAACCTGTAATCAATTCTTTGAAAATGATGTTTGTGCCAAGTAATATATAAGCTTCATAATTCTAAGTACGCTCGTATTGCTATATATAGTGAAATATTAATTAGTCGTCGTATTGATTGTTGCATCACACAGTATGAAAAGACTTATTTTCATTAGATGGCTGTTCAGTGTAGGCGGAGCTTAAGGATTCATCGAGTGATATCAGAAGTATGATTCTGGTGATATTAATGTTCTAGAGTGCAAACTTAACAAAACACACGCACTACATCATTTAGGCCTACCCGCTGTTGTCCATCCTTAGGCCAACAATGATCTCTGGTTTCTGGTCTCCGCGAGCGTCGACTCATAGCCGCGTGTTGGCATTTTTAATTTTCTGTTTTTTTTTGCTATCAAACGATGTCCAATTGCAGCCAAAATTGCAGGATCGATTGGAATTCTGCCGTGCTGTGTTTAAACGGCTTTTTCACACAGGGGTTTGAACGTTTGCGCGATTTTTGTGGTCTCTCTTAGCCACCATACTTTGTATATGGGAAATTTGGTCCCCGCGTATACACGTATTTCCCTGTTGGCAAAAAAAAGAGCGTCACCGGACTGATGTTGAAGCTGACCGACGACCAGAAACTGGAGACTCTTTTTTTGGGCCTTATCCCAAAATTTTCTTTACAAATTGTTTTATGTGTGCTCATCACACTTGTATAATTACGCCGACGCACCCACGCAGACACTGGTGTGTATTTTATCGTAACGCTCAAGTGACGAACAGCCATCACAACTTCAGTAATTCTTTAACGTTAAATCTTGGGATTAGTTCGTTAAAAACACTTAGTGAAATGATAATTATATTTGCATTGCATTTGGTGATATGTTGTCTGAGTTTCGTACAATTTTAGAATGTGAAATTATTGTCAGCTTATCGGAAATAAAATATATTTCTCTTGTGAAAGACACAATCTAATACGCTGAAACTTTCCTCATTTAATTGATTATTTTATTCAAAGAGAGTTTATTGCCGGTTCGTACTTCACGCGAATACAAAGCAAAGCAAATTCCATGACGTCTTCAATTTCTGAACTACTGTGGAGGGATTCCATTGTGATTCCGTCGCTTTGCTTTCCATGAGCGTGAAGTATGAATGAGCATTATAGTGCAGTTGGTGCCGCCGCGGCGGGGCAAGGTTGGGGATCCAGGTGAGGTATCCAGGTGAGGTCACAGATCTCTATTCTATCATCACACATTTTTGTATATTGTTAATTTGCTTTTAAATGTGTTTTGTATTATTTATGTGTATGTGTGTCGGACGCACCGCCTTTTGGCCGAGTGCCACTGTTGTAAAAGTGTAAGTCCAAATAAATAAATTAAAAATTAAATTAAAATTAATAGAGATTATAGTGGGTGAGGTTTGTGGGAACCGGAATGAATAGACATCTATAAACAGCAACATGTGACTGGCTCTGGCAAAACCCTCAACTTGGACCCAACTTTTCGGAGTGACCTCCCAAATTTATCGTGAAAATTAACAATGTTCCCAACAACGTTTCAGGATTTTTCCTTTTCCATCAAAATCTAGAGAAAATGCTCTAACTATATGGTGACATGAAAATCTCAAACTGTTCCTTGGGGTCAGTTTTTGACCATTTCATGGCTGTTAGGCATTATGGACCCGCGGGCCACAAATTATGTGTTCCTGCAATTCCATCCAGGGCCGCAGCGAGGGGGGGGGGTGGGGGGTCTCTGTCGGCATTTATAGCCTCGGTCTCCAATTGAAGCATCAAAGCTACTAGAACAAGGGTTAGTCCAGAATAAATTTGCAGTTGGCAAACCTAGAGATATGGGTTTGCCGACTGCAAATGTATCTTGTTTCTAAGCATCTATTGAGCATTCAGATAAACACTTGCCCAAATATGGACTCCGTCTCTGTATACACTTCGTATACACATGTACACGAATGTGAAAGTCCAACCAGGGCTATAGGATAAACACTTTTCACCATATAATCACCATTAAAACCCTCCTACTATTGCTGCACTTTAGTGGAAAGTTGCTATAGAGGTCAAAACCAGTCAACTGTCATTGGCGGATCCAGGGGGCGTATAATAGACCTACCACTGACCTTTAAAGCCATTCGAAACTACATGATGAATTAGGCCCTAATAAGATTTTGTCATAAAAATGTACCTTCACAAAAGAAGTAGGCCATTAAATTGCACAGAAAGCCACTGAACAAATCGAACAATGCCCGAAAGTAAACCAGTAGCTATACTACTATAGGTTTTCCCGGCCAATTTCGGAAAAAAATCATTCAATTTGATACCCGGCTCATTCAATTTCGTTTGAAAATAAATGCTCAGCTACATCAGCATTCAACAGTTAAAAACAGTCATTCAATTTCAACATCTGAGCATTCACTCGACAAATAAGATCATTCAATTTCAACACTTGAGCATTCACTCGACAAATAAGATCATTCAATTTCAAATGGTAGCTAAGTTCATTCAATTTCGTCAAAGCCAGCAGCAACAGGCTGGTGCGCTTCGATGACTCTGAATTTGATTGCACCTATTGCGAAAATGTGGTAGATATTCAACATAAGAATGGTGATCTTGTAGTTTTGAATGCCTATAAACGAAATAGAATGAAAAGAAAGAAATCATGTGTGCACGAAAACGAAATTGAATGCAATAATATCGAAAGAGAAACCCTAGTTGGATTGAATTATCAAAATCGCGTGAATTTGAAAGCGTGTTGATGAAATTGAATGATTTTTTGTTGAAATTGGCCGGGAAAACCTATACTAGCTATACAAAATTAATCACTCACAGTTTCCTTTTTGCCAAAGTCGTTTCGCACGCATGGAGTACCAACCAAAGCGAAAGGCACAACATAGGTTACGAAAAGCATTTCACCCGTAGCATCAGAGTTATTCACATAACCACATAATGGTTTCTAACCTGTTACCTGATCTTTATGAATTCAGTGATCTTAAACCAGGCTTATAATTCGCCATAGCTTACTACACGGCGCCTTAAATTCTCTTGTATAGCACTTGCCCATGGTTGTGCTGATGATTTTCAGAATTGTGCCGACGAAAAAGGCTCCCAGGTCTGGGCAGCGTTTTTCGTTACCATCACTGTATGCAATATTTATTAGTCTCGAAAAAGTGATGTTTTGTTCTCCATTTCATACCAAAGCATTCTCATTTCACATTGTATAATTTACTGGTTCTCTCTAAAATTATGGTAGGCCCTTATTATGCCCATTTGTGAGTTTGTTAATATAATAACCTGTTGTTGCATCAGGCGTGGCATTTTATATATGTTTAGGATATAATATAGACGATGTGACATTTGTTTACAAAATTGTGGCGCGGTTACGTTTTCTGCCCTTCGGTATGCGCGCTCATTCTGTTTTGGTTAAAACGTCACGTCACGTCACGTCACGTCACGTCACGTCACGTCACGTCACGTCACGTCACGTCACGTCACATGTCATCGTTTTGGTGATGTCAATATCTCCATTATAGCTATCATTATAATACAGATCAATGCATTGTCTATCCTGGGCGTATTTTGGCGAGCACAAACGGAAAGTTGTCTGTGTCGTCAAATTCTTCACCAGAAACATTGATCTCCATCAGAAAATCAATTCAAAATGTAGGGTACGTATGCAACAATGGTTAAGGTATGTGTGGCCATAGTTTGTCAGGTCAAGGGATGTGCAGAGGAGTGGAACAGTGGAATTCCCTTTCACAAGTAGTTAAAATAGTCTGTATACAATGATTTAAATCATCTTGTTCCGTATAAACGCAACTTTAACGTTTGACCTGTAACGTAAATTTTATAGCAGATAATTTGTTTCGGTTCATTTAAAAAGGAGCTCCCAGCACATATTAATAATTGACCTTTCCCCACTTTTAGAAAGGTTAGGCCTTTGTCATAAGTAAAATAAACGACATACATTTTATATTCACAAGCCAGGGTAAAATATTGTAAAAAGTAATTTTGTCCGAACTCCTTTTGTCTCGATCCACTGGAGGAATACTGATGGCCATCTTACAAATACTGCGCCGATATTTTTGGGCAATACTTGGTTGATTTTGTTTACTAATGGCATGAATTTGCAAGGGCGACATCTCAGAAAGGCGATTTACACAGTTTGGCAGCAGCGTAGCCACAAATTTCCAGTGCCCCCCGGATCCCCCACGAAAAATCCTCATAGTGCCCCCCCCCCAAAAAAAAAAAAGAAAAGGAAAAAACCCATACCCCTGGCCCCCACTGAAAAGCAAGCCCCCTGTGCCCTCCCCCACCCACTGAAAAAGTCCTGGCTACGCCGCTGTACTTTGGCGATTATACATTTTGGATTCTTTCTAATTATCCAAGCTGTGGTTGCACAACAGACAGAGCGAGGTCGATTACAGAGAGCAACATACTCTACTTCATGGTTAGATGCTAATAAAAATAATAAGAACACAGTATTTTGCCCATACGAATGATAGCAAGTTGCAAGGAATGTTACAGAAGACACAAACAAACCTTTTTCAAACCTGATATAGATTTTACTCATTGAAACCAGTTCGCTAACAAGTCAAATTAAATAAAACAATCAAAATGGCTGCCCATTTCAAATTCAAGATGGCGGCCTTTGCCCAAACTAGTGTAAAACATAAATAATATTACTTGGAGACTTTAAATGTAAAACAACAATGTTTTAAGTCCAATAATTGGGGAAAAATGGCGGCCGACAATGCCTATTAAAAATGGCACCCTATTTTTGGAATATCAAGATTGACAAAGTTAGCAAATAAAATCCATTTTGGCACAACAATCCAGCTGGATCCTAAATTCTGACACACTGTCTCCTACTGTATGTGTAGGACTATGATTTCGACGATTGAAGTCCACGTTTGTTGTAGGATGCTCACGTTTTAATGTTTCGAACAGCTACCCCTACAAGGAAGAATAGTAAAGAATGTGTTCCTGCTGGCTACCATGAAATTAAAGTTTATTTCGACCCCTGGATATAGGCACACCGTTCTTTTTCAGCCTTGAAAAATAAATAGGCCTATTGTAATACATAAGTTACAAACACGAAGAACAACCCCACACCAGATAAACCAGTGGCGGATGGATTTGGAGTGGAGTGCTGAGTTCCCTCTCCCTTAAACAAACAAAACTAAATAAAACAATGTGTTGTCTAAGAATTAACAACTATGGAGTGCTAAAGCCTCACTCACCTGTATTGGGGCTATATATTGCTCAAAGGTCCGGGGGCTTAAATCATTGGTAAATTACGTAAAGAGAATCTGAGCGAGTTATTATCTGAAAGTTTTCTTATTTTAGATGATTTGGTACCTAACATCCTGAATAGTCTTTGTTTGTTTGTTTGTTGGGGTGTTTGTTTGATGATTGATTATTGATTTATTGATTGATTGTTTTTTGTTTATTTGTTTGTTTGATTGATTTTTATTTATTTGTTTGTTTGTTTGTTTGTTGGGGTGTTTGTTGGGGTGTTTGTTTGTTTGTTTGTTTGTTTGTTTGTTTGTTGATTGATTGATTGATTGATTGATTGATTGATTGATTATTTATTTATTATTTATTTATTATTTTTTAATTTATTAATTTGTGTTTATTTATTTATTTTTTGGGGGTCATTAATTGTAGGTCTTTTTATGTAAACAAATTCAAATCTGGAATGGATCAATAAGTAATGATCCACGTGACATATTTCACGGGATGTTTGATACCATCATCAACTTCACATACAAATATTGAAGTGTGATGTAAATCTACAATCATTTATGTTATTTCGAGAATACTAATGTAACGGGCATTAACATACCAACATGTGAAAGTTCCCCGACGGCAACCTCTTTGTAAATCGACATACCATTAATGTTTTCTCTAAGAAAAAACATTTCAGACGAACTCAATATCTCATGAAGATTGGAGTACTTACTTTACACCAAGTAAGTTTAAAATAATAATTCGTTTATGCTATGATGTGGCAATAACCTATATTACCTTCCCTGTAAACAGTATATATACCGTACTGAACAGCAAAAGAAACGCAAGTCCGAGGTCTTGTCAAGTTTTCAAACAGAAGACAAACCATTTTGATTCTAATCACTCATTTAATGAAAAATGCTTTCAATTTGTGAGCTGAAAGTGACTGTTGAAATTGCATTGCAAGATTTTCACATTCAACAGTCACTTTCAGCTCACAAATTGAAAGCATTTTTCATTAAATGAGTGATTAGAATCAAAATGGTTTGTCTTCTGTTTGAAAACTTGACAAGACCTCGGTCTTGCGTTTCTTTTGCTGTCCTCGGACTTGCGTTTCTTTTGCTGTTCAGTATATATGATTTTAACCTTAACTCCCTCTAAAAGGGTATAAAACTTGCACTCCACCCAATTTGTAAAGGTGTCGTTATGCTTCCACGGTTTTCTGTTCATTAAATCCCATAGGATAGGCCTGTTTATATGTGAACTTCACAAATTGTCAAACTTTCACTATTGTCAAGCAACGGACCGGGGTTTTTGCTCTTTACGGTCAATGTATTTACACAAAGCGTTCAAAACCAAACGAAGTAACGCCCTTAGTGCAGGTGGAAGCGCCAACTTTCTGTAGTCCTATTATTCCCGGGACTGAACCTATAGTTTGCCAGTTTTGAGTTGGCTGTTTGCGAAGTGGACGTCCCAAAAATTTCATTTCGATTTTTTCTTTGAAGGAATATACACTTAAGGCAAACTTCTGATAGTTTGATGTCAACGTACAGGAAAATGGCGCCACTTGCTACATCAGTAGCGAAGAAAGTGGTTCTGTTCGCTGTCACCGTTCTTGGATTGTTGCAGCAATGCGAAGTGAATGGTAAGATTGTTGACTAATTACAATTTCAATTAAACAATCATTTACGAAAACTAAAAATGCCGTTTTGTGTGTCAGTTTCTGAAGGGCTAGAAGGATAACTAATGGCTTCTTAGGCGTATTATCAAAAGAAAATTTAACTATTTTCACTCTTTGAAATGTTCATTTTATGGAGAATAACTGAACTGAATTTTTGTAAAATTATGTTTCCAGCTGTATCACTATTTTGTCCCTCTTAAAATGCAACCAATAAGTTATGATAGGCTGCTCAGACACATGTCAGAAGGACGATATGAAGCAGTGATGTATAGTTTAACTTAATTTAAGACTTAACCTGACAAGTAAAGTGTCCGAGACTCTCAAGCTATTTTCCAAGCTATTCATTTTACACTGAAAACTCCATTTCATGCACAGAGATTTATTAACTTTTCACTCCAAGCGTTTTGTTTTGTTTTTGTAACAAAAATAGTAATGTATTTTTACACTTATCTCATGACTTTACATTGGGCTGAAACCCTGGACAGGATGGTTGTTTAAATTATGGAAATGTACACCATTTTGTATATTTGGTATCAAGAAATATCAAACTAACATGTGAAAGTTCCATCACAATAGGTGCTCATGTTTTGACGAAAACCAAGCAAAACTACAACTTTTTAATGTATTCAACATGACAATTTCTCTAAGATGAAAGCAATTTCTGATTGATGCATATACCAACATTAAGTTTTTAGATTATAAATTGTTAATTTGAAAATCTTGTAAGACAGTATATCATAAAACTAACCTGAGTTTCATTACAATAGGGGCTTTATATTTTGAGAAAACAGAACGAAACTGTTACCACTTTTTTATATAAATTCGACATAACAAATCCTGATTTCTCTAAGGTAAAAGCACTTCAAGCACCCACTAGGTTTTTAGATAATAAAATGTTATCGGTTACATTTTGATGTAACACCATGTGGTTTGGATCTCAGCTGTCGCGAAGTGAGGTTGTGGTTCGTCGCGAAGTGAGGTTGTGGTTCTTCTCTACGTTTCGACTAGTGTGCTTTAGTCATCGTTGGGAGACATTCCTGCTTTGTTTGGATCCTAACCAGAGCATCAACTAGCTCTCTTCAGTTTCCTGATGTTGTGTAAGGCATGCTGCTCGAAACGTAGACAAGACCTAGGCTATATGGTTCTTATCAGAACCATTATCTTACTTCGCGATAGTTGAGATCCAAACCACGCCTCAAAACTTTAATAAGTTATTAATTTGAAAATTTGATAATTGCCAATGGTATACCTTTCATTGTAGGGCAAGGGCAATTATATTGATTTAAGGAAAGTCGACAGTTTTGCCAAAATGCGCACTCCGCAATGTTTGTTCCATCACTTTTAAGCTCAGCGTTGTGGGCAGAAGCAGAAGTCTTCATTTTTCTATAAAAAAACAAATAATAACATGAATTAAAATTGGCCTTAAATTACTCAAATTTCTCAAAATTTTACGCAAATGTAATTTTTTACCCCGAATTTATTTATATTAATCCAGTAACTGTAAGGGATGAGTGGTGAGGGGTAAGGATGGGATGTGAGGATAGGGCAATGTTAAGGGCGGTCATTGGAATTGGACATTTTGAATCATCCCCTCCCCCAACATTTACAAAATAAAAAATTACGCCACTGTTGACATAAGTGCTTTCTTTTCAGAGAAAAGGGTACGCAAGTTAAAACATTAAAAAAAAACAATATTTACCACCCCCCCCCCCAAAATAATAATAAAACAGCACTTCATGTTCACAACGATTTCCTTATTTTCAGAATGTGACCACCATTGAGCTGAAATCTTTATAGACTGAGTTTAGCATGAATACACACATATACAGTGACCCGTTATACCTATCGAATGTGTAGGCTTTCCACTAAATTTCTTATAACAAAAGAAAAACTAAACGAAAAACTACACAGCTACGTTTAACTTAACACATCAAATTAAATAAAACAGTCAAAATGGCTGCCCTTTTAAAATTCAAGATGGCGGGCTTTTCCTAAACTATTGTAAAACATAAATAATATTATTTGGAGGCTTTAAATGTAAAACAACGTTTTAAGTCTAATAATTGGGGAAAAAATATGTCAAAAATGGCGACAATTTTGAAATCCAAAATGGCGGCCGAAAATGCCAATTTAAAAAATGGCACCCAGGCTATTTTTTTAATTCAGCATTATCAAGATTGACAAAGTTAGCCAATAAAATCCATTTTGGCACAACAATCCAGCTGGATCCTAAATTCTGACATACTGTCTCCTACTATATGTGTAGGACTATGATTTCGACGATTTAAGTTTGTTGTAGGATGCTCACGTTTTAATGTTTCGAACAGCTACAGAAACTACAAGGAGGATTAGTGAAAAAAATGTGTTACGAGTCCTGCTGGCTACCATGAAATTAAGTTTATTTTGACCCCCTGGATATAGGCACATGCACCGTTCTTTTTCAGCCTTGAGAAATAAATAGGCATATTGTAATACATAAGTTACAAACACGAAGAACAACCCCACACCAGATAAACCAGTGGCGGATGGATTTGGAGTGGAGTGCTGAGTTCCCTCTCCCTTAAACAAACAAAAATAAATAAAACAATGTGTTGTCTAAGAATTAACAACTATGGAGTGCTAAAGCCTCACTCACCTGTATTGGGGCTATATATTGCTCAAAGGTCCGGGGGCTTAAATCATTGGTAAATTACGTAAAGAGAATCTGAGCGACTTATTACCTTAAAATGTTCTTCAGTTTTAGATGGTTTTGGTACCTAAATCTTGACGATTTTAAAAATGTTTATTTATTTATTTATTTATTTATTTATTTATTTATTTATTTTGGGGGACATATTTGTAAACAAATTCAAATCTGGAATGGATCAATAAGTAATGATCCACGTGACATATTTCAAGGGCTGTTTGATACCATCATCAACTTCACATACAAGTATTGAAGTGTGATGTAAATCTATAATCATTTATGTTATTTCGAGAATACTAATGTAAACGGGCATTAACATACCAACATGTGAAAGTTCCCCGACGGCAACCTTTTTGTAAATTCGACATACCATTAATGTTTTCTATGAGAAAAAAAAGAATTTCAGACGAACTCAATATCTCATGAAGATTGGAGTACTTACTTTACACCAAGTTAAAAATATTAATTCGTTTATGTTATAATAGGGGTAATAACCAGTACCTTCCCTGTGAACAGGATATATATGGTTTTAACCTTAACTTGCACTCCACCCAATTTGTAAAGGTGTGATTATGTTCCCATGCTTTCTGTTCATGAAATACCATAGGATAGGCCTGTTGTAGGCCTGCTTGTGGAACCAAAGGTATGTGAACTCCTTACGGTCAATGTATTTACACAAAGCGTTCAAAACCAAATGAAGTAACGCCCTGATGTGTGACGTACGAGTCTAAAATCTGGGCTTTGAGGTTGATAAATGAAGATGACATAATGATGGTTGAGAGAATGGTGATGGTGATGATACTTTTACAGAGTCAAGAATGAGGCCTGACAAGTGATGACTACAATGAAACAAAAGGGTTTACTTTCAATTCAACCACTATCTACTTACTTATTAATTCTCATCAATTTCTTCCATTTAATATTGGGGTTCTATTTAAACTTGATGTAAGGTCCCTACTGATCAGCAATTCAGGGATCACAATTGTGCATGACCGATCAATGAAAGACTTGTGGCCTTTCTGTCGTTGACGGTTGTGTACTCTTGGTGCTCGCACCACCGATCTCTTTATTCTGTCATTATTCGCACACCATGCACTGAGTTGGGGCGCGTTTTCGCGACTGTAACGAGAAACATGTTTGGGCTTCGGTCATGGGTTAAGCGTTTTCGCAATTTCAGTTGTGTTGCGATGACATCATTGTACTGACCAAACGTGAACCGAAGGTTGTGATCTGGGGCGTGTTTTCGCGACCCTAACCAGAAACTTGTTTCTGACGTCATATTCTTGACCAGAAACAAGACGGCATAGCTACGCGAAAACGCGAACGTAAGCAGAAAATTGTTTTCAGTTTGCGACGTGAATTCAATCATCAACGTTTCTCAAAATATACGATGTATTTCAATTTTTTGCAAAATAGAACTTACTCGTGACTGCTAGTAATAAACTTGAAACTTGAATAAACGAATAATCATTTCATCATGTTTTAACAAATAATTAGCCAAACAAAATTTTCGTTTTTTTTTTTAAATCTTGAAACCAAGCGTAACCGATCACAAACTTCGGTTGACGTTTGGTCAGAACAATGACGTCATCGCAGCACAACCGAACTTGCGAAAACGCCTAACCAATGACCAAAGCCCAAACATGTTTCTGGTTACAGTCGCAAACACGCGCCCCTGTTAATGCTTGGTTTCAAGATGGCGGATTGTAAAAAGTAACAAATGTTTTGTTAATTATTTGTTAAAACATGATGGAATATTGGTATAGACCTTATACACATGACGTCATTTGAGTAGGGCGCCCTCGGCAAGAGGTCAAAAGAAGGTTCAATCTGAGCGCCGCGCGTGTATAGGCCAAGATGTGCGTTTTCCATTGGAATTGTTTCATCATCGTTTTACCTCTAAGATGGCGGCATTCTAGGCCAATATACCTCTAAATAATGTCTACTTACCTCTTAATAATACAATTATATTTTCCTCTTTCTCGGTAAACCATTTTATTTTCTTGTATTTTCCTTTGGAGTTAAAAAAGGAACGGCAAAATTCCTCAGTATTTTTTCACTACCGAGAATTAAATGGCCGCAGCCGAAAAAGTTTTGCTAGTGATAAAATGTCACGTGATCACTGATACGCAATGTGATTGGAGATTGCCTCCAAAGATTGCCTCAAAGTAGAAAGCTAAAGCCAGTCTACTCAAAAATTAAGTTGCCTTCGATATCGATCGTGTTGCCCATTCATTGTCACTGGATTGCGTGAAATGCTACACAGGGAAATCTCCGAGCAATCTCACTGCCAGCAACTTTTATTGCTTGAAAATTATGGAACGCTACAGCTGCCTTCGGTGCCCATAACCATATCGCTTCATTCGGCCGATTCACCATTTCATTCAGCCGATTCACCATTTCATTCTGCTATATCACCATTTCATTCGGCTACTCATCATTTCATTTGCCCAATCATCATTTTATTCGGCTAGTCTTCATTTCGTTCGCCTTTTCGTCATTTCATTCGGCCATTCACCATTTCATTTGCCCAATCATCATTTCATTCGGCTAGTCTTCATTTCATTCGGCTATTCACCATTTCATTTGCCCAATCATCATTTCATTCGGCTAGTCTTCATTTCGTTCGGCTTTTCATCATTTCATTCGGCTAGTCATCATTTCATTCGGCTATTCACCATTTCATTTGCCACCAAGATCAAGCTAGCCGCGGATTCAACCGCGGATTCAACCGCGGATTCAGCTGCAGGTTTTCTCACGTCGGGTCAGTTTAAAAACTGGATAGATGTAAATTTAAAACCCACGATCAGGTTGGTCCAGTGCGTGTGAATACTGCACTCAATACGGGACGTTTCCACACGGCCGGGCGCAGGCGAAATGAAATGATGATTGCGCCCAGCCTCTGTCGTGTTAAAAGCGTAATCTTATAACGCCAAAACCACGATATGCCCTAAGGTGAAATGTCATCTCCATAATTCGTTAACAAAAGTTAACCAAAAATAACATTAAATGGGGCACAAATTGTTTTAACTTTTGACGAGTTGGTCACAAATACTCTGCATTGTGTAACTATACACGGCATATACCGGCGATAATGGTACATATTCTAGCGTCACTTTAATTATGACCAACTCGTCAAAAGTTAAAACAATTTGTGCCCCCTTTAATGTTAATATTTGTAAATTTTTGTTAATGAATTATAAAGATGACATTTCAACTTAGGGCATATCGTGGTTTAGGCTTGATACGATTAATATTTCATAATTAAAGGGACTCTAGAATATGTACCATTATCGCCGGTATATGCCGTGTATAATTGTGTAGTTAAACAATGCAGAGTATTTGTGACCAACTCGTCAAAAGTTAAAACAATTTGTGCCCCATTTAATGTTATTTTTGGTTAACTTTTGTTAACGAATTATGGAGATGACATTTCACCTTAGGGCATATCGTGGTTTTGGCGTTATAAGATTACGCTTTTAACACGACAGAGGCTGGGCGCAATCATCATTTCATTTCGCCTGCGCCCGGCCGTGTGGAAACGTCCCGTATTGAGTGCAGTATTCACACGCACTGGACCAACCTGATCGTGGGTTTTAAATTTACATCTATCCAGTTTTTAAACTGACCCGACGTGAGAAAACCTGCAGCTGAATCCGCGGTTGAATCCGCGGCTGAATCCGCGGTTGAATCCACGGCTAGCTTGATCTTGGTGGCAAATGAAATGGTGAATAGCCGAATGAAATGATGACGAGCCGAATGAAATGATGAAAAGCCGAACGAAATGAAGACTAGCCGAATGAAATGATGATTGGGCAAATGAAATGGTGAATAGCCGAATGAAATGAAGACTAGCCGACAAGGGCGCAACCACGTGTTGAAAGTTGGGGTCCCAAAGTTGGGGGGGTCCCAATTGTGATGTCATGAATGACATTACTAGGATCATGTATACATAAAATACCAAAATGTTCCAGAAGTTGGGGAGGTCCACATAAAAGTAGGGGGGTCGTGACCCCCGACCCCCCCCCCCCCCAGTGGTTGCGCCCTTGCTAGCCGAATGAAATGATGATTGGGCAAATGAAATGGTGAATGGCCGAATGAAATGACGACTAGCCGAATGAAATGATGATTGGGCAAATGAAATGGTGAATGGCCGAATGAAATGACGACTAGCCGAATGAAATGACGAAAAGGCGAACGAAATGAAGACTAGCCGAATGAAATGATGATTGGGCAAATGAAATGATGAGTAGCCGAATGAAATGGTGATATAGCAGAATGAAATGGTGAATCGGCCGAATGAAATGGTGAATCGGCCGAATGAAGCGATATGGGCACCGAAGGCAGCTGTAGCGTTCCATAGAAAATTGCCCGAAAATTGCCCCGTGTGACAAGCCCTTTATGTCGGCGTGATGACGTCAACGCATAAGGTCTACACAGGCATATTAAACAGTAACACTCACGAGTAAGTTCTATTTGGCCGTATATTTTGAGAAACGTTGATGATTGAACACGTCGCAAACTGAAAACAATTTTCTGGTTACGGTCGCGTTTTCGCGAAGCGAGCTAGTTATGCCGTCTTGTTCAATTTTCTGGTCAAGAATATGACGTCAGAAACAAATTTCTGGTCAGTGTCGCGAAAACGCGCCCCTCATGTTGAGGGCACACATGTTGTTAGATCATTGTGGCCGTAGGCAAAAGCGCAGCGATAGTGCGTCACGTCGCGTTTACTTTAGCGTATTTTGCAGTTGATGTGCGCAGAGCTGCCAACTCTTCCGGATTCTGCGGAAGACTTCCGTATATATAACCTCGGATTGTACCAGAGAGCATCTACAACCTAAACATTTCCCAGGGCCCTTAAGCGGGCCCCGGACCCCACCCGCAAGGGCTCGCTCGCTGCGCTCGATTGAGTCTTGGAAAATTAGAAAATTTTCAAAATCATATGTTGGCAGCTCTGTGTGCGTATGCGAGGAATATCACCAGCAATCACTGGCTGGTAGAAGTACACGCGCACTAAGTACCATAACATACGCACATTAAAAGTGTACGCACCATGCTCACTTGACGCCATAGTGGTGGCTATCATCGACATCAAGACACTGGGTAAAGTCACTGCTAGAGGGCTACGATGCCCACTGCACATATATATGCGCTGTTCTGATTTTGATAAGCAAGCCAGGACGTTACGACTTACGTACTTTTTTTACGTTTTGTCCAATTAAGATTGTCTAAAAAAAACTGTCTTGGGCATTTATGAATTGCTTGATAAATAAATGTTTTACTGGTATGCATATTTTATTTTCATATACAGCGCAATCCTTTACCACATGTCCACCCCCAGAGGCTAATATAACGGACGCTGATGGAGGACGCGTCATTGAGGTTATGACCAGTGGCAGTGATACAGTTATCATCACCTGGACAAACCCTGTATTTAATATCACAATTGCGAATTCTGTCACCAGATGCTATCCAATAGGAGTGCCCAATCATTTTACATGTGACAGTGGTGATGCATTCCCAATCACGTATCCTTTCACTGGAGAAGGAAGACGAATCAAGGTGCAGTACCAGGTGTATTATGGCGCTCCCCCTTTTTTTCTGATACATGCGAGTTTTATCTGCGTGTTTTGGGTAAGTTGATATTTTTCATAATTATTTCGGATTGTTTTCATGAAATATTCTATGACTATGAGTATGATTTGTTAAGTAGCCAGTGGTATAAAGCAACTATCTGCTTAACCTTAGCATCTCTGAAATTGGCAGTGGCGTAGGGGGGCCTGCATGGCCTGGGGGAAATCCCAAAAATCCTGATTGTGCCCTAAAAAAGAAAAGAAAATGAAAAGGGAAAAAACCAAGGGTAGAATGTCGTATCCGACCGCCACTTTTTCTCATTAAATGTAACCAATAATGTAATCTTACCTACCTAGTAAGGTGGAGAACATATGGATGATGATGGACATACTTCAATTTATTCCAGGATATTTATTTCATGAAAAATCAGGCAATTTTGGTGTTTTTGTAATTTTGGAAAACTTACAAAACTATGGCGTAATTAGTGGTTGCATAAACTTACCTAAGTCATACTTGTTACAAAAATAAAAATCATAGTGAAATTTTATGATTTACTGGAAAGTTAGTGCTAGCGAAAGTGGAAAAAGTTGTTTAGCCACTGATTTTACGAGATACAAATATTAAGGGATGTACATGACCTCAATTTTTTTTTATTGTTCTATGCTGTCAACGAGCTGTTGTCTGTGGAAACCAAAGATATGGATGCTTTGCATTTGCAATGATTTTTTTTAAAGAAAGACTGCTGATCCTCAAAATTGACATATTCCTTATAGAAGAAGACTACTTAATTCATTGTTTACTTTGTCAGTAGTGGAAAATTATTGAGAAAATGAAATATTAATATTATGTTTATGAAAAGAAAAATCTTTTATTTGACAAAATGTTTACAGCATTTTTACACATTTCAAAGTATTAACCCTCCTAGTGTTTGACCATTTGAAACCATTCAAAATTTCCACTTACCAAAATGGCCATTGGTTTTGTACACACATGGTGATACCATTTTGAAAAGTGTTGGTAGCAAGCTTTACTACCATTCAAATCCATTCAAATGGTTTTTGAATGGTGGATACACTACACCTTGGTGTGTTTCCATAGCCGAATGGTTTCAAATGGTGAATGTATTGTACACACTGTACTACACAGTGGCTTATAAATCATTCAAATGGTTTTGAATGGTGGATACACTACACCTTGGTGGGTTTCACAAAACGAATGGTTTCAAATGGTGCATCAACTTGTCTGAAAAAGGCACCAGAACTAGGAGGGTTTTAAAGTACTTTTTGCAAACATTTGTGTGATGTATTAAGGTTACCATTATCATGATTCCCTTAATGGGGCTATGGTCTTTTCTATATGTGGGGTAATGACAGGCAAAAACACCCTCTTTTGTCTGTAAATAGACAGTGAATTAATGCCTTTATGCTGTTGCATGATGGGAAACTCAACCTAAGTAAACTTAATCAAAAAATTTAAAATTAAAAATTGTCTTGAGGTAAATGCAGATAAAGTTCAGTATAAAGTGTTCTGGACTTATGCCGTGGAATTTCTGACTTGACTCACAATGGCGATTATTTTTTTTAATCGTGATATGTTTTTTAATCATGATTTGCCAATATCTCGATATCGAAATCGAATAAAAAAGGTATTGCGATATTCGATATTATCATGTTATCATGTTATCGCCCAAGCTTGTAACTGTCCACAAATTTTGTGCTCAATGTTAATATACACTGTATAATATTGTAATAGTTATGACAACTAGGTATAAGCAAGGGAGCATTGGCTGCTTTGCACACAGGGCTGCCCCGTTTGAGGTTTGTTCTGCCCCGTTTGAGGTTTGTTCTGCCCCGTTTGAGGTTTGTTCTGCCCCGTTTGAGGTCAGTGTTCTGCCCCGTTTGAGGTTTGTTCTGCCCCGTTTGAGGTTTGTTCTGCCCCGTTTGAGGTTTGTTCTGCCCTTGTGTGCTATAATTCTACCTGATTGCCATTTATTATATCTCTTGTGCTCAACTAATAAAACATGCAGCAAAGTAAAGACTTGTGTGTATCTTAGGCCTGCGCTAAACGTCGCACTTTTGCCGTGTCGAACTCAAATAATTGGAAAATGTTGAATTAAATTTGGCAAAAGTGCGACGTTTAGTGCAAACTTTTGATTTAAGTTCGGCACTGCCGTGTAGCACGGCAAGCTCTGCTGTGTTACACGGCAGTTGCACGACGTGGTGACAAACGTCGCGCTCTTGCCGTGTCGAATCAAAATAGAATTCTCATTCGGGATAGCTAATTTGGAATACGCATGCACACAATAGTTCGAGGAAACAATTTCGAACAAATGAATCACAATCAAAATGGCGACTCGCACCAAAAATGATCAAACCACCCCTTGTTTCTTGTCAGTCTTCGACATGATCGCGGACGTTCTGGAATTGTTGCATTTTGTCTTGCAGAAAGTAACACAAGAATAACAAAACAAAGCGCGATTGTTTTTCTCTTCATCAGCACATTATGACAGAGGTACAACTGTGCCATCAACCGCCTTCGTCTTGCAGATGTAATTGCAGAATAATTAAAACATGAATCTACGATGGTTTTCATCAGGGTCCGCCATCTTGAATCTATTATTATTAAGTGCGACAGTTTTAAATTCAACGTCTGTCACCAATTTGTATTTTTGCCGTGCTTTTGCCGCACGAAAGTCATTTGAGTTCGACACGGCAAAAGTGCGGCGTTTAGCACTTTTGCCATGTCGAACTCAAATAATTGGAAAATGTTGAATTAAATTCGACAAAAGTGCGACGTTTAGCGCAAACTTTTGATTTAAGTTCGGCACTGCCGTGTAGCATGGCAAGCTCTGCTGGTGCTACATGAATACCAATTCATTTGTAGGTTGAATTTATTTTCTTATACTCTGTACAAAACAGATCAAGAAGATCCGGTGATTGTTTGCCCATCGGATGTAGTCGCAGCAGCTGGGGAGGGTTTCGTGAATGGAACTGCCAACTGGACTGTGCCGATTCCTACAGACAATTCCAATGTTGTCACATTAACTTCAACAATCGACCCAGACAACCCTCCCTTGGTGTTTAATATCGGTACCCATGAGGTCAACTACACTGCAACAGACAGTTCTCAGAATACGAAATCCTGCAGTTTTAATGTCACCATCACAGGTGGGTCTTCTGTCAGGTTTCATTCTGTAGTGAATCCCTGAACCATCTTAAAGATGCTTTCCCTGCACCATCTAATAAAGATGCCTTCCCTGCAGTTGCTAAATAGTATTTATTTATTGTAATTATTATTTTTCTGTGTACATTGCTCCATTGCTCCAGATTTCATTCAAATTTCATTCAAAAAAGATGATTCATAAAGAATACTTAACTTATTGATACAACTTATCAACGACGCAACATTATAAATTCAATACTGGTCAAATATTGGCACCTAGGGACAGTTAACCAGTTTATTATTTTGTGGAAAATGTTTCACTTCAAAGTTATTTATGTTCCTTTTAAAAGGAAAATAGAAGCATACATAAAAAATGTAAGTGAAATTGTGAAACATGATATATGCATTTGAAAAACAAAGATGGCGGAATATAGAATAGAATGTCTGATGTAAAATCAAATAGGGATAAGACAGAATAGTTGTGAACTTTCCAAATGTTATCAGGGATCACATCTTTGTAGTCCACATAATTATTTCCTGGAACTTTAGTTCATTTGCTATTATGGTTTCCAGCACTTACATGTACACTAATCTTCCACAAAGGATTCTATTTGGCAATAAGCACACAGTATTATGTTAATATTATTTGACATCAGCCTCTGCGCATGACTTGATCAAATCAAAGTCCTGAAAGACTTCAGTCCTCAAAAATGCACTGAATACTATTTTGAGGTTTGTTGGCATGGTAGTCTAAATATTATCCTATTTATTTTACATGTTCTTTACATGTTATTTTACAGCGTTTCTGTTATTTTGCCTTTGTGAAAGATCCTGCTAATTGTTAAATTTATAAAAACTAACTCAATCATCAGTGGATCAACAACTTCTTTTAATTACTGATATTCTAAGTTAAATTTAATACATTTTGTGCTTTCATCTTTTCATTCATTATAGACCTGCAACCTCCAGTTATACAATGTCCAGAGAACAAAGTTATTCCGATTCATTAAAGTTTGGGTTCATTTACGTTTTAGTTCTTTGTGATTGTGATTTATAATTATAATAATTATTATCTGCGCTGGATTTGTGTACAAGTTATGCCATTCCTTCTTACGAGAATCCACCATCTGATCTGGTGATCATTTCTTGTATCTCAATCCCTGTCATTTGTATCCAAATGCCTTTTTTCCATCCAAATGCCTTTTTACTATTTCAGATGTAGAACCTCCGAACATCACATGTCCAGCAGATGTTATGAATAATACAGGTTTTGGTTTACCAAATGGCACTGCCACGTGGCTTAATGCTACTGTCACTGATAATTCTGGAGAGACTATAACACCTCAAGCGAATGAAACATCTGGTTCTTCCTTTGACATTGGTGTCCACACTGTACAGTTTACTGCTACAGATAGCAGTGGGAACAGTAACAATTGTACATTCACTGTTACTATTGAAGGTAAAGTTATTCCGATTCATTAATGTTTTAGTTCTTTGTCATTGTGATTTGTTATTTTAATATTATGTGTGCTGGCTTTGTGTAGAAATTCTGCTATTCCTTCTGATGAGAAAACATCATTTGATCTGATGATCCTTTCTTGTATCTCTGTCCCATTCATAAGATTGATCAAGATAATTATTGACTATTTTGGAATGCTAATTGTTAGGTGAAAGAGTTGTACCAAGTTAATTAAGTACCGAGTTATTTAAGTGCACACACAAGACTAACTTGATACTAAAGTGGCTATCATCAAGACATATGCAATTTCACCACTAGAGGGCTACAGTGTGAGTGATTAGACAATTACCTCATCTTTCGATCAGTCAATTTTATAAGCCAAATTACCATAATGATTAGATGTCACTTAGTAAGTAAAAAGGTCTTTTCATCTTGACCTACATGTACTACCATCAAACAAACACTGTAATTCAACATTGCAGAAGTGTTTTAGTCAGGATTGAGGAAACTGGGAGTGCAAAATAGAAGAAAAAAAATTATTCGGTGATAAATTTCAATGAAACCTGCTTAAGTGCCCTGGAAGCTCAGGCCTTTTTAGATGCTGTATGGTGCAATCTTAGACTTGCTTATACCCTTTTTTGTAAAGTTTTAGTGAACAAATATATCAGATATTTCCACTTTTTTTCCTGTTTGCTTTATTAACAGTGATCATATTTCAGACACAGTATTTAACTAATTCAAATAAATGTGAAACTCACACATTTGTTAGCAAACCGTTTTTATTTTGAAGAAAAAATATTATTTATGGATATTGTCCTTCTTCAAATTTCTCAAAAATTTGCTCCAAATTAAAAACTTTCTACAAATTTTAAAAACATTTTTCAAACTTTGCCAACATTTTCCAGAATTAAAATTTTCAAATTTGTTCTCCAGATTTTTATACATTTTTGTTTCAATTTTGTTTTGTTTTAAAAAATTCAATTGGCGAAATCATCGTCACTCGGCAAGGACTAAGCCAAATCTACGTGCATCATCAGCAGGTGCGCATTTGCCGATAGTGAACCCAAGATCTCATCCTGTAATGTAACATGCATTATAAGGCTGTGGTTTTCAGTTATTTCGGGAACCGGATACCTGGGTATCTGTAAACATTTGTGTAAAAACGTAAATACTCCTGAATGTATAAAATAATCAATACGAACGCAAGCTTCTCATGTTTTATTAGAGTCATAATAAATGTGGACTTTATTAGTGTAATAATTTCTTGCCTCTATATTAAAAACGACTCGTAGCATCCCCATTCCCCACACACATACAAGTACAAAAATAATTCATATGTCCCACATTCTCACTAAACCAATAACTGTGAACAGTAGGCACAAATACCAACTCGTGATACTGGCATGATGGCAGTCAACTCAAAATAAACTAGGTACATCAAACAAAAGGCAGCAAATCTGTGAAATGCTGTCAGCAAATGTTAACATGTACATCTAAAGCCTTTGTTCGAGTTTTCTTCATTTTGTTAACAAAAAATCAGTCTTCCATTTGTATGGCTTAAATGTTCAGTTAGCATTTTAAAAGGTCATTTTCGGGTAATTGGAACCAAACAATAGAACTGGGTAAGGATGGTTTCGGGCGGGTATCTGGGTAACCGGATGCCTGGCATAGCCTTATTGCATTGTATGCATGAACATGTTGTATTTTCTAGACTTTTCTTTTCTGCAGACTTTTAAATTCACATTTAATCATGTAGCACTGCCAGTAAGTGCTCGAAAAAAGTGTTTTCATGTAACTGGCCATGCAAATCACAGCTGCATAGTTTCGTTGCTTTTAACTTACACCCCCAATGATCATGTTTCTTTCTCTCAAAATCTTAACTGTCTTGGACATTTATGACTGATAATTTATAGTACTCCACCAGATAGATGAGAGGTTGTAATTATCTTTGAACCAATCAGAATGTGTAGATTGACTGGTAAATAATATATAAAGCATTTACTGTATAATAGAAGTAAACTTAATCTGGAAACAATTGTATGAGAAATTATATCATTCTTTGCCGAGTGTAATCTTTAATTTTGTATCCAAATGCCTTTGTTCCATTTCAGATGATGAACTTCCGAACATCACATGTCCAGCAGATGTAATCAGTAATACAACTCTTGGTTTACCAAATGGCACTGCCACGTGGCCTATCGCTACTGTCACTGATAATTCTGGAGAGACTATAATACCTCAAGCGAATGAAACATCTGGTTCTTCCTTTGACATTGGTGTCTACACTGTACAGTTTACTGCTACAGATAGCAGTGGGAACAGTAACAATTGTACATTCACTGTTACTATTCAAGGTAAAGTTACTCCGATTCATTAACCCTAACCTTCCCAAATCCTCCAATATCCTCTTTGTATAACTAAAAGATTTTGAAGGATTGAGGTTATTAGGAAATTGCAGTGGTGAAGGATTGAGGGCAAATGTGATTGTTTGCTTGGTGGGTAATGGAGGATTGAGGTGATCTGGCTATATTCGACAATTAGATGACAGTGGTGGATTGAGGTTACATTCTACATGTTGGTCTGTCCAAAAAATGATTCTGGAGGATTGAGGTTTTGAGGCCTACTTGCCTTTTAGTACATGCACATCCAGGTTTATTGTAGTGCTTGGGTCAGTGGACACTGTTTATTGCTCCATCCATGCAGGGAGGGTCCCTGGCCCTTGGCCATGTACATGTATCACACATTAGAAACACATGTGTGCAGTAAGGGAATAACAGTTTGTCACACAGCCTTTATCACAGAATAAGGACTGAAGGGTTGTGGCCACAAGCGATAAAGCACCAAGCTGAAGGCGAGATGCTTTATTGCTAGTGCTGTGCATCCATAGGTAATTTTGAAACTGGGTACCCGGCCATCATAATGGTACAATTCCCAGGTACCCATAAAAAGATGGGGGACAAAACCAGAGTTTTACCTGCTGCTCTTGATAATTCCTTGCGCGATGCATATAGCCTAACGCAGCGCAAGACGTTGCCTTCATTTCCAGTTGTTAATTACCATTATGTTCATTACAAAAATAACAATATCACAACAAGAAAAAAAGAAAAGAACAGAATTGTATTATTATGAATGTTATGTAATAAAATAAAGTACATGTAAATGTATACCTGCAGCCAATTTAACAAAAGAGTGCGTAACTTATTCGTGATCATACTGCCAACATGTTGTTCAATATAAAAAAGTTTTGCTTGAGCCATTTTTACGACATAATTTACCGACTTACGCAGTCGTTTGACACTGTGTAACTTACGCCACATTTTGTGGCGCAAGTCTGTGACTACGCAATGCGTAAGTCTCATGAAATCGATCATAAATCATTGCGCAACTTATGCACTAAATTGTTGCACAAGTGAACTTACGCAATTGTGTAAAGTTTCGTGAAATCGGCTGCTGAAACCATAAACATGGAAGGTCAGTTTCTGAAATGTTAATTCAGATTTTAAAAAATGTGTTTTGGTTACCTAATTACCGGTAACACTATGAACAACTTTATCCTGAAAATGCCCTGAAAATCTGGTTTGCTGTGAAATAACAGTTCACCGTAATTTCACTGCATTTTCATGGTGTCTCTTCCTCTCAGATACACTATGAACAACTTCACCCTGAAAATATCCTAAAAATCAGTTTTTGCCTGAAATAACAGTTGACCGTAATTTCCCTGCATTTTTACGGTGTCTCTTCCTCTCAGATATTAGCAATAATGTTCACAGTGATTTCACGGCAAATTCACGGTGCACTCGAGAATTAATGATCTGCCCCAAAACTTCCACGAGAAGTTCATGGTATTTTCACAGCGTTTTCACAGCGAAGGAATCCCAAGAGTATTTCATGGCATTTTCACGGTGTTGTGTCGTCGTGAAATTGCCGTAAACTATTTATTTCACGGTAAGACGGATTTTCAGGGTTAAGTTATTCATAGTGTAAAAAGGAACCAATATTGAACTTGACGGTCGGGTACACACAAACCTGGGTACCCGTTAACCCGGGTACCCATCACAGGTTTATTTATCACCCGTGGCCACGAAATTTCAGCATCATGTCATTTGTATTGTATCCAATAATTAAAGCAAAGGAAGCCAATCTTTACAGGCCTTGTAACCCCACGTATTTTCTTCCAATCAGATGGTCTTAACTTTCTTGGACATTTTATGAATGATAGTTTATAGTACTCCACCAGATTGAATAATATATAAAGCATTTACTTTACAATGGAAGTAAACTTAATCTGGAATCCATTGTATAAGAAATTATAAAGTGTAATCTTTAATTTTGTATCCAAATGCCTTTTTACTATTTCAGATGTAGAACTTCCGAACATCACATGTCCAGCAGATGTAATCAGTAATACAACTCTTGGTTCAGCAAATGGCACTGCCACATGGTCTATCGCTACTGTCACTGATAATTCTGGAGAGACTATAACACCTCAAGCGAATGAAACATCTGGTTCTACCTTTGACATTGGTGTCCACACTGTACAGTTTACTGCTACAGATAGCAGTGGGAACAGTAACAATTGTACATTCACTGTCACTATTCAAGGTAAAGTTATTTGGGTTCATTTATGTTTTAGATCTTTGTGATTGTGATTGGTAATTATAATATTATCTGTGCTGGATTTGTGTACAAGTTATGCCATTCCTTCTTACGAGAATCCATCATATGATGTGATCAATTCTTGTATCTCAATCCCACTAATAAGATTCATCAAGATATTTATTGACTTTTTGGGAATGCTAAATGTCTGGTGAAAGAGTTGCAATCAGTTAATTACCATGATTTTGAAAAGACAGACTTTCTCACAATTTATCTCTTACTTCAATGGTTCAATTACAGATTGTGAACCCCCTGTACTGCAGGCATGTGCTGATCTCACCTTTAATACATCTCTTGGTTTACCCACGGCATATGTAACCTACGACCGTCCAAATGCCACAGACAACTCTGGTGGACTGGTTACTGTAAACTGTTTTACAGTAGATGCTGATGGTACCACACTCTCCATCGGTGTTCATGAACAATATTGCATAGCTGAAGATGTTAATAATCCAAAAATGTTGAGAGAAATATGCTACTTCAATATCACTGTGAAAGGTAAAATTAATAAACTTTTCAAGAGAATATCTAACAAAAAATGGCAACCAGCAGTGTCCAATTTTGAAAGGGCACCCAGTGTTTTCAGGAATAAAATAAAAATGATTGTTTCATGGATAAATAGAATTACTGTCGAGATTCTGTAGCCCATGCTCTTGTACAAGGATAATTTGATCATTAGCATGTGAAGAGATTTTGTGTGTTAGTGTGCACACCCTATAGGAGGGAGTAACATGTGATTTACCAAAACACCAAACATCATCTTCATACTGTATATTCAGTCAGTATTTCTGTACTCATTCATCATGTTAAGTTTTAATGTCTTTAGTAAATTATGATTATATTTACAGATAACATTGACCCAAATATTACTTGCCCGGCCAACCTGACAGTTAACACTGATTCCGAGAAGGATTATGCTACCGTTTCATTACCTGCTGAAAACTCTTCTGCTGACAACTCTGGTATAGCTCCTATCATCACCATTAATGTGAATAGTGTGACACATGATGTTGGTGACAACGTCCGTTTTTATCTAGGGATGTCTCCATATTTTGTGCAGTACACGGCGACAGACAACTCCACGAATAACGCAACATGTGATATGAACATTACTGTAATAGGTATGTGATTTTTGTTTCATTGCTAACAAATTGCTAAGAAATTTACATATTTGATCACATGGCTCTAACGTCATTTTGTTTGCCAAAATGGTGGAGTGGCATTTGTCCCTAATTCTGTAAACATAAAGGACCGAATTTGACGAGCTTATTTGGATAAACCCAACCTCTATTCGTGACACGCATAAGCTGTTGAGGGCACATGTTTTAAATAACTGTAAATCGATAGGGCAGTGATAGTGTGTTGCGTTTGGCAGATTTTGCAGTTAATGTGTGTATGTGTGGAATATCACTAGCGATCATTGTTATTATAACATACATGCATAAAGTGTACATACAATGCTCACTTGATGCCAAAGTGGCTATCATCAAGACATTGGGATTAATTTCACCACTAGAGGGCTAAAGTGTGCACAGAACGATTAGACCATTGCTTAGCAGCAAAAAAAATAAAAATAACTGAAACTAGAGAGAATTCACAAAAACAATTGGTATCACTCTTTTTTAACACTGTTGATATCAATATGCACAGAATTGAGGAATAATTAATTTTGTCCAGGAATGAGTATTTTTGTTGTTGTTGCAGGAACAATTGGAGTAATTCTTTTTTCATGACCACTAAAATCAATGTGTAATGATTTGAGAAATAATTAAGTTTTAAAAAGAATATGTAATATTTTGGTGCATTATAATTTATGTAGAATATACTTTGCTTCTAAACCATCATTTGCAGACAATGAAGACCCAGTCCTGACATGCCCTGATAACGTGATTCAAAATTTACCAGTTGGAAAGCAGAATGATACAGTAACATGGCCTGCGCCACAAGTAACTGACAACTCGTTGGAATCCCTGGTTGCAGTTTCATCTCATATCAATGGGTCAAGTGTGTTCATAAACAATGTGGAGGAAACTGTGGTTTACAATGCAACGGATTCCTCTAACAATGTAGGCTACTGCAACTTCACTGTTCTTTTGAAAGGTACTTTTAATTTAAAACAAATATTTCATTTGATGTACATATCTGAAATGTTAATATGTTAAGGGTGATCCAAAAATGAACATTTTCAAGATAATACAGAGTGTAGTAGCCGGACGGTGTAAATTCACTGATAGAGGGCTCTGATCAGATAGACACTGGTCTTTACTGGCCTTACACCCGCCTTACACCCCCACGTGATCATGTTTTGTCCAATCAGATGGTCTTAACTGTCTTGGACATTTATGAATGATAGTTTATAGTGCTCCACCAGATAGATGAGAGATTGTAATTACCTTTGAACCAATCAGAATGTGTAGACTGACTAGTAATTAATATATAAAGCATTTACTCTACAATGAAAGTAAACTTAAGCCATTGCATAAGAAATTATATCAAGTGTAATCTTTAATTTTGTATCCAAATGCCTTTTTTTTCCCATTTCAGATGTAGAACCTCCGAACATCACATGTCCAGCAGATGTAATCAGTAATACAACTCTTGGTTTACCAAATGGCACTGCCACATGGTCTATCGCTACTGTCACTGATAATTCTGGAGAGACTATAACACCTCAAGCGAATGAAACATCTGGTTCTTCCTTTGACATTGGTGTCTACACTGTACAGTTTACTGCTACAGATAGCAGTGGGAACAGTAACAATTGTACATTCACTGTTACTATTCAAGGTAAAGTAATTCCGATTCATTAATGTTTTAGTTCTTTGTGATTTGTTATTTTAATTTTATGTGTGCTGGCTTTGTGTAGAAATTCTGCTATTCCTTCTTATGAGAAACATCATTTGATCTGGTGAACCTTTCTTGTATCTCTGTCACATTAATAAGATTGATCAAGATAATTATTGACTATTTTGGAATGCTAATTGTTAGGTGAATGAGTTGTACCAAGTTAATTAAGTACTGAGGTAATTAAGTACTGAGTTGTTAAAAGGCGCACACAAGACTAACTTGATACTAAAGTGGCTATCATCAAGACGTGCAATTTCACCACTAGAGGGCTACAGTGTGAGCGATTAGACAAATTACCTCATCTTTCGATCAGTCAATTTTATAAGCCAAATTACGATAATGATTAGATGTCATGTAGTAAGTAAAAAGGTCTTTTCATCTTGACCTACATGTACTACCATCAAACAAACACTGTAATGCAACATTGCAGAAGTGTTTTAGTCAGGATTGAGGAAACTGGGATTGCAAAATAGAAAATAGTAATCTCAAATTTTGTATCCAAATGCCTTTGTTCCGTTTCAGATGTAAAACCTCCGAACATCACATGTCCAGCAGATGTAATCAGTAATACAACTCTTGGTTCAGCAAATGGCACTGCTACGTGGCCTATCGCTACTGTCACTGATAATTCTGGAGAGACTATAACACCTCAAGCGAATGAAACATCTGGTTCTACCTTTGACATTGGTGTCTACACTGTACAGTTTACTGCTACAGATAGCAGTGGGAATAGTAACAGTTGTGCATTCACTGTTACAATTCAAGGTAAAGTTATTCCGATTCATTAACCCTAACCTTCCCAAATCCTCCAATATCCTCTTTGTATAACTGAAAGATTTTGAAGGATTGAGGTTGTTAGGAAATTGCAGTGTGAAGGATTTAGAAGGATTGAGGGCAAATGTGATTATTTGCTTGGTGGATAATGGAGGATCGAGGTGATCAGGCTATATTTGACATTAGATGACAGTGGAGGATTGAGGTTACATTGTACATGTTGGTCTGTCCAAAAAATTATTCTGGAGGATTGAGGTTATTAGGCCAACTTGCCTTTTAGTACATGCACATCCAGGTTTATTAATATATTGTAGGTATTGCAAGGTCAGTGCTTGGGGTCAGTGGACACTGTTTATTGCTCCATCCATACAGGGAGGGTCCCTGGCCCTGGGCCATGTACATGTATCACAGATTAGAAACACATGTGTGCAGGAAGCTTGGGAATAACAGTTTAATTTGTCACACAGTCTTTATCACAGAATAAGGACTGAAGGGTTGTGGCCACAAGCGATAAAGCACCAAGCTGAAGATGAGATGCTTTATCGCTAGTGCTGTGCATCCATAGGTAATTTTGAAACTGGGTACCCGGCCATCATAATGGTACAATTCCTGGGTACCCATAAAAAGATGGGGGACAAAACCAGAGTTTTACCTGCTGCTCTTGATAATTCCTTGCGCGATGCATATAGCCTAACGCAGTGCAAGACGTTGGCCTTCATTTCCAGTTGTTAATTACCATTATGTTCATTACAAAAATAACAATATCACAACAAGAAAAAAGAAAAGAACAGAATTGCATTATTATGAATGTTATGTAATAAAATAAAGTAAATGTATACCTGCAGCCGATTTCACAAAAGAGCATGTAACTTACGCCATGTCATAACTTTACACAACATAACTGTTGCGCCGCTACGCCTTATTGTTAAAATTGATTTCACGAAATTCTACTTAGCTGTGCAACTGGCTAAATAATGAATAACAAAAGCAAACATCGCGGACGAGGATGATAACATCTTTTCCAGCCAATGTTTTATAGATTGAACAAACTTGAATGAAACGGTCGTATGTGATTCATTTGTGACAATGGGGACAGCCACATTAAATCGCGATCTTTATTTAACTTGAGTAACATTAAGTAACGTTGAAGTTCAGTAACGTTAAACAACAAACTTTCCGTCTTAAATTTTGTAACAATGCACTTCACCTAGACTTCACATAGAATGTTGAATATTCACTGCCAACGTGTTGTTCAACATAGAAAAGTTCTGCTTGAGCCATTTTTACGACATAATTTACCGACTTACACAATCGTCTGACACTGCGTAAATTATACATTTTGTGGCACAAGTCTCTGACGTGAAATCGATCATAAATCATTGCACAACTTATGCACTAAATCGTTGCACAAGTGGACTTACGCAATTGTGTAAAGTTTTGTGAAATGGAAGGTCAGTTTCTGAAATATGTTAAATCAGATTTTGAAAAAATGAGCTTTGGTTACCAAAACCGGTAAAAAGGAACCAATATTGAACTTGACGGTCGGGTACACACAAACCTGGGTACTCGTTATCCTGGGTACCCATCACAGGCTTATTTATCACCTGTGGCCACGAAATTTAAGCATCATGTCATTTGTATTGTATCCAATAATTAAAGCAAAGGAAGCCAGTCTTTACAGGACATGCAACCCCACGTTTTTCTTCCAATCAGATGGTCTTAACTTTCTTGGACATTTTATGAATGATGGTTTATAGTACTCCACTAGAATAATATATAAAGCATTTACTGTACCATGGAAGTAAACTTAATCTGGAATCCATTGTATAAGAAATTATATCAAGTGTAATCTTTAATTTTGTATCCAAATGACTTTTTACTATTTCAGATGTAGAACCTCCGAACATCACATGTCCAGCAGATGTAATCAGTAATACAACTCTTGGTTTACCAAATGGCACTGCTACGTGGCCTATCGCTACTGTCACTGATAATTCTGGAGAGACTATAACACCTCAAGCGAATGAAACATCTGGTTCTACCTTTGACATTGGTGTCTACACTGTACAGTTTACTGCTACAGATAGCAGTGGGAACAGTAACGATTGTACATTCACTGTTACTATTCAAGGTAAAGTTATTTGGGTTCATTTATGTTTTAGTTCTTTGTGATTGTGATTGGTAATTGGTAATTATAATATTATATGTGCTGGATTTGTGCAGAAGTTAAATGCCATTTCTTCTTATGAGAATCCAACATATGATGTGGTGATCAATTCTTGTATCTCAATCCCACTAATAAGATTCATCAAGATATTTATTGACTTTTTGGGAATGCTAAATATCTGGTGAAAGAGTTGCACTCATTTAATTACCATGATTTTGAAAAGACAGACTTTCTCACAATTGATCTCTTACTTCAATGGTTCAATTACAGATTGTGAGCCCCCTGTACTGCAGGCATGTGCTGATCTCACCTTTTATACATCTCCTGGTTTACCCACGGCATACGTAACCTTCGACCGTCCAAATGCCACAGACAACTCTGGTGGATTGGTTACTGTAAACTGTTTTACAGTAGGTGCTGATGGTACCACACTCTCCATTGGTGTTCATCAAGAAACTTGCGTAGCTGAAGATGCTGATAATCCAAAAATGTTGAGAGCTGTATGCTACTTCAACATCACTGTGAAAGGTAAAAGTAATAAACTTTTCAAGAGAATAATAACAAAAAATGTGCAACCAGCAGTGTCCAATTTTGAAAGGGCACCCAGTGTTTTCAGGAATAAAATAAAAGTGATTGTTTCATGGATAAATAGAATTACTGTCGAGATTCTGTAGCCCATGCTCTTGTACAAGGATAATTTGATCATTAGCATGTGAAGAGATTTTGTGTGTTAGTGTGCACACCCTATAGGAGGGAGTAACATGTGGTTTGCCAAAACACCAAACATCATCTTCATACTGTATATTCAGTCAGTATTTCTGTACTCATTCATCATGTTAAGTTTTAATGTCTTTGTTAAATGATTATATTTACAGATAACATTGACCCAAATATTACTTGCCCGACCAACCTGACAGTTAACACTGATTCCGAGAAGGATTATGCTACCGTTTCATTACCTGCTGAAAACTCTTCTGCTGACAACTCTGGTATAGCTCCTATCATCACCATTAATGTGAATAGTGTGACACATGATGTTGGTGACAACGTCCGTTTTTATCTAGGGATGTCTCCATATTTTGTGCAGTACACGGCGACAGACAACTCCACGAATAACGCAACATGTGATATGAACATTACTGTAATAGGTATGTGATTTTTGTTTCATTGCTAACAAATTGCTAAGAAATTTACATATTTGATCACATGGCTCTAACGTCATTTTGTTTGCCAAAATGGTGGAGTGGCATTTGTCCCTAATTCTGTAAACATAAAGGACCGAATTTGACGAGCTTATTTGGATAAACCCAACCTCTATTCGTGACACGCATGAGCTGTTGAGGGCACATGTTTTAAATAACTGTAAATCGATAGGGCAGCGATAGTGTGTTGCGTTTGGTGTTTTTTGCAGTTAATGTGTGTATGTGTGGAATATCACTAGCGATCATTGTTATTATAACATACATGCATAAAGTGTACATACAATGCTCACTTGATGCCAAAGTGGCTATCATCAAGACATTGGGATTAATTTCACCACTAGAGGGCTAAAGTGTGCACAGAACGATTAGACCATTGCTTAGCAGCAAAAAATAAAAATAACTGAATCTAGAGAGAATTCACAAAAACAATTGTTATCGCTCTTTTTAACACTGCTGATATCAATATGCACAGAATTGAGGAATAATTAATTTTGTCCAGGAATGAGTATTTTTGTTGTTGTTGCAGGAACAATTGGAGTAATTCTTTTTTCATGACCACTAAAATCAATGTGTAATGATTTGAGAAATAATTAAGTTTTAAAAAGAATATGTAATATTTTGGTGCATTATAATTTATGTAGAATATACTTTGCTTCTAAACCATCATTTGCAGACAATGAAGACCCAGTCCTGACATGCCCTGATAACGTGATTCAAAATTTACCAGTTGGAAAGCAGAATGATACAGTAACATGGCCTGCGCCACAAGTAATTGACAACTCGTTGGAATCCCTGGTTGCAGTTTCATCTCATATCAATGGGTCAAGTGTGTTCATAAACAATGTGGAGGAAACTGTGGTTTACAATGCAACGGATTCCTCTAACAATGTAGGCTACTGCAACTTCACTGTTCTTTTGAAAGGTACTTTTAATTTAAAACAAATATTTCATTTGATGTACATATCTGAAATGTTAATATGTTAAGGGTCATCCAAAAATGAACATTTTCAAGATAATACAGAGTGTAGTAGCCGGACGGTGTAAATTCACTGATAGAGGGCTCTGATCAGATAGACACTGGTCTTTACTGGCCTTACACCCGCCTTACACCCCCACGTGATCATGTTTTGTCCAGTCAGATGGTCTTAACTGTCTTGGACATTTATGAATGATAGTTTATAGTACTCCACCAGATAGATGAGAGATTGTAATTACCTTTGAACCAATCAGAATGTGTAGACTGACTAGTAATTAATATATAAAGCATTTACTCTACAATGAAAGTAAACTTAATCTGTAAGCCATTGCATAAGAAATTATATCAAGTGTAATCTTTAATTTTGTATCCAAATGCCTTTTTTTTCCCATTTCAGATGTAGAACCTCCGAACATCACATGTCCAGCAGATGTAATCAGTAATACAACTCTTGGTTTACCAAATGGCACTGCCACATGGTCTATCGCTACTGTCACTGATAATTCTGGAGAGACTATAACACCTCAAGCGAATGAAACATCTGGTTCTTCCTTTGACATTGGTGTCTACACTGTACAGTTTACTGCTACAGATAGCAGTGGGAACAGTAACAATTGTACATTCACTGTTACTATTCAAGGTAAAGTAATTCCGATTCATTAATGTTTTAGTTCTTTGTGATTTGTTATTTTAATTTTATGTGTGCTGGCTTTGTGTAGAAATTCTGCTATTCCTTCTTATGAGAAACATCATTTGATCTGGTGAACCTTTCTTGTATCTCTGTCACATTAATAAGATTGATCAAGATAATTATTGACTATTTTGGAATGCTAATTGTTAGGTGAATGAGTTGTACCAAGTTAATTAAGTACTGAGGTAATTAAGTACTGAGTTGTTAAAAGGCGCACACAAGACTAACTTGATACTAAAGTGGCTATCATCAAGACGTGCAATTTCACCACTAGAGGGCTACAGTGTGAGCGATTAGACAAATTACCTCATCTTTCGATCAGTCAATTTTATAAGCCAAATTACGATAATGATTAGATGTCATGTAGTAAGTAAAAAGGTCTTTTCATCTTGACCTACATGTACTACCATCAAACAAACACTGTAATGCAACATTGCAGAAGTGTTTTAGTCAGGATTGAGGAAACTGGGATTGCAAAATAGAAAATAGTAATCTCTAATTTTGTATCCAAATGCCTTTGTTCCGTTTCAGATGTAAAACCTCCGAACATCACATGTCCAGCAGATGTAATCAGTAATACAACTCTTGGTTCAGCAAATGGCACTGCTACGTGGCCTATCGCTACTGTCACTGATAATTCTGGAGAGACTATAACACCTCAAGCGAATGAAACATCTGGTTCTACCTTTGACATTGGTGTCTACACTGTACAGTTTACTGCTACAGATAGCAGTGGGAATAGTAACAGTTGTGCATTCACTGTTACAATTCAAGGTAAAGTTATTCCGATTCATTAACCCTAACCTTCCCAAATCCTCCAATATCCTCTTTGTATAACTGAAAGATTTTGAAGGATTGAGGTTGTTAGGAAATTGCAGTGTGAAGGATTTAGAAGGATTGAGGGCAAATGTGATTATTTGCTTGGTGGATAATGGAGGATCGAGGTGATCAGGCTATATTTGACATTAGATGACAGTGGAGGATTGAGGTTACATTGTACATGTTGGTCTGTCCAAAAAATTATTCTGGAGGATTGAGGTTATTAGGCCAACTTGCCTTTTAGTACATGCACATCCAGGTTTATTAATATATTGTAGGTATTGCAAGGTCAGTGCTTGGGGTCAGTGGACACTGTTTATTGCTCCATCCATACAGGGAGGGTCCCTGGCCCTGGGCCATGTACATGTATCACAGATTAGAAACACATGTGTGCAGAAAGCTTGGGAATAACAGTTTGTCACACAGTCTTTATCACAGAATAAGGACTGAAGGGTTGTGGCCACAAGCGATAAAGCACCAAGCTGAAGGCGAGATGCTTTATCGCTAGTGCTGTGCATCCATAGGTAATTTTGAAACTGGGTACCCGGCCATCATAATGGTACAATTCCTGGGTACCCATAAAAAGATGGGGGACAAAACCAGAGTTTTACCTGCTGCTCTTGATAATTCCTTGCGCGATGCATATAGCCTAACGCAGTGCAAGACGTTGGCCTTCATTTCCAGTTGTTAATTACCATTATGTTCATTACAAAAATAACAATATCACAACAAGAAAAAAGAAAAGAACAGAATTGCATTATTATGAATGTTATGTAATAAAATAAAGTAAATGTATACCTGCAGCCGATTTCACAAAAGAGCATGTAACTTACGCCATGTCATAACTTTACACAACATAAATGTTAGCCGCTCACTTTATTGTTAAAATTGATTTCACGAAATTCTACTTAGCTGTGCAACTGGCTAAATAATGAATAACAAAAGCAAACATCGCGGACGAGGATGATAACATCTTTTCCAGCCAATGTTTTATAGATTGAACAAACTTGAATGAAACGGTCGTATGTGATTCATTTGTGACAATGGGGACAGCCACATTAAATCGCGATCTTTATTTAACTTGAGTAACATTAAGTAACGTTGAAGTTCAGTAACGTTAAACAACAAACTTTCCGTCTTAAATTTTGTAACAATGCACTTCACCTAGACTTCACATAGAATGTTGAATATTCACTGCCAACGTGTTGTTCAACATAGAAAAGTTCTGCTTGAGCCATTTTTACGACATAATTTACCGACTTACACAATCGTCTGACACTGCGTAAATTATACATTTTGTGGCACAAGTCTCTGACGTGAAATCGATCATAAATCATTGCACAACTTATGCACTAAATCGTTGCACAAGTGGACTTACGCAATTGTGTAAAGTTTTGTGAAATGGAAGGTCATGCAGTTTCTGAAATATGTTAAATCAGATTTTGAAAAAATGAGCTTTGGTTACCAAAACCGGTAAAAAGGAACCAATATTGAACTTGACGGTCGGGTACACACAAACCTGGGTACTCGTTATCCTGGGTACCCATCACAGGCTTATTTATCACCTGTGGCCACGAAATTTAAGCATCATGTCATTTGTATTGTATCCAATAATTAAAGCAAAGGAAGCCAGTCTTTACAGGACATGCAACCCCACGTTTTTCTTCCAATCAGATGGTCTTAACTTTCTTGGACATTTTATGAATGATGGTTTATAGTACTCCACTAGAATAATATATAAAGCATTTACTGTACAATGGAAGTAAACTTAATCTGGAATCCATTGTATAAGAAATTATATCAAGTGTAATCTTTAATTTTGTATCCAAATGACTTTTTACTATTTCAGATGTAGAACCTCCGAACATCACATGTCCAGCAGATGTAATCAGTAATACAACTCTTGGTTTACCAAATGGCACTGCTACGTGGCCTATCGCTACTGTCACTGATAATTCTGGAGAGACTATAACACCTCAAGCGAATGAAACATCTGGTTCTACCTTTGACATTGGTGTCTACATTGTACAGTTTACTGCTACAGATAGCAGTGGGAACAGTAACGATTGTACATTCACTGTTACTATTCAAGGTAAAGTTATTTGGGTTCATTTATGTTTTACTTCTTTGTGATTGTGATTGGTAATTGGTAATTATAATATTATCTGTGCTGGATTTGTGCAGAAGTTAAATGCCATTTCTTCTTATGAGAATCCAACATATGATGTGGTGATCAATTCTTGTATCTCGATCTCACTAATAAGATTCATCAAGATATTTATTGACTTTTTGGGAATGCTAAATGTCTGGTGAAAGAGTTGCACTCATTTAATTACCATGATTTTGAAAAGACAGACTTTCTCACAATTGATCTCTTACTTCAATGGTTCAATTACAGATTGTGAGCCCCCTGTACTGCAGGCATGTGCTGATCTCACCTTTTATACATCTCCTGGTTTACCCACGGCATATGTAACCTACGACCGTCCAAATGCCACAGACAACTCTGGTGGATTGGTTACTGTAAACTGTTTTACAGTAGGTGCTGATGGTACCACACTCTCCATTGGTGTTCATCAAGAAACTTGCGTAGCTGAAGATGCTGATAATCCAAAAATGTTGAGAGCTGTATGCTACTTCAACATCACTGTGAAAGGTAAAAGTAATAAACTTTTCAAGAGAATACTTAACAAAAAATGTGCAACCAGCAGTGTCCAATTTTGAAAGGGCACCCAATGTTTTCAGGAATAAAATAAAAATGATTGTTTCATGGATAAATAGAATTACTGTCAAGATTCTGTAGCCCATGCTCTTGTACAAGGATAGCTTGATCATTAGCATGTGAAGAGATTTTGTGTGTTAGTGTGCACACCCTATAGGAGGGAGTAACATGTGATTTGCCAAAACACCAAACGTCATCTTCATACCGTATATTCAGTCGGTATTTCTATACTCATTCATCATGTTAAGTTTTAATGTCTTTGTTAAATGATTATATTTACAGATAACATTGACCCAAATATTACTTGCCCGGGCAACCTCACAGTTTGCACTGATTCCGAGAAGGATTATGCTACCGTTTCATTACCTGCTGAAAACTCTTCTGCTGACAACTCTGGTATAGCTCCTATCATCACCATTAATGTGAATAGTGTGACACATGATGTTGGTGACAACGTCCGTTTTTATCTAGGGATGTCTCCATATTTTGTGCAGTACACAGCGACAGACAACTCCACGAATAACGCAACATGTGATATGAACATCACTGTTTTTGGTATGTGATTTTGTTTCAGTAAAATAATTGCTAACAAATTCTCAGAATAGCAGAATAGCGATGGTAAGCTTGTTTTCAACATCGTCAAAAATACCCACAATTTGGCACCTCTCTGTGCTCAGCAGCAAAACAAATTCACAAAAACTATAGATAATAATATCAATACACATGGAATTGAGGAATAATTAATTTTGTCAAGAAATGGGCATTTTTTGTTGCAGGAACGATTGGAGTCATTCTTTTTTCATGACCACATTAATCAGTGTGTAACGAATTGAGAAATGATTAAATTTTAAAAGGAATATGTAATATTTTGATGCATTATAGCTAATATAGAATATACTTTGCTTCGAAACCATCATTTGCAGACAAAGAAGACCCAGTCCTGATATGCCCTGACAACGTGATTCAGAATTTACCAGTTGGAAAGCAGAATGATACAGTAACATGGCCTGCGCCACAAGTAACTGACAACTCGTTGGAATCCCTGGTTGCAGTTTCATCTCATATCAATGGGTCAAGTGTGTTCATAAACAATGTGGAGGAAACTGTGGTTTACAATGCAACGGATTCCTCTAACAATGTAGGCTACTGCAACTTCACTGTTCTTTTGAAAGGTACTTTTAATTTAAAACAAATATTTCATTTGATGTACATATCTGAAATGTTAATATGTTAAGGGTCATCCAAAAATGAACATTTTCAAGATAATACAGAGTGTAGTAGCCAGACGGTGTAAATTCACTGCTAGAGGGCTCTGATCAGATAGACACTGGTCTTTACTGGCCTTACACCCCCACGTGATCATGTTTTGTCCAATCAGATGGTCTTGACTGTCTTGGACATTTATGAATGATAATTTATAGTACTTCCGATGAGAGGTTGTAATTACCTTTGAACCAATCAGAATGTGTAGACTGACTAGTAATTAACATATAAAGCATTTACTCTACAATGGAAGTAAACTTAATCTGGAATCCACTGTATAAGAAATTATATCAAGTGTAATCTTTAATTTTGTATCCAAATGCCTTTTTTTTCCATTTCAGATGTAGAACCTCCGAACATCACATGTTCAGCAGATGTTATGAATAATACAGGTTTTGGTTTACCAAATGGCATTGCCTTGTGGCCTATCGCTACTGTCACTGATAATTCTGGAGAGACTATAATACCTCAAGCGAATGAAACATCTGGTTCTTCCTTTGACATTGGTGTCTACACTGTACAGTTTATTGCTACAGATAGCAGTGGGAACAGTAACAATTGTACATTCACTGTTACTATTGAAGGTAAAGTTATTCTGATTCATTAATGTTTTAGTCTTTGTCATTGTGATTTGTTATTTTAATATTACTTGCCCTGGATTTGTGTAGAAATTCTGCTATTCCTTCTTATGAGAAAACATCATTTGATCTGGTGAACCTTTCTTGTATCTCGATCCCATCAATAAGATTGATCAAGATAAATATTGACTATTTTGGAATGCTAATTGTTAGGTGAAAGAGTTGTACCAAATTAATTAAGTACTGAGTTATTTAAGTACAGAGTTATTTAAGTACAGAGTTAATTAAGTACCGAGTTGTTAAAAGGCGCACACAAGACTAACTTGATACTAAAGTGGCTATAGGATACTAGCCGGCCAATCGTCATCGGGCAAGCTCGGTGGTCGAGAGGTTAAGACGTCTGCACTAGTAAGCAGGAGGTCGTGGGTTCGAATCCCGCCCGAGTCGCCTGTGTAGTTTTTTCACAGACACTCGGAAAGCACTGAGCATACAGTGCTATACACACGTCGGTGTAGGGCAAAATTAAATCAATTATTTATCTCCCGACGCAAGAATTTCACCAATCTATATAAAGTGGCTATCATCAAGACGTGTGCAATTTCACCACTAGAGGGCTACAGTGTGCGAGATTAGACGAATTACCTCATCTTTCGATCAGTCAATTTTATAAGCCAAATTACCATAATGATTAGATGTCACATAGTAAGTAAAAAGGTCTTTTCATCTTGACCTACATGTACTACCATCAAACAAACACTGTAATGCAACATTGCATAAGTGTTTTAGTCAGGATTGAGGAAACTGGGAGTGCAAAATAGAAAATAGTAATCTCTAATTTTGTATCCAAATGCCTTTGTTCCATTTCAGATAATGAACTTCCGAACATCACATGTCCAGCAGATGTAATCAGTAATACAACTCTTGGTTTACCAAATGGCACTGCCACGTGGCCTATCGCTACTGTCACTGATAATTCTGGAGAGACTATAACACCTCAAGCGAATGAAACATTTGGTTCTATCTTTGACATTGGTGTCTACACTGTACAGTTTACTGCTACAGATAGCAGTGGGAACAGTAACAATTGTACATTCACTGTTACTATTGAAGGTAAAGTTATTCTGATTCATTAATGTTTTATTTCTTTGTCATTGTGATTTGTTATTTTAATATTATGTGTGCTAGCTTTGTGTAGAAATTCTGCTATTTCTTCTTATGAGAAAACATCATTTGATCTGGTGAACCTTTCTTGTATCTCAATCCCACGAATATGATTGATCACAAAATTTATTGACTTTTTGGGAATGCTAATTGTCGGGTTAAAGATCTCAGTTTGGTATCTATTCATTTTCATTGTTAAAGAACCAGAAGGAAATTAACAAATCCACATTTGAGGATGGAAGAAATTCCAACTTGGCCAGCGAGTCCGTCTATAATGAATAAATGTCATGTCATGCAGTAATTAAAAAGGTCTTTTCATCTTGACCTAGCTAATAGCATCAAATTCATACACTGTACAATGCAACGTTGCATTGCCTTCACATATCCACTGTTTGGCATAATAATAATAATAATTGGGAAGAGTTCATCATCAGCAGAATAGCGATTGTAAACTTGTTTTCAGCATAGTCAAAAATACCAACAATCTTTTTAGCAGCTAAAAAAACAACTAATTGAAACTAGAGAGAATTCACAAAAACAATTGGTATCACTCTTTTTTAACACTGCTGATATCAATACGCACAGAATTGAGGAATTATTAATTTTGTCCAGGAATGATTGTTTTCATTCTTTTTTCAAAACCACTGAAATCAATGCATGGCCAACTACAGGTGAAATGGATGAAGCTATCAATGTCAGACTAATGTCTGTCAAGGTCTTAATCCTGCGTTAAATAACAAACATTATTCCCAGCATTAATTAACCCTAACTCCCTAGGCCCATTTGCTTAATACACATAACCTGAATCCTTCCTAACTCCCTAGGCCCATTTGCTTACACATAACCTGAATCCTCCAAAACCCTTCAGTAGTAAAGCAAGCACATGACATGTATGCATACATGTGTTTCTAATCTGTGATACATGTACATGGCCAGGGACCATCCCTGCATGCATGGAGCAATAAACAGTGTCCACTGACACAAGTACTGACCTTGCAATCACTACAACAAACATGGATGTACATGTACCATGGAAAGGCAAGTATGCCTAATAACCTCAATCCTCCAAAATCCTTCACATTAGCAAAGAGCATGTAGCATGTAACCTCAATCCTGCAAAATCCTTCACTTTAGCAAAGAGGATTTTGGAGGATTTGGGAAGGTTAGAGTTAATGTCCACTTCAATTGTGTGTGTTCAATTTGTATATTTTATTGCAGACAGTGAAGACCCAGTTCTACTGTGCCCAGATGACCAGATAAACATAGTACCTGATGGACAGTTGAATGGCACAGTGACATGGCCTCCGATACAAGTAACTGACAACTCAGGGGAATCCCCGGTTCCTATGGGATCACATACGAATGGATCCGTTTTCCTGGTTGGTGTGAACACAATTGTGACTTACAATGCAACAGATTCCTCTGGTAATGTTGGCTACTGTAACTTTACTGTTCTTGTGAATGGTAAGTTTTTCCCGTTATTTGTCTTCTGTGCCTTGTAGTTGCTCCTTTAAAGGGACAGTATTGTCACAGTTAACACACAGGGCATGGAATCAGATTAAGAGTTTTAGATTAAACTCAGTGACTGAAAATAATATCCCACATGATAAGGTCATATTACTGTTACTGCTGCATGAATGCACATTGGTGGATCCGGGGGTGGCTAAGGGGGCTGTAGCCCCCCCCCCCCCTCCCCCCTAAAATCGTAAAAACAAAAAAAAAAAAAAAAAAAAAAAAAAAGGAGAGAAAAAGAGAGAGGGGGAGGAGAGGGGAGAACGCACTCCCATTCCCTCACTGTGCTTTGTTTTTCTCTCCCTTTGATAATTGTTTTTGACTCTCAGCCCCCCCTAAAAATGTTCTGGATCCGCCCATGATGCACCAGTAAATTTCAGTCACTGTGTTCTTCTTAAACGAGGACACTGATTCCATGCTCTGCTCTGATCGTGACAATACTGTCCCTTTAAGTGTTGTGAAAATTTAAATGGCAAATGATTGGTGTAAACATGATGAAAAATTTAAAGTATCCATGTAATCGCTCTGCTGCTGCATGAGAACAAGTAATATACATCTTATCAAAAGAATGTGAGGAAATTCTTGCCCAGGTAATCACTGTATAGACCTTCATCATGGAGAGGCTTTCATGTTTATCTTCCATTTAAATCCATGTGACCAAAGCGAGGCTGGAATGGGAAATAGTCTGGCTCCATGGAGAATAAGCACTATAATAGTATTTGCATATACAGGGAATCTGACAAATATGGCCGCATCGTGATAAAGGTCTGTAGACAATTGAATATGTCCAGTAGTCCACTTTAGGTTCGTGAAGAGAAAGATTCAAGTACCCTTTGCTCCACTGGGAATTACTGATATATCTTTCAATGGTGCGTTTAATTATTGAATATTGTGTATTGCTTTTTACTTCACTGAATTTAATGACCCAAAGTAAATCCAAATAAGAAAAATAAGTATTTACCCTGTTGTTTACATGGAATACCAAGTTTATGTAATTTTGTTGAGCCAGCAAAAATATTTTAACCAACCAAGACACCAGTTTTTCGGTTTATCTATGTCATGTTGATGTGTATTCTGTTTCGTCTAAATAAATGTATCTGGGTAGAAGTCTATTACCTACATGTAGTGTGCTACTCGTGTACTAACATAGTCCATGGCAGAGTACTCCAAGAGTAATGGATTTGACGCGCAAGGTCTCAAAAAGAAGCAGTGCAGTCTGGGAGATTTCCCCTGCGTGTGAAAGAACTGTATCTTGCGTTCCCACCTTAGCATTTATCGAATGTGCTGATTGTTCACCCCACAGATGGTTCGCCTGCATCTAGATTAAGATTGCATTTAGTTCTGTAGGAACTAGCTTCACGTGAAAATGCCTATCCCATGATGCCCCACGGCAGGCCAGGCACGGGGACCAAAACCTGTAACCAAGCCAGTTGTGCGTGTGCGTATTTGGAGTACAATGCAGTGGTATGGATTATAGCAGGCTGTCATGCTGTCGTGTTCAAAAGTATTTTGACTCGATCATAAGTCCCATTTTCCTAATTTTTATGAAATAAATGTTCATTTTAATGAAAAATTTTTAAATTTCATAACTGTTATGAAAGAAATTTTCATTTTAATGAAATTTTTTTAAATTTCCTAATGTTTATGAAAGAAATTTTCATTTTAATGAAATTTTTTTGAATTTGACTTTATGTACCAAAATTTATTTCATAAAAATTAGGAAAAGTGGACTTATGATTTAGTCAAAATACATGTTTGTACACTTCTGATATGGGTCATTCCACCAGGTTAACATATATTGCCAGTTCAACAAAAGCAAAAATTGCTCAATAAAAATCTTTAAAAACTTTTAAAAATATTTTTGTTTTAGACACTGTACCACCAGAACTGACGTGTCCTAACAACATTACAGTACCTACAGCCTTCAACAGTTCATATGCTAATGTCACCTGGGATATGCCTACAGTGACCGATAATGTCCCAGCTACAGTGACCGTTGTGTCAGACATGGTCAATGGCACTGTTGTTAATTGTGGGGAGACGATCACAGTAACATTTACGGCCACTGACGCTTCTGGCAATAAAGATACCTGCCAGTTTACTGCCACAGTCAAAGGTATGTTTTATCTGAGAGTTTAGGCCAAAAAATGTCTCCGGTTTTTGGTCTCTATGCGCATCGCATCAGACCCGTGCATTTTTAGTTTTAATTTTTTTTGTTTTTGTTTTTTTTGCTATGAAACAATGTCCAATTGCTCGATTGGAATTCTGCTGTGCTGTGTTATAAACGACTTTTTCACATAGGGGTATGAACAACGGCGGCGGAACACTTTTAAAAGTGGGGGGGCAAGGTCCAGTCAGTGTTCCGGGCAGGGTGAAATTATAACGCAGGGGCACACAACAGTTGAAAGAGACGAACCATCAAGCGCAACATTAGTGTAGATGCTCCCGGTTTCAGCGGTGGAACAAGGGTTAAAGTATTAAAGTAACTATTACATTGTGTATTTTTTTGTAAATAAACTTTGTGCTCAAGTATTTTTCACAACCGTAGAATAGTTTTAACGTATTGGCAAACTCAAAGTGTATACGGGAAAAGTGTGTTGGCTCGAAACGATATTGCGTGCCTGGCTAGCCCAGAATACATGTGGACTATTTTCTCCTATTATCGCGGTATCCCTATTTTCCGCGACAATTTTTTGTTTTGCGTTGCCATACTCACCTTATTGGCGATTTTCAACTCGGTCATCGGCAACCAAGAACTTTCTGCCGATCTGAATGTTTCCCCAATGGACGAATTTTCGTTGACCATATCTGTCAAAAGTACTCTGGTATCATTTTAAGTTTCACGTTTTATATGTTGTTCTGTCCTTTGGAATATCTGTGCATATGCCCCGTTTCAATTGTAAAAAGTTCACCCTCAATACGTGCAATTCTCCATCGTATATAGTGGAATCGACCAACAATGGAGCGCGGGGTCTAAAGAAATTCAGGCCTTCGTAAATAAATGCCTAAAATATTTTTAAATTGTTTTCATCTGCTGGGAAGTTTAACACCGCCACGCTTTTAAGGCCATTGAACAACTCCTTTCCGATTACCACGATAACATTAGAAACACCACAGATTTTTCACTGCACGCATGCACATTTTTGGACATCGGAGGCAACGTAGATGAATTTAATCAAACCACTGGTGTTTTTTTCCCATTGGGATCCTTACATCGGGCTTACATTAATTGGGCCGACGTACAGTGATCCAGGCAGGCGCGTAATGCGTGTGACATGGACATGCGTGTACGGTCCGTCCGCGCCGCCTACTAGCCGGCCAATGGCGCAATGACACGTCGACACTAAATAAAAGTACTACTATTATAAGTCACTACTGTTTGTGCCCTCTGCCTCTGATATATAGCGCAAGCATGTGGGCAGGCCGTATCCGACTCCGAATGAGGCCGATTGTGGCTACGGCTGGCTTGAAATTATTATTTGCCATACCACTTCGCGCCGAGACTCTGCATTCTTACTTAGACAAAAAACACCCAATTAGGACACGGCCTGCCTCAGCTGGCATGCCCGCTTGCAAGCTCGTAACCTGTTGATCAAAACGACGACGGCTGATCAGTATAACGTCGCAGCGCCATTGCTTCCAAACATAAAACAGCAAAAGAGTACCGGTACTAAATGTTGCCAGGCCAGGCTAATCGCTTCTCCCGACGTCGATCGACCGGACCGCGTTACATATTCAAAATGAAGTTGACAGTGAAACCTCGTTTGGTTTAAATAGCACCGTGTAGAAAGTGGGGGGAAAAATAGCTACCTTTTCAAAAGTGGGGGGGCAACGGCCCCCCCGGTTCCGCCGCCGGTGGGTATGAACTTGTGTGGCCTCTCATAGCCACCATACTTTGTAATTGGGTCTGGTTCAAATAACCATGTTATTTTAGCATGTATTAAATTAATATAATGATTACCAAAAAAAAAAAAAATTAAAAAAAATGATTTTGAAGCCGACCTATGACCAGAAACCAGAAACTTGTTTTGGCCTTATATATACTACTCAAAACAATTTAGGGAACACCGGATTTTTAACATCAAATAGGTTTGAAATGTTCCATGAACCGGGATTTTCATTTGCAACCCCTCTCTCTTTCAGTAGTCATGTCATGAAATGTGTAATCACTACATGCATCCTTTATCATCTGTTTCATTGTGCAGTTGTTTCTCATCAATTCTGTGAAACATTGTGTTTATCTGAAATAAATGATCTTGCTTTAACTGAGATTATTCCGGTGTTCCCTAAATTGTTTTGAGTAGTATAAATATTATATAAAGTCCAACCAATAGTGCCTCTCTCCTAGTCATAGGAAATACTTTTGAGCAAAGACACAACATAAAAAGTCATAAATAAAACTTTTATAAACATGCAATCAGTATTGCTATTGTTATTGTTATTGTTTTTGTTTTCTGGTAAATATCTGTAGGGTTAGTGATGATTCAATGCAGCAACTCAGAATATTTCAGTATGTAATACCACATTGAACATGACTTTTTAAACAGTGACATTCTGTTGAAACAGACAAAGGGATTTATCTCATCAGTTCTGCTTATCTTTCCGCATCGGTACAGGACAGCATTCATTTATTTTAGCATTTCACCTGATGACATTTGTTCTATTCCAGACGACGAGCCTCCAGTCATTAACGGCTGTCTCGACAATTTCAATATCAGCACAGAGATGGGACAGCCGTATGGTATAGCGACGTTCACTGAGCCCACGGCCTATGATAACTGCGGCAGTCCAACAATTGCTGCTCTTGGGATGTCAGGAGCGCAGTTTCCTATCGGCCCTCACAATCTTGTCTATGTAGCTGTGGATGGGGCTGATCTCAGTAGTACAGTTTGCCGGTTTACCATTCTTGTGATTGGTGATTATAATAAGACTATTATTAATCCCCTTACTATAACTGCCTGTTGACCCAAATGTGCACACAGGGGCATTTTTGACTGGTTTTTACTGTCATTTTGACCACCCTGAACAATACCAGACCCTGAACTTTTACCAGTCAAAAACGGTTGACTCATTTTAACCTGTAAATGTACTTACTACACGTAAGGTTTGACAGTGTTCAACTTTTAAGTGCACTAGATATACCTTGGCAAGTATATCAACATTTTGACTGATTTTGACTCTTGTAGTCATTGGAGGGTTAATTATCATTTCATTTTATGACCATTTTATAAGGCTTAGCATAACGCTGGCAGTGAGGTGTTGTATACTCCCCAGGGAGCTGAGAAGGTTTTAAGGAATGGTATGAAACCTGTGAGTAGGGGTAATAGTAATAAATGTTCCTCGGAAAAGTCACTTGAGATGAAGTCACTTTTGATAAAGGGGGGAGAGGGAAACCTCGCCTTGCACTAAAAACCCCCGCAGCCCCTGCTTAGGCAACTGGTCGGTGAAGCATTCATGTGTTTCCGACTGGAGGGGGGGGGGGGGACGGACTGTCCCGCTTGCAGGTGCATTGTATCACTCCAAACCCAATGGCAGAATGTAAATCAAGAAGATCCACCTGCTAATGGATTCCTTTTAAAAGGAGAGTGACCAAGGCACTGATCAGGTCCTAATAAACTTTACCCAAGGGCAAAGTTGCTATTCTCAGTGTCTCAGACATAAACAACAAAAAACCAATATTGTCATTAATATTATGACAAAGCTATCATTCATTGCATGCTCTCTGTAAACACTCCTTCCAATGCGCTTATTATTATTGACTGTTCTATGTAATGATGTAACCTGCCCCGGGGTAAATGGGTTTGTTCCAGATTCGGAATAAAATACAATACAATACAATTATTACTTGCAGATAATGAAGCTCCAATCCTAAACGATTCATCAGTGTGTCCTTCAGACATCGAGATGTTCATTCAGGAGATTAACTCTGACAACACCACAGTGACCTGGATTGACCCAACCTTCACAGACAACTCAAATGTGGCGCCCACAGTAACGGTCAGTCCGCTCAAAAACTCAACCTTCCCAGTGGGAAACACGACCGTATTCATAAGGGCAGAGGATCTAGCCGGCAACTATTTTCGTTGTAACTTCTCGGTGACTGTAAATGGTGTGTACCTTCCTTATACAATCAGTAGATGTCTGGCTTCAGTTAAAGTAGTTCTCTAGACAGAATTTATTATCTTGTTGTAGGTTGATGCGTTATTGTAATTTAACCCTCCTACTTCTGGTACATTTTTCATACAAGTTGATCCACCATTTGAAACCATTCACTTTTGTGGTTTTGAATGGTGAAATAACTGTACAGTATTGATTTCCCCAAATGGTTTTGAATGGTAGGTCAGCTAATACAAAACTTTGTTTGGATCTTTCCAAATGGTAGTACAGCTAATACAAAACCTTGTTTGGATACTTCTAAGTGGTGAATCAATGGACCCTCTATGCATTTGAATGGATTTGAATGGTAGTAAAGCTTGCTACCAACGCTGTTCAAATGGTATCACCATGTGTGTACAAAACCAATGGGCATTTTTGAAAGTGGAAATTTTGAATGGTTTCAAATGGTCTATCAGTAGGAGGGTTAAAAAAAAATGGTTTTCTGCCATATAAATGATGACAAGCAACAGCTAAGTCTCTATTTATATAAAGAATGAGTTAAACTTTGCATTTTCTACATCTTGGTGATAAACAGTTATTAGCATGGCTTTGCTGTCAGAGATAGACACTGGCAGCCAATCCAAATAATGTTACATGATTATAGACGTATACAAGGAATTTATCAGATGTAATTATCAAATGTTTTGGGACATATTTACTGCAAAACCATGGCAATGCTTCTCAAAATTTTGTTTGTATTATGCTATTTTGTAAGTGTTTCTTTTCCTTCCTTCAAAGTAAATAACCATGATCTGGTGACAAAGAATGTTGTCAGCAATTAATCGCCAATAGTGGAAACATCAAGTTCAGTTGTTCATTTTTTTGGTGCTTTTTTTGTCTATCAGTGTACGACATGACTCCACCTGTGTTCAGTGAGGCATGTCCACCAACATTCCCGCCCATTCCGACTGATCCTGGCTTGCCCACAGGGTCACCTTTTAATTTCAACATCACCGTCAACGACTCAGAAAGTGGTGTGGAGAGTTCCGTTCTCTCAACCAGCCAGCCGTTTGCTATTGGCGAAAACTATGTGTCCCTGTCTGCGATGGACTTTGCTGGAAACATTGCCTATTGTAACTTCAGCATTCATGTCTATGGTGAGTAAGACATGTCTACGTTTGAAGATGACATTATTTTGATTTAAAGGGACAATATTGTCTCAATCAACAGGGCATGGAATTGGAGTGCTAGTTTTTGATTAACTCAGTGACTGATAATAATCCCAATGATAAGGTCATATTACTGTTGCTGCTACATGTACATGACTGAACCAGTAATTTTCATTCACTGTGTCCATCTTAAACTAGGACACCGATTTCCATGCCCTGTTGAAAATCTTCTCTGAATGTGACAATACTGCCCCTTTAAATAAAAAAAAATACACAAATTCTAAATTTTAAGCTTTTTCTCAGATTTGTTAAGTTATTTTTTGTTTTAATGATATGATTTTTAAATAAATACAAATAATCTGAGTGCTTTTTCATTGTCCTACATTTAGTTGAACTCAGTGACTGAAAATAATACCCCAAGATTGTGTGCTGGACTAGATAACAGGGCGTGATAAAAATCATAATTACCATGGCTGCTGCATAAATAATGAGCCAGTGGCAGCCTCATAATGAAATTCCATGCCCTTTCAAAAGTCTGCTCTGATCATGGTGATATTGTACCTTTAACGACAGAACAAAATAAGCCAAACTTTCACATGTTGGTTTGTGTTTATATCTTTTGGTGCTTAACCAGTTCGCGTCGGGAATAAAAAAGTTTTTCTGGGCCCCTGTGCGGGTTTCTTTTTCCCACACAAACGTTAATGGAAGGTTCCACAGCGCGTGGCCACGTCTTCCGAGCATGTCACCGTACACACGTGGCTCAACCGACCATGCATACAAATATATCGGAGTTTCCTATGGCGTGTTTAGACGCTCTCCGATCCGTGGTGCAAACAAAAATTGTGTGTATACACGGCCTCCGACGCAAACTGGTTAAAGACTATGTATGCATTTACTAACATTTCACCAAAGTGTAACACTGCCATGAATTTATACTGTTGGTAATTCAGAAATTCTGATGGTAATTCTTTGTTCATAAAAAAACAATATGTGATCCAGATTGATTTCTGTTAGCCTCTAATGTTAGCACATATGTTTGATTTACAGATAATGAAAATCCTAATATCAGCAGTTGTCCAGGAGACATATCGGTCACTACTCCGGCTAACAGTCCCAATGGATACCCCACATGGACCATGCCTTTGGCATCCGATAACTCTAATAATGTAACGGTAAACTGCTCTAAACAGTCTGGGAGTGCCTTTGAGATTGGAAATACAACTGTTGTCTGTACGGCCACAGATCCAAGTAACAAGACAGACATGTGTTCATTTGTTGTGACAGTAATTGGTGAGTTTTTCTTCTGTACAGAAATCAAGGCATCTTTCTGAAAAATTCCTAAATTTGTTATCTGAACCTGAATTCAAAGTGAGGGGTTTTAAAGTCACTAGATTCCCCAATGAAACTTGAACCTTTATGAGGACTATGATGAGTACTCCATTACTGTGTTGTGGAGGTTTCCCTTACTTCGCTCATATAGGCCCTTTTCGAAACCACGGCTTCGCCTTCGTCTACGGCTTAGGCTGTTGTTTTGACTAACGCGTGCTTTGCGTTCAGGGCTTCAGACAGCAGGACGGAGCCTGAAGCCGGAGCCCAAGCCGAAGCCGTGGATTCGAAAATGGCCTAAGTTGAACATTTTTAGTTTTGTACATCACTGGAAAGAGTGTTTAATATTAATTTTTTACCAGACATCTTTAGTAGTGAATTATTCACAATTTTTACAGAGGGCTGATGATCAGTGTCAGTGGAGAATGTCGTCTGGAGGGGCATGTCGCTATGAATAACTTTACCCCGAAAAAGCCCTGAAAATCCGTTTTAACCTGAAATAAATAGTTTACAGCAATTTCACGACCACACCGTTAAAACGCCATAAAATACTCTTGGGATTCCTTCACTGTGATAACACTGTGAAAATGCCATGAACTTCTTGTGGCGGTTTTGGGGCAGCTCATTAATTCTTGAGAGTGCCATGAATTTGCCGTGAAAGCACTGTGAACATTATTGCCAATATCTGAGAGGAAAGAGACGCAGTGAAATTACGGTGAACTGTTTATTTCAAGGCAAAACGTATTTTCAGGGTGAAGTTGTTCATAGTGTGTTACCTGTGATTTCTCAGCATTTTCCCGATTTCAGTATTTTTTATAAATCACCCTTTGCCTCAGAACTTTCTTGAAAGCAGAGAAGTAGCCACCAAAAAAAGAAAGAAGTAGCCTGTATTGTGTCCAAACCTCTAGTTTCTTGTTTGTGGGATATGGAGAGTCAGTAAATCCTCCAAAAATTGAACATCCGTGAAGTTCAGGGGGTTTTGTCCTCGATCTAGAAACCCAGGGAAAGCCAAGGCCTGCTACCCATTTTTGGGGATTTTTTACTTTTGTTAAATCACACCCTTGTATGGAGGATATGTTCACAGTGTAGTGAAGACCATCATGTGATTTTACCATTGGTTGGTAAAATAAGCTAGGTCTTCTTGAATGTATACAGTTAGATGCACATACCATGCCGCCCTCTGTTGACTATTTGAGATCCAACAATGAACGCCATCTTGGAATACGCACACGTTTCCACAGTGTCATTTATTTAATACTAGTATGATAATTGGTTGTTGTGCTTCTTGATCACTGTAGCCAGTTTCCATGTTGGCTCATTTCTCTTGTGGATTTTGTCTCCACATTTCAGAGGTTTGAGAGTTTTAGTTCCTTTGTGGTAGTGTTTCGTCTCTACGCTTTGGTTGTGTCTCAGTGTTTTGACTCATTTCTCTTGTGGATTTTGTCTCCACATTTCAGAGGTTTGAGAGTTTTAGTGCCTTTGTCGTTAGTATTTCTTCTGTACGCTTTGGTTGTGTCTCAGTGTTTTGACGATTGTTGGATTTGTCTTGGGTTTGTTTTTGGTTTGACGAGCTTCTCTCAGAAGAGGGTAATTGTGTCCTTGTTCTTGGAATGGTACTAGCTACATGTATGTGCATTACTGTATACAATCATTACAATATACCACTCAAAGTCTAGCTGCCAATGTCGGCCAGAAGCCCCTCCTTGAGACATGGATCTGCCTCTTGGTATGGTATCCAGTGTGTTGTCTTCTTCTTTGCTAAAAATAGTAAAAACTCTTGTAAAACTCTAGTAAAAAATGTTAATTAAATTTATTTGGTGATTTTAACAGATGATAAACCGCCTACTGTGACATTCTGTCCTGGGGACATTAGCCAAGGTACGGATGATGGTATGAATACAGCTGTCATTAGTTTTGATCAACCAACGGGAGTCGACAATGATGGCGTGCCAATCAGCCCAACCGCTTCCCACGCAAACAATTCAGCATTCGACTTGGGCGAAACCCCTGTCTCTTTCCGCTTTGCAGACTCCAGTGGTAATGTTGCATTCTGCAACCTCACCGTCACAGTCACAGGTAAGGTCTGGAGCCAATGCCATGGCACTGTTTAGAGGGAAGGCTCAGTATTGGTATTAAATTTGGCATTATCGATCACATCATGCAAAGAAAGATCTTGGTTTCTTTCTGCCGGAATAATTTATTAATAAATTGTTTTTTAACCGCACAGATGATGAACCACCCAGCTTTGGTAACACTTGCCCCAACTACACCTTGGTGTTTACCCCCACTGGCCAGCCAAAAGCGCCTGCACAATGGATTGTTCCGTCGGCGACTGACAATGTGAACGTCACTAACACCACATCTACTCACAATCCTCTTGAAGAGTTTACAATTGGGATGACTGAAGTAGTTTACACAGCTGTAGATGCGGCCGGCCTGGAGGGAGTTTGCAAATTTGTGGTGGAAGTGAAAGGCAAGTGACACTTGTATTTGTGATACTAATGCAACCTGGTTTGAAGCTGGATAGGCGATATAACTTCCCCTCGGTAGTAGTAGGGTTAACCCTAACCATCCCATATCCTCCAAAATCCTCCAAGGGGCACTTTTGTGGAAAAATTCAGCATGGTTGGAAACTGGTACTTTCACCTCTCCAAATGGGACAAAATGACTACCTGACAAGAAGTACAGACCATAAGTGCTGAATATGAAAGATCAATGAAAATGCAAGGTGCATTTTGAAGATGAGGGCATGTTTCCAAAAGTGCACTGGAGGATTTTGGAGGATTCAGGAAGGTTCCTAGCCAGAATACCTATAGGGGGTTAGGGTTCAGGAAGGTTCCTAGCCAGAATACCTAGGGGTTGGGGTTAAAGAAGGTTCCTAGCCAGAATACCTATAGGGGGTTAGGGTTCAGGAAGGTTCCTAGCCAGAATACCTAGGGGTTGGGGTTAAAGAAGGTTCCTAGCCAGAATACCTATAGGGGGTTAGGGTTCAGGAAGGTTCCTAGCCAGAATACCTAGGGGTTGGGGTTAATAACTTCCAGTTCACATTAGAATTGAACAGCTTACCAACCAAAAGGACATGTAGTTCCTACAATCGCCAACAAATGTAACCCACTCCATCGAAATGAGGAATGTCCCCCAACACATATTTCTGTGTAATAGACTTCCAAAGTTCACAAAACGTGCATGACTGCATTATTACAATATCAATTTATCACATCCTAACACAGGAATGAAATGAACCAAAAATGAATGTTTGGCATCATCAGAAAGCCCATTAAATTCTCCTAATTGATATCCATATCTCAAAATGTGAAATTTGGGGGACATTCCTCATTTCGATGAAGAGGGTCACAAATGTGTTGACACAGTACAAATAACATACATGTTTTATGCAGGAAACCCCCTCTCCCCTATTCATTGTTGACCACTTTGATATTCAGTACTGTATTTAGACGGTAAATGTGTTTTAGGAGTGTTTTCTTCATTGTTTTCTTCAATGAGCCCTTTCATTTAAATTATTTACATATTGCTAGCTAAAGCTACAAATCTCAAAAATTAACCTAACTTTTCAAGTATCATGAATGTTGTGGTTAACTCGGCAGAAAGTGTGTGGTACACACACATTTGTTCAACACATCAATACCGTGCAAAGCGATTGTGTCGGATATAATAATAATAATAATAAGACTTGTAGCTTTGCATGGTGAGGAGGATAAGTAGGAATAATTGCGGTGACACCATGTGAAATTCTCAATTGAGGTTACAACTGGAGGTTACAACTCGACGTTTCGATCAGTATACTCTGTTCGTCCTCAGGAGAATGAGGACTCCTCAATAATAATAATAATAATGTAGACTTATATAGCGCACGTATCCACCAAACTGGTGCTCAAGGCGCATTACATTATTACCCCTGCTCATCAGGCTCATAAATCATTCCTGAAACCATCTCAGCTCCCTGGGGAGTATACAGCTCAATTGCTGCCATTACAGCGCATATTGGGCTAGTCAAACACAACAACCAATTCTGCCCTCACAGGTACCCATTTACCCCTGGGTGGAGAGAAGCAATTATGGTAAAGTGTCTTGCTCAAGGACACAAGTACCACGGTCGCGGTTGGGATTCGAACCCACATTCTGATGACTCAGCCATCAGAACACAAATCCGATGCACTTAACCACTCGACCATGGCACTCCACAAAAATATGCGCACAAAAATGAAAAAAAAAACTTCAATGGCGAGAATATAATGAAAGTGCTATTTTCCATCAATCATGATTGCAAATTTCAGCTCAGATTTGATAATCTTGAATTCTTTGCTTGTGCAGATACCGTAAACCCTGTGTATGTGTTGTGCCCACTACAAATGAGAGTCCCTACTGACCCCAGCAGCCCTAATGCCACTGTCTACTGGACTGTGCCTAATGTGACAGACAACTCTGGTGTAATCGCATCAATGGAGGCCAGCCATTCCCCGGGGGCTATGTTCTCTATTGGCTCTCACACTGTCACATACACCGCTGTGGATGAAGACAGTAATATTGGCACTTGTTCCTTCATTATTGAAGTCTATGGTGAGTATCATTATGTATCATTTCCCCAGGTGTTATTAAATTAACCGTCCTGCTACTACAAGGTTCAAAAACAGTCAAAATGTTGATATACTTGCCAAGGTATATCTAGTGCACTTAAAAGTCAAACACTGTCAAACCTTACGTGTAGTAAGTACATTAACCCTCCTGCTACTACAAGGTTCAAAAACAGTCAAAATGTTGATATACTTGCCAAGGTATATCTAGTGCACTTAAAAGTCAAACACTGTCAAACCTTACGTGTAGTAAGTACATTAACCCTCCTACTACTACAAGGTTCAAAAACAGTCAAAATGTTGATATACTTGCCAAGGTATATCTAGTGCACTTAAAGTCAAACACTGTCAAACCTTACGTGTAGTAAGTACATTAACCCTCCTGCTACTACAAGGTTCAAAAACAGTCAAAATGTTGATATACTTGCCAAGGTATATCTAGTGCACTTAAAAGTCAAACACTGTCAAACCTTACGTGTAGTAAGTACATTAACCCTCCTACTACTACAAGGTTCAAAACCAGTCAAAATGTTGATATACTTGCCAAGGTATATCTAGTGAACTTAAAAGTCAAACACTGTCAAACCTTACGTGTAGTAAGTACATTAACCCTCCTACTACTACAAGGGTCAAAATCAGTCAAAATGTTGATATACTTGCCAAGGTATATCTAGTGAACTTAAAAGTCAAACACTGTCAAACCTTACGTGTAGTAAGTACATTAACCCTCCTGCTACTACAAGGTTCAAAATCAGTCAAAATGTTGATATACTTGCCAAGGTATATCTAGTGAACTTAAAAGTCAAACACTGTCAAACCTTACGTGTAGTAAGTACATTAACCCTCCTACTACTACAAGGTTCAAAAACAGTCAAAATGTTGATATACTTGCCAAGGTATATCTAGTGAACTTAAAAGTCAAACACTGTCAAACCTTACGTGTAGTAAGTACATTAACCCTCCTGCTACTACAAGGTTCAAAAACAGTCAAAATGTTGATATACTTGCCAAGGTATATCTAGTGAACTTAAAAGTCAAACACTGTCAAACCTTACGTGTAGTAAGTACATTTATAGGTCAAAATGAGTCGACCATTTTTGACTGGTAAAAGCATTGTCTGGTATTGTTCAGGGTGGTCAAAATGACAGTAAAAACCAGTCAAAAATGCCCCTCTGTGCACATTTGGGTCAACAGTCAAAACAGGTAGTTGACTGGTTTTGACCTCTATAGCAACTTCCCACTAAAGTGCATCAATAGGAGATGGGTTAATATCTGATTCTTATGTAGCCCATTTCACATAATGTCTCAATGCGCCTTACATATTACCCCTGGTCATTGGGCCAATATCATTCCTTCAGTGGCTTTTTTCAAACACAATATCAACCTCTATCCCCACAGGTACCCATTTATATAGACCAGTCCCCTGTCTATATCTTATCAAGGATATAGATAGGCTCCAGGCGTACCACTCAGCGGCGTAGCCACGGGGGGGCCTGGGGGGGGGGGGCACGTGCCCCCCACAAATTTCCAGTGCCCCCCCCCCACGAAAAATCCTCATAGTGCCCCAAAAAACAGAAAAGATAAAGAAAAGGGAAAAAACCCCATACCCCCTGGGCCCCCCCCCACCCCCCCACTGAAAAGCAACGCCCCCCCCACTGAAAAAGTCCTGGCTACGCCGCTGGTACCACTCAGAGGATTTCATTGGATACGTTAACGCGTTGTGCTGAAGATCTGACATCATGCTTTGAGACTTGCGCGCTAGTTACCAACCAAGGTCAAAGTTGAGCATTGGGAAAAATATGGCGGCTGCCCGGCCAGGATCTGGCGTAATTCACGCGCCTCTAGCTCAAAGCGTGACGTCAGATCTTCAGGTTACCATTTATACTCCAGGATAAAGAGAATCAATGTACAGTATAGTGTATTGTTCAAGGATACAAGTACCATGGATTCGTACTCGTATTCTGATGACTCAGCGATCAGAACACTATTACGATGCACTAAAACCGCTCGGCCATCGCACCCCGTTATAACTTTACATCTGACGTACTAAATGAACTCATCATAAATACATTTGCTGTACAACACACTTATTCTCCGCTATCATAAATATTGTTTGAGCACGTACTTTTACCACTAAACTCACTCCTTAGTTATAATCCAGAAAAGAGGCTTTCAGATCTGACCCTAGCTGTCACCACCATGTGATCATACAGCAAATCTTTTTACCAAACTTCATACACTGTTCATTATCAACAAACTTCAAAGTGACACATGTATAACTGGAGAAAGAAATGTGCTAAATAAAAGCAAAATATTCAAAAAAAAACATTCACCACTGATTCCTGGCAATTTTCTTTTAAATCTGAAAATAGTTATTGTCCTTGTAGAAAGGCAAGCAACAACTTAAAAATAGAACACAAATACTGTTTAATGGCAACCAAATTGTGAATTATGTTTATTGAGACATTTTAATGGATAATTTTTAGCTGAATGATTTTGTGGCGTGTCAGGGTAGTTAGACATTCCTGTTGTATCTTGTTTCTTTGGTAAAACTTGTAGCTTTACATGGTGAAGAGTTTTTTTCAGAACTAATTACTAAATTGAGAATTTCACATGGAGTCACCACAATTAGTCTTACTTATCTCATTTCTTGTCGTTATTTGTGTAGATAATCAAACCCCTGTGTTGGAGAACTGTCCCGCCAACCTGACGCTGTATGTGCCGTCCGACTCAACCGAGCTGACAGTGAACTGGACATCCCCTACCGCAACAGACAATTCCGGCCAAGTAACGGTGCATAATGCAACCTATGTAGAAGTTACAGTAGTAAGCTCAGTTGAAATTACCATAAGGATCTTCGGAATCACCATCACTATCACTATCAAATTCCGTATCGGACGCACCCGGTCTACCATCATTGCAGAGGATGAAGCTGGCAATGTTGCTCAATGTATTTCATACATAAGGATTATTGGTGAGTTCCATAACTGAGACTATTATGACCTCACTATGTACCTCCTTCCTTTTGAATGTTCTTCGAGACTGGTCCTGCTGACAACATAAGACGATTTGTTTCCCCGAGACTGGTCCTGCTGACAACATAAGACAATTTGTTTCCCCTGTACTTCTCAATAGACTAATATCACCAGTGATCTCACAACACGCTACCATTAAAGCATGCTCTTTTTGCTGATTGGTTTGTCTAAATGTCATTATGTTTAATGCAAATTACCCTAATCAATACTGTGAAAATTTTTGCAAATGACACTAATCAATACTGTGAAAATTGTTGCAAATGACACTAATCATTACTGTGAAAATTGTTGCAAATGACACTAATCAATACTGTCAAAATTGTTGCAAATGACACTAATCAATACTGTCAAAATTGTTGCAAATGACACTAATCAATACTGTCAAAATTGTTGCAAATGACACTAATCAATACTCAAAATTGTTGCAAATGACACTAATCAATACTGTCAAAATTGTTGCAAATGACACTAATCAATACTGTCAAAATTGTTGCAAATGACACTAATCAATACTGTCAAAATTGTTGCAAATGACACTAATCAATACTGTCAAAATTGTTGCAAATGACACTAATCAATACTGTCAAAATTGTTGCAAATGACACTAATCAATACTGTCAAAATTGTTGCAAATGACACTAATCAATACTGTCAAAATTGTTGCAAATGACACTAATCAATACTGTCAAAATTGTTGCAAATGACACTAATCAATACTGTCAAAATTGTTGCAAATGACACTAATCAATACTGTCAAAATTGTTGCAAATGACACTAATCAATACTGTCAAAATTGTTCCAAATGACACTAATCAATACTGTCAAAATTGTTGCAAATGACACTAATCAATACTGTCAAAATTGTTGTAAATGACACTAATCAATACTGTCAAAATTGTTGCAAATGACACTAATCAATACTGTAGATACCCCACAGAACCTGAATAAATCACAGACTAATTGCCCCTTTTTCCAAGTCTGTACTGCATAACCTTTCTAATTATTATCCTCTATTTTAGATAATGTGAGTCCTGTGTTTGATATATGCCCACCCAATCTCAACCCCACCTATGCGACGGACTGGGACAGCTCAACGGCCCTGGTTAGTTGGATTCCTCAGACCATCACGGACAACACCGGAGGGGTTGTATCCAAAGTTGCAAGTCACTCCCCAGGGGATGGTTTTAACATAGGAATCACAACAGTCACTATCAATGCAATGGATGAAAGCGGCAATAATGCATCATGTGAATTCAACATCACTGTCGTAGGTAAGTAGTTTTGGAGAGAAGAACGGTAGAATTTGCCTACACTTTACATCTGGGGCGTTTTTTTTTTGGAGAACATATTCTTGACCAGAAACAAGACGGCATAGCTATGCGAAAACAAGAAATTAACCAGAAACTTGTTTTCGGTTTGTGAATGTGTTCAATCCTCAACATTTCTCAAAATATACGGTGTGATAAACGTTTTGGCAAAATGGAACTTAACTTGTGAGTGCTAGTAATAAACTTGAAAGATATACTTGTATTCGAACAAGTTTTAACAAGTAAGGTTCACATTTGGTCAGAACAATGACGTCGTCGCAGCACAACCGAACTCACGAAAACGCATACCAGTGACCGAAGCCTAAACATGTTTCTGGTCATGGTCGCGAAAATGTACCCCTGATAGTAAAAATGGATAAAAGGAAAAGTATGCTTTGTCAAAATTGTTGCAACTTTTTGTGTACAAATCTCCCTTATTGGACACAGGTGCTATTAAGACGTTTTTACTGCATTGTATACAAATATCACTGAAACACGAGAGAAAGTTTTTTGTGATCAAACTTTTGAGCAAAAAAGGTCATGTGCAGTGTTTTTATTGTTTTTGGTTTTGATTACAAACAAAAGCAAATATTTCAGGGTGTCTGTATACAGTACAAACTTATATACTGTTTTTTAATTACATCCAACAAAAAGCAGTATTTCTTTGGGATAGGGGTGAAGCCCGGTTCATACTTGACGCTAATACGAATGTGAATGCAAAGCAAATTTTACGTCATCAAATTCGCGGCGAATGATTCGTACAAGTTGAAATGTGTTCAACTTTTGCGAACCTTCGCTGCGAATATTTGCCGTGAACCATTGTCAACCTCACAAATTTCGCATCGTATTCGCTTTCGCGTGAAGTATGAACCGGCCTTCCCTCATCTTTGAAAAAAATTGTTTTATATAGTATCAAAATTGAAAGATTTTACTGATTGTTTTAATATCCAGATCAGCAAAGACCTAACATAACCTGTCCAGATAACATCAACATCACCATAGATGCTCTCTCTGATGTGGGCACTGCCGAGTGGCCTGCACTGACAGTGTTTGATAACTCCGGCTCCTACACTCTGAATTCTACAGCCGAGTCTGGTGACCAGTTTCCACTAGGTCCATCTGTTGTGACGTACACGGCAACGGATGAAGCTGGCCTTGAGGCCACATGTAGTTTTACTGTCACTGTTTATGGTAAGCAGGCTTAGGATCAGATGCTCAGAGGCTAATGTCTTGAGACCACATGTAGTTTTACTGTCACTGTTTATGGTAAGCAGGCTTAGGATCAGATGCTCAGAGGCTATAATTTCTTGAGACCACATGTAGTTTTACTGTCACTGTTTATGGTAAGCAGGCTTAGGATCAGATACTCAGAGGCTAATTTCTTGAGACCACATGTAGTTTTACTGTCACTGTTTATGGTAAGCAGGCTTAGGATCAGATGCTCAGAGGCTAATTTCTTGAGACCACATGTAGTTTTACTGTCACTGTTTATGGTAAGCAGGCTTAGGATCAGATGCTCAGAGGCTAATTTCTTGAGACCACATGTAGTTTTACTGTCACTGTTTATGGTAAGCAGGCTTAGGATCAGATACTCAGAGGCTAATTTCTTGAGACCACATGTAGTTTTACTGTCACTGTTTATGGTAAGCAGGCTTAGGATCAGATGCTCAGAGGCTAATTTCTTGAGACCACATGTAGTTTTACTGTCACTGTTTATGGTAAGCAGGCTTAGGATCAGATGCTCAGAGGCTAATTTCTTGAGACCACATGTAGTTTTACTGTCACTGTTTATGGTAAGCAGGCTTAGGATCAGATGCTCAGAGGCTAATTTCTTGAGACCACATGTAGTTTTACTGTCACTGTTTATGGTAAGCAGGCTTAGGATCAGATGCTCAGAGGCTAATTTCTTGAGACCACATGTAGTTTTACTGTCACTGTTTATGGTAAGCAGGCTTAGGATCAGATACTCAGAGGCTAATTTCTTGAGACCACATGTAGTTTTACTGTCACTGTTTATGGTAAGCAGGCTTAGGATCAGATGCTCAGAGGCTAATTTCTTGAGACCACATGTAGTTTTACTGTCACTGTTTATGGTAAGCAGGCTTAGGATCAGATGCTCAGAGGCTAATTTCTTGAGACCACATGTAGTTTTACTGTCACTGTTTATGGTAAGCAGGCTTAGGATCAGATGCTCAGAGGCTAATTTCTTGAGACCACATGTAGTTTTACTGTCACTGTTTATGGTAAGCAGGCTTAGGATCAGATACTCAGAGGCTAATTTCTTGAGACCACATGTAGTTTTACTGTCACTGTTTATGGTAAGCAGGCTTAGGATCAGATACTCAGAGGCTAATTTCTTGAGACCACATGTAGTTTTACTGTCACTGTTTATGGTAAGCAGGCTTAGGATCAGATGCTCAGAGGCTAATTTCTTGAGACCACATGTAGTTTTACTGTCACTGTTTATGGTAAGCAGGCTTAGGATCAGATGCTCAGAGGCTAATTTCTTGAGACCACATGTAGTTTTACTGTCACTGTTTATGGTAAGCAGGCTTAGGATCAGATGCTCAGAGGCTAATTTCTTGAGACCACATGTAGTTTTACTGTCACTGTTTATGGTAAGCAGGCTTAGGATCAGATGCTCAGAGGCTAATTTCTTGAGACCACATGTAGTTTTACTGTCACTGTTTATGGTAAGCAGGCTTAGGATCAGATGCTCAGAGGCTAATTTCTTGAGACCACATGTAGTTTTACTGTCACTGTTTATGGTAAGCAGGCTTAGGATCAGATGCTCAGAGGCTAATTTCTTGAGACCACATGTAGTTTTACTGTCACTGTTTATGGTAAGCAGGCTTAGGATCAGATACTCAGAGGCTAATTTCTTGAGACCACATGTAGTTTTACTGTCACTGTTTATGGTAAGCAGGCTTAGGATCAGATGCTCAGAGGCTAATTTCTTGAGACCACATGTAGTTTTACTGTCACTGTTTATGGTAAGCAGGCTTAGGATCAGATGCTCAGAGGCTAATTTCTTGAGACCACATGTAGTTTTACTGTCACTGTTTATGGTAAGCAGGCTTAGGATCAGATACTCAGAGGCTAATTTCTTGAGACCACATGTAGTTTTACTGTCACTGTTTATGGTAAGCAGGCTTAGGATCAGATGCTCAGAGGCTAATTTCTTGAGACCACATGTAGTTTTACTGTCACTGTTTATGGTAAGCAGGCTTAGGATCAGATACTCAGAGGCTAATTTCTTGAGACCACATGTAGTTTTACTGTCACTGTTTATGGTAAGCAGGCTTAGGATCAGATGCTCAGAGGCTAATTTCTTGAGACCACATGTAGTTTTACTGTCACTGTTTATGGTAAGCAGGCTTAGGATCAGATGCTCAGAGGCTAATTTCTTGAGACCACATGTAGTTTTACTGTCACTGTTTATGGTAAGCAGGCTTAGGATCAGATGCTCAGAGGCTAATTTCTTGAGACCACATGTAGTTTTACTGTCACTGTTTATGGTAAGCAGGCTTAGGATCAGATGCTCAGAGGCTAATTTCTTGAGACCACATGTAGTTTTACTGTCACTGTTTATGGTAAGCAGGCTTAGGATCAGATACTCAGAGGCTAATGTCTTGAGACCACATGTAGTTTTACTGTCACTGTTTATGGTAAGCAGGCTTAGGATCAGATACTCAGAGGCTAATTTCTTGAGACCACATGTAGTTTTACTGTCACTGTTTATGGTAAGCAGGCTTAGGATCAGATGCTCAGAGGCTAATTTCTTGAGACCACATGTAGTTTTACTGTCACTGTTTATGGTAAGCAGGCTTAGGATCAGATGCTCAGAGGCTAATTTCTTGAGACCACATGTAGTTTTACTGTCACTGTTTATGGTAAGCAGGCTTAGGATCAGATGCTCAGAGGCTAATTTCTTGAGACCACATGTAGTTTTACTGTCACTGTTTATGGTAAGCAGGCTTAGGATCAGATGCTCAGAGGCTAATTTCTTGAGACCACATGTAGTTTTACTGTCACTGTTTATGGTAAGCAGGCTTAGGATCAGATGCTCAGAGGCTAATTTCTTGAGACCACATGTAGTTTTACTGTCACTGTTTATGGTAAGCAGGCTTAGGATCAGATGCTCAGAGGCTAATTTCTTGAGACCACATGTAGTTTTACTGTCACTGTTTATGGTAAGCAGGCTTAGGATCAGATGCTCAGAGGCTAATTTCTTGAGACCACATGTAGTTTTACTGTCACTGTTTATGGTAAGCAGGCTTAGGATCAGATGCTCAGAGGCTAATTTCTTGAGACCACATGTAGTTTTACTGTCACTGTTTATGGTAAGCAGGCTTAGGATCAGATGCTCAGAGGCTAATTTCTTGAGACCACATGTAGTTTTACTGTCACTGTTTATGGTAAGCAGGCTTAGGATCAGATGCTCAGAGGCTAATTTCTTGAGACCACATGTAGTTTTACTGTCACTGTTTATGGTAAGCAGGCTTAGGATCAGATGCTCAGAGGCTAATTTCTTGAGACCACATGTAGTTTTACTGTCACTGTTTATGGTAAGCAGGCTTAGGATCAGATGCTCAGAGGCTAATTTCTTGAGACCACATGTAGGTTTTACTGTCACTGTTTATGGTAAGCAGGCTTAGGATCAGATGCTCAGAGGCTAATTTCTTGAGACCACATGTAGTTTTACTGTCACTGTTTATGGTAAGCAGGCTTAGGATCAGATGCTCAGAGGCTAATTTCTTGAGACCACATGTAGTTTTACTGTCACTGTTTATGGTAAGCAGGCTTAGGATCAGATGCTCAGAGGCTAATTTCTTGAGACCACATGTAGTTTTACTGTCACTGTTTATGGTAAGCAGGCTTAGGATCAGATGCTCAGAGGCTAATTTCATAGAGCTGCAACAATTTGCTGAGCAAAAATAGGTTACCAGCCAAATTGTCATGATATCAGGCATGATATTCTTCCTACTTTTGTAGGAAATCCTACCTTTTGATTTTGAAAATCCTACCATGAAACCAGGTTCCGACTAAGTTCAGACCATGGAAACTTTCCTTGTGTATCATTTTATTGTAAATACCAAGATAAAAAACAGTTTCCTTGCTATACATGGCTATAGAGGTAAACCGCTATAGGCTAGTATATGCCTAATGATAATGGCAAACATTTTTCCTACCTTTTCATTTTCTCACAATATCATCCCTGTGTTATGTACATTGCTTCTACTAAGAAGATAAATTTGCTTTATAGTAGCTCTATGAAATTGGAAGCCGCAGATCGCTAATCTTTATACAAACTGTCTATCTGCATTGGTGGATCCAGGGGGGAGGGGGATGAGGCAAAGTGTGCTCCTCCTTTTTGTCAGTGTGCCTCCTTTTTTGAAACCCTTGATCCACTCATGTCCATCTCTCTGTCCATCTCCCTGTCCATCTCTCTGTCCATCTCTCTGTCCATCTCCCTGTCTATCTCTCCATCCATCTCTCCGTCCATTTCTCCGTCCATTTCTCTGCCCATGTCTCTGTCCATCTCTCTGTCCATCTCTCTGTCCATCTCTCTGTCCATCTCTCTGTCCATCTCTCTGTCCATCTCTCTGTCCATCTCTCTGTCCATCTCTCTGTCCATCTCTCTGTCCATCTCTCCGTCCATCTCTCCGTCCATCTCTCTGTCCATCTCTCTGTCCATCTCTCTGTCCATCTCTCTGTCCATCTCTCTGTCCATCTCTCTGTCCATCTCTCTGTCCATCTCTCTGTCCATCTCTCTGTCCATCTCTCTGTCCATCTCTCCGCCCATCTCTCTGTCCATCTCTCCGTCCATCTCCGTCCATCTCTCCGTCCATCTCTGTCCATCTCTCCGTCCATCTCCGTCCATCTCTCCGCCCATCTCTCTCCGTCCATCTCTCCGTCCATCTCTCCGTCCATCTCTGTCCCTCTCTCTGTCCATCTCTCTCCCCATCTCCGTGCCCATCTCTGTCCATCTCTCTGTCCATCTCTCTGTCCATCTCTCTGTCCATCTCTCTGTCCATCTCTCTGTCCATCTCTCTGTCCATCTCTCTGTCCATCTCCCTGTCCATCTCTCTGTCCATCTCTCTGTCCATCCCTCTGTCCATCCCTCTGTCCATCCCTCTGTCCATCCCTCTGTCCATCCCTCTGTCCATCTCTCTGTCCATCCCTCTGTCCATCCCTCTGTCCATCCCTCTGTCCATCTCTCTGTCCATCTCTCTGCCCATCTCCGTGCCCATCTCCGTCCATTTCTCCGCCCATCTCTCTGTCCATCTCTCTGTCCATCTCTCTGTCCATCTCTCTGGCCATCTCTCTGTCCATCTCTCTGTCCATCTCTCTGTCCATCTCTCTGTCCATCTCTCTGTCCATCTCTCTGGATAAAGGGCTCCTATTTGAATGAATAATCCTTCATGTAAGTTACAATTTCAAGTTAAGTTTTAAATTCTGTGAAATCATGGGTATAGAACATTTGCCTATGATTTTAGTCTTTAGGCCCAGTGATCATGATCACTGCTATAGCTTCCTGATGTTTTTTCAATACAGTTGCTGTCTGTTTGTGAGGCTTTATGCATATGTCTCAGCATACCCTTATTCTAAAAGTCTTATACATATATGTCACTTTGAACAGCCAGTCAACGGACACAGAATTCGCCTACAGATCTTGCTCTTTTCTCTTATAGATAAGGTGAACCCATTTTTTGCATCGTGCCCGGATTCATTCTCCGTAGTGACAGACCCGCAGCAGAACACGGCAAACGTGACCTGGCCTCCTGTGAACCCCATGGACAACGGTGCAATTGCTAATGTTACCTTCAGCCACCAATCCGGGGAGCTATTCCCAATTGATGAGACGGTGGTGACGTACAACATCACAGACTCATCTGGAAACAAAGGTTCCTGCATCTTTGTTGTGACTGTAAATGGTAAGGATTATTGCATTGTATTACTGTGTCTTTAAAGGGTCAGTATCATCACAATCAGAGCAGACTTTCAACAGGGCATGGAATCGGTGTCCTAGTTTAAGATGAACACAGTGACTGAAATGTTACTGGGTCATTTTTGCAGCAGCAATGGTAATATGACCTTATCACGTGGGGTAATATGACCTTATCATGTGGGGTATTATTTTCAGTCACTGAGTTAATCTAAAACTAGCACTCTGATTCCATGCCCCATTGATTGTGCTGATATTGCCCTTTAATAGGTATTTTGACAGATAAGTTGGTAGTCATTGTAGAATTATTATTAATGGAAATATAACAGCTGAAGTCTGTTACTATCATTATTATTATTGATGGTTTATTTCAACATTCATTGTCGCCCAAAGGCAGAATTACAAATATCGTACACAATAAATAAATAAAAATACCTTATTTTAAGAATTAAAATGATTAAGGGAGTGGGAGTAGAGAGGTGGTGGGAATAAGGGTAGATAGCAGATGTGAGTAAAGGTACATTGGTAGTCAATTCCAAATGTTGTTACTGAAGTGTAATATTAAAATTATTCTCTTTTACCATAATTGTAGATAACCAGGCGCCTGTGTTCACAGGCTGCCCCTTCCAGGGGGTGATTAACGACACATTACCAGGTGGCACGGTTGGGATAGCATTCTGGGCAGAGCCACAAGGAAGTGACAATGTAGAAGTCGTCAGTGAAGGTTCAGATTACCAGCCAGGGGATATCTTCTCGTTGGGTGCGACTCTTGTAACCTATAACTGGACAGATGCCGCTGGATTTGTAGCCAAGTGCTCCTTCAATGTAATCATCCAAGGTGGGGTTTTATATCATTGTCATGGCACTGTCAGTTGCTGAAATGTCATTATCATTTCAAGGTTGCTATAAAGGTCACCCTTGCCAACCATTTCGATATGGGCAGGCCTTTTCCCCATGTTGGTTATTTGCCCTGCGTTCTGTTGGCTTCTCTAAATGTTCTTTTTTCTACAGAGCTTCCTTCATAAATACATGATCAGGCTGCAATTTGTGGATGCCTTCTAGGCCAGATGTCTAGAGAAGAGTGCACTGATCTTTATTTCCAAAACCCAAACCATCCTTTATTGAATGGCTGTGTACTATATATCAGATATAAGTTTTGAGGCTTTGCATGGTGGAATATCGATATCGTTTCGGTTTGCGGTAACACCATGTGTTTATCTCGACTAACGTGAAGCTGACGTACAGGTTCTGAAAAGAACCATATCGCACAACTCGTATCTCAACCTTCGTTAAGTGAGAAAGGTTCAAGGGAGAACCAATTTCGGGCAACTCGTATTGTTTTTTAGTTTGTTGCTACATTTTTTAATCTTCCCTTTTATACCTGTCTTTAATCAGTATGGTGGACTGGGAGGGGGGTCTTTTTGTGCAATTTAGTCTTTTACGTTTTATTTCGTATGTTATTGTCCGTTAAGACAGTTTTATCATTATTATTAATTCATCTGTACCTCCTGTAATAGTTTTTGTATAATATTGATATATTTTTATATAATATGAGGGCCCCAAATGATCAGCTATGCTGGATGGGTTACCCTCGTTAACTCTTTCTGAATCATAATCTTTATTTTGATACCTTACTCTCTTCAATAGTCCAAAGATAAACAAATTATTAATAATTTCCACACTTGACCTTGATTGTTTACAGTGCCAAATTACAATGATGAAAACAATTAATTCCGGAGAGAAAGAGTTAAAGATGGTTTTAAATAAATAAAAAAATGAAAAGGTCCTGTGAACTGAGATCATACAGTGAACCCAGAGTTATGGAAGAGTAGGGGTTACATTAGCATTTCTGGTACCAATAGACCTTATGGGCACCCTTGTTCAGAGGTAAACGAAGGTCACTCATTGGTCCATATATGCATGCGGCGCATACGTGTGCTGTACCTTTTGAGTGCATTTACGCGCAGCGTGCATACATGAACCAATGAGTGATCTTCTTTTCCCTCTGAGCGAGGGCACTCTTTCGTCTGTGACGTCAATGGATAAGGTCTAAACTAAACTACTGACTATGTCATCATGAGTTGGCCTCAGTGAAAGACGTGATGTTCATTTGAAGAAATTATCTACTTAGGTAACTTCTATCTGTATGGCAGTGATACTGAGTGAATGTTAAGTAAGACTAAATTGCGGTGACACCATGTGGAATCTCAATTGAGTAGTAATTAGTTCTGAAAAGAACTGGAGGTACAACTGGACGTTTCGATCAGTATGCTCTGATCGTCCTCAGGAGAATGTGAATGTTATAATGTAGTGTAATACAGGTGTTTTTAAAAGTATCAAACAATTGCACAAAGTACTCAAAGTGACATAATTTTTAATTCCCATATTGTTGTACATCCTCATCAGATAATGAGCCACCAGTTTTGCAGTGTCCTGCCGACATAACCGTCAATATCTTCACCCATCAACAAGGAGCCACTGTGGACTACCCGACTGTCAATGCTACAGACAATGTTGATGACCCCGTGACCCCGAGTTGCAACATCGCCTCCGGGACGTACTTCCAAATTGGCTCAAATAGCATCACATGTATTGCTCTGGATGAGGCAAATAACGTTGAGTTGTGCACATTTCAAGTGATTGTAATAGGTGAGAACCATATGTTTGTGCTGTGCTATTGTTGTGAAATTGTATTTTCACAGTGAAATTTATTTAATACTTGGGAACTTCTGAACCTTGGTGTCTCTAGATCTGCATATTTCCCTAGGATCTAGAAGAGAAATTAGTATATTTCACCCTCAACAGGTTTGCATGGTCTATTAGACCTCTTTCAGGCTACAGCCTTGAGTGCCCAGCAGGGTGGATATGTGCGCACTACAAATCTTTGTTGTCGTCGTCGTCGTCGGCGGCGAATAGAGCATGTAGCCATGTGTACCAAATCCATCAAACTCCACCGGCTGCTTTTGTTGGATTCAGTACTCCACAGTATGGCCCAGCGAATAGAGCATGTAGCCATGTGTACCAAATCCATCAAACTCCACCGGCTGCTTTTGTTGGATTCAGTACTCCACAGTATAGCCCAGCGAATAGAGCATGTAGCCATGTGTACCAAATCCATCAAACTCCACCGGCTGCTTTTGTTGGATTCAGTACTCCACAGTATAGCCCAGTGAATAGAGCATGTAGCCATGTGTACCAAATCCATCAAACTCCACCGGCTGCTTTTGTTGGATTCAGTACTCCACAGTATAGCCCAGAGAATAGAGCATGTAGCCATGTGTACCAAATCCATCAAACTCCACCGGCTGCTTTTGATGGATTCAGTACTCCACAGTATAGCCCAGTGAATAGAGCATGTAGCCATGTGTACCAAATCTATCAAACTCCACTGGCTGCTTTTGTTGGATTCAGTACTCCACAGTATAGCCCAGTGAATAGAGCATGTAGCCATGTGTACCAAATCTATCAAACTCCACTGGCTGCTTTTGTTGGATTCAGTACTCCACAGTATAGCCCAGTGAATAGAGCATGTAGCCATGTGTACCAAATCCATCAAACTCCACCGGCTGCTTTTGTTGGATTCAGGACTATGTATAGCCAAGCCATGGATGCTTTGCATTTGCCACTGTACCAATTCTATCAAAGTAATTTTAACTGCATGTTGATGGATTTTGGTGGATTTGGGATGGCTTCCAGCTAAAATGCCTTGGGGGTTAGGGTTAATGTTGTTTGCATTTTTATACTGATCATTCTATACATTCTTCCATTACCGCGACTTAACCCTCCTACAATCTGTGCAATTTTGGAAACAACCCATTCAGGCCACTCCAAGCCATTAGCTGTTGCCAGTGGCCTCCTATGGTTACCCTTCTGTGCACTGTCACACCACTGAGATTGCAGGGTAAGGTGGTCTCCCATTGATACATTGCAGGCCATATTAATATGTTCAAACATTTACAGTGGCCTTGGGTGGCACACAGTTGATTTTGTAAGATTACTTGGAAAGGACAGCAGGATTGTATGTACTGAAGGTTGGTGAAGAACATATTGAAAATTTAGTGGATCGGAGTGGCCTCCATGTGTAGGAGGGTTTTAATAGACATCTGTATCATTCACAGGGACTCCTGATACAGAGCCACCGGTATTTACTGGTTGTCCAAGCAATATAACACAAGCTGCGGACAACACCACTTTCACAACCACAGTAACATGGACACCCCCAACTGTAACTGACAACTCTGGGGATAACGTTTCTTTAGCGGTGACCAGAGAGCCAGGATCTGTATTTAGCATTGGTGAATATGTTATTACCTACACTGCAACCGATGCAGCAGGCGTTCAGAGTACCTGTGTGTTTTATGTCTTTGTTCGTGGTGAGTCATAAATATTGTATTTTTGGGTTCATTATTATTATATTTTTCTGGTAGTGAAACTAAGGATTCCTGAATTTTTTTTGTAGCACTGTAGATTTTAAGCCAGATGAAAGCTTAGAAGACGATGAACTGAATGAGTGCCACTATAACAATCACCAGTATGACAAAAGTTTGATTACAAACAAAAACTTGACTCCATTTTTGCTATGAATCTCTAAGAATGCCCTGTAAATTAAACATTTGTGAGGAACCCATGGTGTTTCGTTATACTAGTGCTGCACTGTTTTTCAGCAAGACAAGAGAGCACAAGTGTAGAAAATTGCAGTTGTCCTAATTAGCTGGTCTTTGGGAGTGTGGCACTAGCCTATCTTCTAACTTGGCACCCGTAAAAAACTGTGAACTCTCTACGATCAGAACCATTTTAACTTCTGAATCACATGCGTACATTACTTATCCAGGCTGTTCCATTCACCTCCGCAGATCTAGAGAGCCCGGTTATTTTGCAATGTCCAATGGACATCAGTCAACCAACTGATGTGGGGAAGGACTGGGCCAGTGTAGACTGGGAGTCTCCTGGAGCCGTCGATAACTCTGGCAGTGTGCAGCTGACCGCAAGTATTGTGCCAGGAGAATCATTCAACATTGGAGAGACTAATGTTACGTACACTGCAGTTGATTCAAATGACAACGTGCTGGAGTGCACTTTTACAATCACCATCACAGGTAGAAATTTGTTCCTGGGGCGTGTTGTCCGTGAACGGGACTAAAAATGAATTTCTGATGTCAAGTTCTTGACCACAAACAAGCTCAGCCATCGGAACACAAATCCAGTGCACTAAACCGCTCGACCGTGGCACTCCACTTGCTTCTGTTTATGATTGCAAACACACACCCTTGTTATACATATATTTCTAAAATGACTATTTTTTAATATTTTGTATTACTTATTTTGTGTTATGTCGGGCAAGCGTGTATCTATGAATTAAGATTAACCGTGGCTTTGTAAGACTATAATGGGCTATGCCTTTACACTCGAACCCAACTAAAATCTTTATAGACAACAAACATTGGAAATGGAACACAGTTATTAGAAAAAGAAATTCCTCTTTATCTGTAGCTCTTAAAGCTACAGCTACAGGAGGTTGTTACACCATTATCCCCCCCCCCCCCCCCACACACACATGAAATGGCAGGTTTCAGGGGTCAGAAATATGTGTATGTAAAAAAGAAAAATTCCTGTAGATTCATTCATTTCGTAATTTCCTCTACAATGTACATCCAATCTACATTTCAGATGATGAGAAACCGTCCATCACAGGGTGTCCTACCGTTGAGCTGATACGCAACACAGAGCCAGGGAAGAATTATTCACTTGTAGCATGGGACGATATAACCATCAGTGATAACAGTGGCAATTGGACTGTTGTCATGACTGGTGCATCCCAAGGAATGATTCCTGTTGGTGTTCACCCAGTCACTTACTCAGCGTCAGACCCGAGTGGAAATACAGAGGATTGCACCTTCAGTATAAGAGTCGTAGGTACGTTATATCAACATTGCTATTGAATTCCCACATTTATATACACAGTGATGCACCACTATCCTGTTGGTTAATGTGACCTCATTCCAATATAAACCATTCCCACTTCACACATGCTGGCTCCAACGATCATCAGAAGCCTATCATCATACTACCACCAGTTCTTTTCAGAACTAATTACTACTCAATTGAGATTCCACATGGTGTCACCGCAATTAGTCTTACTTAGAAGCCTATTGGAAATGCATTGACCACCCTTTTCTTTGAGGATTTACGCATTAAATTAGAAAGCTTGGGACTTGCCTTTAACGTACATGTATGTGTTGCAAAGACTCAAAATCTTATTAACAAAATCAAGGAATTTGGGTTCAATTAGACACAATGGGATGCCAGCTTTGGAAGCAGAAGTAGCGAATAGAATGTGCGTACTGTCAATGCTTGCCCGTATTACGTATCGACTTACGGACAGGATAATTGATATCATGGGTTCCATACAAAACATTCAGTAAAATATCTTCAGGACTCTGAAACCTAGTGTACATGTTTGGGTAAGATGTCTGTAAATGCTTCCACACTATGAACAACTTCACCCTGAAAATGCCCTGAAAATCTGTTTTGCCGTGAAATAACACGTCGGTGTAATTTCACAGCAATTTCACAGTGTCTCTTCCTCTCAGATAGCCTATTGGCAATAATGTTCATGGTGATTTCACAGCAAAATTCACGGCTCTCTCGAGAATTAATGAGCTGCCCCAAAACTGCCATGAGAAGTTTATGGCATTTTCACAGTGTTTTCACGGTGAAGGGATCCCAAGAGTATTTCATGGAATTTTCATGGTGTTGTTTCATCGTGAAATTTTTCAGGGTAAAGTATGCATAGTGCCATACATTAACAAAATCAACAGATATGTATGCAAACCAAAAACGTGAAGATTTCAGCATATTTCATTGTTTCTTGTACACGAAAATAGTGAAATTGCATTCAGATTTTTGGTGTCATTCAAAACGTGGAATGAATGTCTCTCATAGATTTGTTTGAAGAATAATTTGTTTATTTGCTCTAAAATGATAGAATCTCAAATTGATATCAAGGTTTTATTTCAAACTGTGATCATATATCGTTTTCAAGATTACCAATAAGGTTTTGGGCGCTTTAAAGACATTTACAGGTATTTTATAGGTTTCTGTAGTATATATTCCACCATTACTGTGATGATACCAAACTGTAGACGCGCGGCACATGCATTCTTTACGCTACTATTTTGTCAAAGAGAGTATACAGATTGGTCAAAGAAGCACTGGACTGTGTAGAAAACGAACGCTTGATGCAGAATGTAGGTACCACCTACAGTATGGCAGGTAGGCTTCAAAGGTATCTTTAATAATGGATTTCATGTACCTGTGAGTACATTGGTACTTGTTAGGGCAGATAGAGATGGTGATGTGTTTCAGTATTCATGAGCTGGACTATTGTGGCACTGGAAATTTGCATAGTCATTGCATTAATGGGCTGCACATTTGTTACTCTAAGCTGCACTTTAGTGGGAAGTTGCTATAGAGGTCAAAATCAGTCAACTCCCTGTTTTGACTGTTGACCCAAATGTGCACACAGGGGCATTTTTGACAGTTTTTTTACTGTCATTTTGACCACCCTCAACAATACAAGACAATGCTTTTACCAGTCGACTCATTTTGATCTATAAATGTACTTACTACACGTAAGGTTTGACAGTGTTCAACTTTTAAGTGCACTAGATATATACCTTGGCAAGCATATCAACATTTTGACTGATTTTGACCCTTGTAGTAATAGGAGGGTTAATTATCATTTCATTTTATGACCATTTTATGAGGCTGGCAGCGAGGTGTATACTCCCTGGGGAGGGTTAATACTTCTTAATTGTCGTCACCAAAAGACAGTATTGAACTGCAGTTGATGTCCACACTGGAATGAAAAAGCAATAATAATTAGTTTTTTCCTGCAAACTATGAGCAGCACCTGAGAAAAAACAAAGTCACAAGCAAAGTCTTGTTAGATACCGTCACCCACTTTTTATCTTTTTTTGTGAATGGCAGATGCCGAGTTACCACAGTTCCTCAATTGCCCAACGACAATCATCAAACTTGTGAATGCGGCAGGGCTGGATGCTGTAGTCACCTGGGATCCACTTGAGATCACTGATAACGTAGGGGTAGACTTTTCAACCCTGGAAAGCAGCCATAATTCCAGTGACACATTTGCATATGGAGGTCCCACCACTGTCACGATTAGTGTTAAGGACGTGAATGACAACGGACAGTTCTGCTCTTTCACTGTCACTGTGTCAGGTAAGAACAGTCCCACTGAGATTGATAGGCCCTCGATCTCCTCGATTGGTCATTATTTTTTTAAATTATTATTGTATGTAGCAGCCATAAAGCTGAATTGAGACAATATCACTGTAAAAATATTAAATTTACAGTTAACCAGTTCGCGTCAGAGGCCGTGTATACACGCAATTTGTTTTTGGACAGCGGATCGGAGAGCGTCTAAACACGCCACAGGATTCTCGGGAATATTTGTATAGATTCCTGGTCGACGTGGCAACGAGCCATAAGCATACGGTGGAAGACGCGGTCTCCCCGGTCACGCTCTGGTGAGCACCATTGCTCGTGTTTGTGCGGTAAAAATAAACCCACCACGGGGTTCGGAAAAACTTTTTTATTCCCGGTGCGAACTGGTTAAAATACGTACAAAATCAAAAACAAACAGATCAATACAGGCTGAAAATTATAAAACAAAACAATCGCCCACTGGTTTCAAAATTTTGAAAAACACAAATTAAAAAGCTTACTCTAAACAGTGTATTGCACTTAAATCATTGTAAAATGTAAACATTTAAAGTTCAAACTGAAAACAAACAAGCAGACAGGTGACAGTTTATTTAGGAAGGGATGTCAAGGAGGGGTTTTGAGAAGGGTTGGGTTTCTTAGCACTGCTAACGAGAAAAAAAAATTGCTTTATACACTACCAGAAAAAATTGCTGTGCAAATATGTGGAATTTGGCTGGTAGTCTGTTTTATAACGCTAAGCGAAAATATTTCTCAAGCAAAATTCTCGGCTTAGCAACTCCATGAAATTGGCCAATCAGGAGCTGTCAATCCAAATTCCTTTTGGACCAATCAGATTTCTCTGAGGGTGCTTGTGTTACGTGTATAAATATGTGCTTAATATGACACCATTATCTACCACAAGCCTGATGTTTTTTTTGGAACAGGTGAACAGGTGTGCCCTGTTTGGTTTATTGAGAGTGATTCCTACAAGTTTGGTAATGTGGTATGTAATATATTAAAGGGAAAATACATCTTTGGTAAATTACCAGATTATAAAATTAACAAAATGTTATCTAAAAACTAGGCCTGTGGTTGTCTCAGGATTTTTCATGATTTCAGGAATTTTTATAAATCTCCCTTTGCCTTGAAAGAAGAGAAGTAGCCACCAAGGAAAGAAAGAAGTAGCCTGTATTGTGTCCTGTGTTCTGTAGTAGCTTATATTGGTTCAGGGGGCTATGTCCTCTAGACCAAAGGAAGAACCAGGCCCGCTACCCATTTTTCAGGATTTTTTACTTTTGTCAAATCACACCTCTGAATAATGTATTTGGTGTAAAGTGAGTACAGTTATTCGTCCTTTATTATTTTGTTAAGTGGAGTCAAACTGCTGATTGAACTTTAGTTATCTTTTGTGTCAGATGATCCATTGGCCCTCAGCAACTGCCCTGACTACATTCAGCAGTCCACGGATGCGGGAGTCGCCACTGCTGTGGTTACATGGAATGCTCCTGATGTTGAGCCAGTTGGTACTATTGTCAATACCTCATCAGTTCCCCTTGCCTCAGGTGCGACATTTACACTGGGCAGACATGACATCGTCTATACCATCAATAGTACGAATGGCAATTCTGCAGAGTGTACCTTTGTGGTAGAAGTAATTGGTGAGTTGCATTTGGAGGTGGCTCCGATCTTTCTGACCCTTTTCTTCTCACATTTTCAGCCATTTTATTTTAGCTCTTGTTTTTCAGCACACGTTCACTGCTTAAATTTGTGAAGAAGTTTTTAAAGAATCTCCTGATAATTGACTTAATTGGTGGTCTTAGATATTATTTGGTCTAATATTTGCAGTAGGTTGATGATCTGAATATATTATTACTGTAATTGTACTAATTACATACAAACAACATAAATACATAAATGGAAATGCAGTTTTTATCTTGGCAAATGTAGGTTTCACAAAGCCTAAGTCTCACATGTAAATGATGAGTAAATGAATGAGAGATAAGGCCTATATTCTAACTTAAAGTTGCTTATCAAATCTGACTCACGGACAGCGGCGTAGCCAGGACTTTTTCAGTGGGGGGGCACAGGAGGCATTGCTTTTCAGTGGGGGCCTAGGGGGTATGGGTTTTTTCCCTTTACTTTTTCTTTTCTTTTTTGGGGGAACTATCGGGATTTTTCGTGGGGCACCTGGGGGGTCCTGGAAATTTGCGTGGGGGCTACGCCGCTGCTCAAGGAGAGTAGTTGATTATTAAAGCCTTTCCTCTGTTCAGTCTGATTTTGTATTTCTTTTTGTACTATGTAGACAATGAGCCCCCAACTTGGACAGTTTGTCCAACGGAGGCATCTGCCACATCACCCAATGGTGTAGACAGTGTCTCTGTATCATGGCCGCAACCCATGGCCCACGATAACTCAAATAATGTGACCGTTTCCACTGGCACCCACGAAATTGGCGACCCTTTCCCAGTCGGTGAGACTACTGTTAGCTACAATGCCACTGATGGCGCTGGGCACATGATCACCTGCACATTTACAGTGACCGTTGCAGGTAAGTTGATAACAACAAGAATCATTAATAATTATTTAGGACCCACATTTCAGTATTCAGGTCTGAGAGTTCCTGTAGCTCCAGATCGTATCATCCCTAGGCAAACAGTATCTGCGGGCCTGTACAAGACAAAGTAATAGACTGATGTTGTTTGATGTTTATTTTAAAAAAAATTCAAACAAAATTACCCTGATGTGCTATTTATTAGTTGTTTTGTTCTAAAGAAACAATAAAATGCTTTAGAAAGTTCCTTTTGGGAACATGGTGCTTTCCAGGAAGGAACATAAAGGGTTCCCATGGGAACGCCTGATATTCCCAGCGTGTGTACATGTTTAATGGAATGTTTCCAATGCAACATGCCTTGTGGGAACACAAAGCGTTCCTAAATGGAATGGAATGCTGCCCTAGCTGTTTCCAGTGAGAACAGCATGCATTTCCGATTGGAACGGGCAGTGTTCCCAATGGAATGTATCAAGCCTTCCCGAACTATACTACTCAAAACAATTTAGGGAACACCGGATTTTTAACATCAAATAGGTTTGAAATGTTCCATGAACCGGGATTTTCATTTGCAACCCCCTCTCTCTTTCAGTGGTCATGTCATGAAATGTGTAATCACTACATGCATCCTTTATCATCTGTTTCATTGTGCAGTTGTTTCTCATCAATTCTGTGAAACATTGTGTTTATCTGAAATAAATGATCTTGCTTTAACTGAGATTATTCCGGTGTTCCCTAAATTGTTTTGAGTAGTATATATGAGATGCTCAGTTTATACTGACTGACTGACTACAGTTTTTTTTTTTAAAGCAAATTTTAAAAAAATGTACAAATCTGCTGACTGCTTTGCAGTGACTAGAAGCTTTATTCCTTATAGATAGACAGATACTGTCATTTATGTAGTTGCCTTTTTCCCGGAAAGGTTACAAAGCGCATTTTGCTGCCATTCCATAAACACTTTGTTTACTTTGTTGCATCAATCTCTTCAGACGTAATAGATCCTGTCGTGACCTGTCCTGGTGATAATACCATAACCACTGATACAGGCAAAGGCACTGCAATATTCACTTGGCCAGATGCAACAGCCACCGATAATGTTGGCGTCACACTGCTTGAATCCGACCCTCCCCAAGGTAGCCCCCTCCCAGTTGGGGACAACACAATCACCTACACTGCATATGATGCAGCGCAGAATGATCACATGTGTACTTTCACCATTACAGTCAATGGTAAGTTTATTACTAACTCGGATGTTCATTTTATTTTTAATGAAAAATTTAAATGGCTTTCTGATGGATCTCAAACCACTAGATAGTGCTCTCTGTACAAGCAGGCATATTCTTAGTGCCCAAATTAACTTAGATTGTGTTGAGGGAATAAACCAGGCTTATCAGCCTGTGCTGATATGAGGACATTTTTGAGGGACCTTTTTGATTTCCACGCAATGGTGTGTAAAGGTTTTATAGTGAATTGTTCATATCATTTTCTCTAGACATTGAGCCACCAGTGTTCTCCAGTTGTCCCTCCACGGTCACTGAAGTTGCTCCACTAGACCAAGCCGAGGCTGTAGTTGTGTGGGACCTTCCTTCGGCCTCGGACAATGCTATTATGGTTACTGTAGAATCGTTGTATCAGACTGCGGCTGTTTACTCCTTAGGGGTGACTACTGTGATCTACCTGGCAACAGACATGTCCGGTAACCAAGCAAACTGTACATTTGAGATCGTTGTCTTAGGTGAGTGAATTCTTTGAAAGTTAATTGTGGTTGCGATAATAATAATATTAATAATGTGGACTTATATAGTGCACATATCCACCAAACTGGTGCTCAAGGCGCATTATATTATTACCCCTGCTCATCAGGCTCATAAATCATTCCTGAAACCATCTCAGCTCCCTGGGGAGTATACAGCTCAATTGCTGCCATTACAGCGCATATATGGCTAATCAAACACAACAACCAACTCTGCCCTCACAGGTACCCATTTTACCCCTGGGTGGGGAGAAGCAATTATGGTAAAGTGTCTTGCTCAAGGACATAAGCACCATGGTCGCGGTTGGGATTCGAACCCACATTCTGACGACTCAGCCATCAGAACACAAATCCGATGTACTAAACCGCTCGACCATGGCACTCCACTCGATAGATGCCATCTGTTTAGGCAAGTTTGATTTTTAAGAAAGATTAGAGCATTTTTTAAAGAAGACATACGTGCTATGTCCTTGTGTCTGTCAATGTAGAGTGGGTCCATTGTTGACTCACTGTAAGCATATATTGTGAGTATAGACAATCATGCGTGATACCCAAAGGTCATGGTCATTAGTTCTGAAAAGAACTGGTGGCATTGCAACCATCCTCAAGTTACCTCAAGGTATATTAACAATTCAACACCATATTGGAGGTTGATCAAACAAATATTGATGGTTTATATGCATGAATTTATCAATTGCCATTCCTCCCTTCCTTCAACATTATAGACGAGCAGTTCCCTACGATCAGGAACTGTCCCAGTGACATTATGGAAAACACAGCAACGGGCCAAAATGTGGCTACGAGCATAGTGTGGACCCCGCCGCAAATCAGTGACAATGACCCACAGGTAATGACCACCAATAACTACGCTGACCCACCAGCTGATTTCCCTGTGGGCAAGACAGAGGTTGTTTACACAGCAGTGGACCGGGCTGGAAATTCTGTCAATTGCTCCTTTGTGGTCAGTGTTGTTGGTGAGTATAATGACAAAAAGCATAAATGTGACTGGCTCTGCAGGGTTCGTACGGGTCATGGAAAACCTGGAAAGTCAGGGAATTTTGCTTTTGCATTTTCCAGGCCTTGAAAGTCATGGAAAAGGGTAAACTTCTTTAAAAGTCATGGAAAGTCATGGAATTTTAAGACTTATTAAAACCAGTTTGCGTCGGAGGCCGTGTACACACGCAATTTTTTTTCGCACCGGATATGAGAGCGTCTAAACACGCCATAGGGAAACTCGGGAATATTTGTATGCATGCTCGGTTGACATGTAACGAGCCACGTGCGTAAAGTGACGTGCACAGAAGACGTGACCACCAGTGATGCCACTCTGAAAACTGGAATTTTTCAAGATGACCGCCAAAAATCTTTCAAGATTCAATTTGTTTTTTTCAAGATCATATATTTCAACGCAAAACGGTGTTCCAAAACGATTAGGCAGTATTTACAAGTATTATAATTGTATAACATGAAGAGATTATTTTGATGTAATGGTGAAACTAAGTGCTTTGAGGAAGTTTTACATCGTGGGACACCGTATGTCCGTTTGGTACACTTTCGGTATTCGATCTTCCCCGGGATCATGGAGGCGTTGTCCGTACCTGTGACGTCATATGAAAGCCCACTATTGATGCCATCTCGTCACACATACAGCAGACACATTTCCTGCTAACAAATGATGCGTAGTAGAGATCAGATAACTATCACGCATGAGATACATGTAGAGGTACCACGCCACTCGGATAATGGGAAGGAATCCTTCCTCCAAGCTCGGTTGACGTGTAAATACGACAAAGAATTCTTTCGAGGGCTCGGTAGACTTCTAAAGACGCAACACCAACACGCCTCCTGGCTATAATTCCCACGGGAAACTCGCCAATTTATCCGCTAATAAGCTAAAATGGGGGTGTCTCGTCTTAGTTTCATTGACGTAACCAAAATAATTCACGCAAAAAACGTGTTTGTGTGTGAAAAAGAAACCCGCACATGGGCCCAGAAAAACTGTTTTATTCCCGACGCAAACTGGTTTTAAAAGAAAAAGAAACAAGACAACCGGCAACCAAAAAGACACAATTTCTGGGTCACAAGTTCACATCAAAGAAATGTCTGCCGACTTTGGAATGTTGAATGTATCAATTTGGGATTAGAGCCAAGACAAGAGTTGGGGCTATTGTTTACTTGACAATGACTGACAGGTTGTGGTTTTACACTGCCAGACCAAGAGACAATAAACCTCTGGGACCTGGTTCTTGGCTGGTTTACAAGCTATTATAAACTAAACACGCGTGTGTCCCACACTCGATCTGCCTGGCACGCGGGTACCCCGCTCATCTGGTTTTTGCCTAAGCAGTGTGGTAGCGGAACCAGTGTCGTTTAACGTTGAATGCTTATAAATAGATCGCGGCAGGCCGCATAGTTACAAATGCCGTGCATCAAAAACATTCTCTTGAAAAGAAACAAAGTTGCCGGCCAATTAAAATGTATCTATAAAGCTTCCTTCAAGATGAAATAAATCCCTCAGTGGCAACAAATTATTGTTGTTCACAATTAGTTCTCGAACTGAACAAAAGAAATTTTGGGGTGTTTTTTTTTTTCACCATGGAATAAATTATAGCGTACGTAGGCCTATCGATAGCGTATCGGCCGATTTATAGCGTATCGGTATTTTTTTTATAGCGTATCGGGCATGCCTGGCTAGAACACTGGTGTTATGCGAATCTACTTAGATTCGCATTGTTAATGTTGGGCGCGAATCTTCGCGCGAATGGAAAAGTCATGGAAAAGTCATGGAAAAGTCATGGAAAAGTCATGGAAAAGTCATGGAATACTTGTTGTAAAGATCATGGAAAGTCATGGAATTATCTCAGTAAAAAAGTGTACGAACCCTGCTCTGGCAAAACCCTGAACATGGACCCAATTTTCAAAAGTGATCTCCCAAATTTATCGTGAAAATTAACAATGTTCCCAACAACATTTCAGGATTTTTCTTTTTCCATCAAAATCTAGAGAAAATGTTCTATGTGGTGACATGAAAACAGCTCCCTCAAACTGGTGCCTGTGGTCACTGAGTTTTGACCTATTCATGGCTGTTACGCATTATGGTAAATGCCAAGACGTTTTGGGTTTTGCCAAGAGCGGGTCACAAATGGTCACAGTTTTTTTATGAAACTTTCTTATGATGGTATCAGACATCCCTTAAAATCTGTCTGTCTGAGGTGCTGTCATTCTGAGAAAAGTCAAATGTTCTTCCCCAATAAGTAACGTCAGAATTTTGAGAACGAACTGTGCCAAATTTCCTCTTGAAAAATAAATACAAAGCTTTTATTTGACGATCAATATTTCTCAATGCGTTTCCATTATTTTCACATTTGCAACACAATGCAATGAGCTTAACCAGTTCACGTCGGAGGCCGTGTATACACGCAATTTATTTTTGCACCACGGATAGGAGAGCGTCTATACACGCCAGAGGAAACTCCGGAATATTTGTATGCATGCTCGGTTGAGTGTACAGTAAGTTCTCGGTAGACATTGCCACGCGCTGTGGAAGCTTCCATTAACGTGTTTGTGTGGGGAAAAGGAACCTGCACAGGGGCCCAGAAAAACTTTTTTATTCCCGACGCGAACTGGTTAAACTTTCACAGGTCAATTGTTCTTTATTCACTTATGAGACACAGCAGAATGACGTTTTAAAGCCTTTCGTTATAACGCCAAGCTAAAGTATGCACGTTCACATATAGACCTCCTTATTAAACCCTTCAGTGACCCTAATAACCTTATCATAATAACCATATCCTATACAGATAATCAACCCCCAACATACAATGCCTGCCCAGCAAGCTTCAGCATCCCAGCAATCGCTGATACCACCACCGCCAATGTCACATGGGTGCCGCCAACAGCAGTGGACAATGTGGCTGTTATTACCTCAAGTCCCAACTATGCCCCAAACACAATCTTTAACTTTGGAGTTACTGTTGTTGTGTATACAGCCACCGATGAGGCCAGTAACATGGGAAAGTGCACTTTCAATGTTACAGTCATAGGTAGGTTGAATTATGAATAGGGTAGAACAGCTGAGATTTAAACATGTGTTAAGCCACAGGCAACTTGAGCGGGATTCGAACCCACAACCTCCTGCTTATTAGTGCAGACGTCTTAATCTCTCGACCACCAAGCTTGCCCTTAATGGAAATTTCATGGAGACTGCCGGCAAGCTTCCAGGTTTCCAAAAATGCAAATTAGTTTAAGCTTGCAGCAAACTTGCGGACAAGCTTTGTGGCAAGCTTGCAGACAAGATTCCAGAAAGCTTGCCTGCAAGCTTGCAGGGGTTCCAAAAATGCAAATTGGGGTAAGCACACAGCAGACAAGATTGCAAGTTGCCTGTTGGCTGGCTAGAATCCTGAGAAAACAATGAGTATACAATGCTTCTTACATTACATTGGTGTATTAAGGGCAAAATCAAATCAATTATTCAACAACAAAAAAGTCTGTGGTATTCTTTTTGGGGGTAATGTTAACATGTATATGCGGTTGTTGGAACCAGAACAAATTTTCCATACACAAAGTATGGTGGCTAAAAGAGGACACACAAATCGGGCAAACGTTCATACCCTCATATGGAAAAGTCCAATCCATCCAGCCAGCAATATTGGCAAATTTGGACATCGGTCATAGCCAAAAGAAAAAAAGAAAAGATGGGCGGGTCTGAGAACAGAAACTAAAGACAGTTTTTTATATTTTTTTTTTATATATATATTTTTTTTCTCTCTCTCCTTATAACACGAAGCAAGTGGTTCAGTAATTAATTCCCATCCATCACCATGCATGTGTAATTGTTTGCCAAGGCATCTTAGTTTTAATTTGAGATTGACCTTGATAGTTAACTGCCTTACTGTCCTTGAAATGATTTGTACATGTACGTTGTTTTAAATAACCTCGGCACAAACAAAGACTGCATGTTTCTTTCCACAAAACAAACAAAAGCCTACACAATGTACCTATTATCAAAAGATCCCTCATGTGTAGGTGGTAAATGTTAACAAAAACATTGCACTCACATTAGCATTTTGTAAACCATAGATTCCTTTTTGTCCATTTCATTTCAGATTCAAATGCTCCTTTGCTTACGAATTGCCCAACTGACCAAATATTTTGTGCCGACTTGGGATCCTTCTCTCGTAGCGTGACATGGATCGAACCCACAGCTACTGACGTGGAAGGATCTGTGACTCTTAGCAGTGAACCCAAATCAGGGGATATGTTCTTTTATAATGATGGTGTCCCGACATTGGTAACCTACGCAGCCATTGACGAGGCTGGCCTGACAGCTTCATGTAGCTTCTATATTACCATACGAGGTTTGCCGATTTTTTATCTCGCTCAATACGCTCACATTACCTACAGAAAGTTTGTCACAATGTCATTTGTTTCCATGGCATTGTCTCCAGAAACAATGGATGTCAAGACTGTGATTTCTCAGGATTTTTCTTGATTTCAGGATTTTTTACAAATCCCCTTTTGCCTTAAAATTTTATTGAAAGAAGACTAGCCACAAAGGAAATAGAGAAGCCTGTATTGTGTCCAAACCTCTAGTTTCTTGTTTGTGTGGAGTCTGTAAATCCTCCAAAATTAAACATCCAGGAGGTTCAGGGGGCTTTGTCCAAGGGGAGACCCAGCCCTGCTTCCATTTTTTTCAAGATTTTTTACGTTTGTCAAATCACACGCCTGATTTTTTTGTCTGCTTTTAGACTGTGAGGATCCCATCATCAGTTGCCTTGCGGACATCACTGTACCTGGTGTTGCAGGTGACGGTCCCACAGCTGTCACATGGCAGGAACCTACAGCTACAGATAACACAAACCAGGTTATTGTCAACAAGACACATTCCCCATGGGATACATTCACTGCCGATACCTCGCCAGTGTTTGTTGAGTACATCGCTACAGACCCCTCTGGGAATACAGACGTTTGCATCTTCACTGTCACTGTAACCCGTAAGTTGTGTCTAAAGATCTGTAAATGAAACAGTAAGATAGAACAAATCATATTCATTGGAATGTCGTTGCAGAGGAATTTGTTTGTGATAAGTCCTCTCACTGTATTCTAGACCATCACAACTTGTAAACTTTTGGTGAAAGTTCATTACATCCATACATTGGTAGTTATCAAGAACTATGGGGATTTTTTGCTGAGTGCATATTTAAAAGTAATAAATAACGATTAATAGTAATGATGATACTTACAACAGGATTATCTCAGAAGCAATCCAATTGAGGTTTTCCTTCATCTCAAGGTCACGTGATCCACAAGGTTAAATTCAAGGTCATCAATCTTTAAATTACTCCTATATCAAAAATAATTTGGAGTCCGTATGATATTACCTTTCCAGAGACACCAATATCAACAAATTTGGCCCACTGGTTAGGGAGATATGGGCATTTGAAAATGGGTGGTCACACCAATTTTGGCCAAAATCACCAAAAAATGGCCAGCCGTAGCTCGAAAACCGTTGGTCCAATGGAGCTAAAACCTGAAATTTAAGTTTTTTGAACCAAAATTATCCCATACACCAAATATGAACCAATTTGAAGGGGGTAGGGTTGAACCCATTGGGTGATCTGACACGGAATGACCCTTGCATTAAAAGACTGCAGAGCCATTGATAGTGGTTAGACTAAGTAGGAGTAATTGCAGTGACACCATGTGAAATGTAGTGGTTAGACAAGTGGTTTTATATTCATTGATAGTGGTTAGACTAGTGGTTTTATATTCAGTCTGATACTGTTTAATGAAAACAATGAAGATGAAATCCATGGATGAATCAACAATATTTTGCTGTAATGTTTGAGCAATTGGCCACGCACCCAGACTATATAAATATATCTATTTCACCTGTTGCCATACAAAAAGTGTCTCTAGTGTTCGTGCTGTAGCTTAACCTGTTTACATTCCTTCGCCATCAGCATTTGAAGTAGCACCAACCATAGTAAACTGCCCAGCAGACATCAGTCACTTTGTGGCACCAGGAGTGACTCAAGCTAACATTGCCTGGACCCCACCCACCGTGATTCCAAGCTCTGCTTCTCTGTCAGAGAGCCACACTCCTGGAAGTGCCTTCGCGACTGGTGTCAGCACTCTTGTAACATATGTTGCTACTAACAGCCTAGGCCAGACAGCCACGTGTACATTTACTGTCAATGTCATAGGTATGTACAACTCATCATGTGCCCGGAAGAAGGTCGTAAGGCTCTACGACCTTCTTCTGGACATACAAAGTACAACTTTTTGTCCCAGCAGAAGGTCGTAAGCAATAAAATGGCTCCTTTTAAAAAAAGTAGAGCATAACTGTTATATATTTGTTGCTAGAATTACTCCCAAGACATGTTTTTCTATTGTCATGCGGAATTTAACTTTCCTACAGTGACTTATACATGTAAATGCCATAAAAAACAACCAAACTTTCACACTCAGTTTTCTTGAAACACAATTTTAGCTTACGACCTTTTGCCAGTCACACTTTCGTTACGTCCTTCTTCCGGGCACATGACGAACTACTTTAAGATACACCAAATGAAATATCATGTGTGTTCACATAATTACTTTGTTTTTAAATTGCGTAAAGAAAAGTTGGGTAACAGCTGTGGACAATACCTGTGTTGTGACTGGATAACTGGTATTATACCATGCATATTTTACCTGTATTTCATGAAATTTTTCCTGTATTTCATGAAATTTTTCATGAAAATCCTATAAAAGCAACTGCAATTACAATTACTGATATTGCAATAACACCGTTATTGTAAGTGATGTCTTTTTTCTATGTTACAGCTGATATTGTTAATCCTGTCTTCACAAACTGTCCATCGAATATTGCCCGTTCGGTTCCAATTGGTCAGAGTTCCCTGTCTGTCAGCTGGACTCATCCTGTGGCCACAGACAACTCCGGGGTAGTGACCGTCTCAGTGACTCATAGCCCTGGCTTCAACTTTCTCATCCAGACTACCACAGTAACGTACACAGCTGTTGATCAATTTGGCCGTTCATCTGTGTGTTCTTTCACAGTTACTGTTACAGGTGAATTCAGATAAAATACTGTCATAAATTTTACATGAGAATTGCATGAAATGTACACCTTGTTTTGAGGAGAAACTGTACTTATCCAAAGGCACTGGTAATGATTTTCAAGAGCTCTTTTTTTCGGACACTATTTGTCTGTTATTGCAGCCATTTGAGAGGAGAGAGTCCATTCCGAATGCAAGCTGTTTAAATAATGCTTCATTAAGTGAATCAAAGTTTGTCACACTGTCTTCACCACAGGATAAAGATCAATGAGTCATGACCACTTGATCCTCTCAAAGGATCAAGCTGAAGGTGAAGTCATTTATTGCCATAGGTCATAAGTTGTTATAAGCCTATCGAATGTTTTATCATTTACTAAATATTGATATCTAGTATTGATTGTGATTTTCTTTAGTATTTTAAAGCAGTGTTTTTTTTTAAAAGGTTATTTTTGTGTTATGTTCCGTTACAGAATCTACTGACCAGCTACCGCAAATTACCTGCCCCAGCGATATCTCAAGGAATACCGACGCGGGTCTGGCCACAGCCTTAGTGTCATGGCCTCAGCCCACAGCCATGGATGACCAAGGAGTACCAATTGTGACCTGTGACTTCCAGTATGTTGCTAACTTTGCCATTGGGATGAACACTGTCACATGTACAGCCACTGATAACAATAACAACAAGAACACATGCTCATTTGTTATCACTGTTATCGGTAAGAGAATCCGAGACTGAAAAAAAGGGACAATATCATCAAGATCAGAGCAGGGGTGCGTTTTGGTGACCCTAACCAGAAACTTGTTTCTGACATCATATTCTTGACCAGAAACGGGCCGGCATAGCTACATGAAAACGAGAACGATGTTCAATCATCAACGTTTCTCAAAATATACGGTGTAATTCTAATATTGGCAAAATAGAACTTACTCGTGAGTGTTAGTAATAAACTTGGAATATATGCATGTATAAGAACAATCATTCCATCATGTTTTAACAAATAATTAACAAAACTTTTGTTACTTTTTACAATCCGCCATCTTGAAACCAAGCATAACAGATCACAAACTTCAGTTCATGTTTAGTCAGAGCAATGACGTCATCGCAGCACAACCGAACTCGTGAAAACGCTTAACCAATAACCGAAGCCCATGTTTCTGGTTACAGTCGCAAAAACACGCCCCTGACTTTCGACAGGCCAATGGAATTGGTGTCCCAGTTTTAGATAACTTGAATTGGTGTTTGAAAATAATACTGCATGAGTGCATCCTGGCCTAGATAACAGGGCACGATAAGATCAATATTACCATGGCTGCTGCATGAATATCATTGTCTGGCTCATTATGTATGCATCAGCCACAGCAATATCATCTTATTGCAACATTTTATCTAGGCCAGCATGTGCTTGTGGGCTATTATTTTCAGTCAGTGAGTTCCTCTAAAATTAGAACACCGATTCCATGCCCTGTCAAAAGTCTGCTCTGATCGTGATTAATTAAATATCATATGTGATGATCAGTATGATAATGATAGGCAAAAAGAAACTGAGGTATCTCTTTTAAGACTAACTACATGTATATCAAAGAAAACAGCCGAGACTTCATGCATTTTCTTTGAAAAAGCTACCTTCATCTTTTCCTATTTCCTCACAAAGACTTAAACAGCTATCCAGCACACATGCCTGATTGAGTTATTAACCCTCCTACTGTTTGACAATTTGAAACCATTCAAAATTTCCACTTTCAAAAATGGCCATTGGTTTTGTACACACATGGTGACACCATTTGAAAAGTGTTGGTAGCAAGCTTTACTACCATTCAAGTCCATTCAAATGGTTTTTGAATGGTGGATACACTACACCTTGGTGTGTTTCCATAGCCGAATGGTTTCAAATGGTGAATGTACTACACAGTGGCTTATAAATCATTCAAATGGTTTTTGAATGGTGGATACACCACACCTTGGTGTGTTTCCATAGCCGAATGGTTTCAAATGGTGAACGTACTACACAGTGACTTATAAATCATTCAAATGGTTTTGAATGGTGGATACACCACACCTTGGTGTGTTTCACAAAACGAATGGTTTCAAATGGTGCATCAACTGAAAAAGGCACCAGAACTAGGAGGGTTAATACAGTTGTATATTGGATTTGTAAGATTCGTAAAAAAACAATAAATGATACTATGATCATCATAATGAATAAAACTAAATAGAAATATCATATCATGTTACAATTACAACAACAGTTATAATCACAATCGCAGTCATAATTAAAGTATTATAATTAGCTATTACCTATTATGTCACAAGTAACAATCCCAATGAAAATTCACCATATTATGTGCAACAAGGATAAGATGCACTAATCCTCCAGTATTAGTGCAAATACCACAGCAGTCTACTTAAGCAGCAGCAGCAGCATCTCCCAGCAAGCATTCTCCTGAAGATCAGAGCATACTGATAAAATCATTGAGTTGTAACCAACCATGTTCTTTTCAGAACTATTTACTACTCAAAAGAGAACTTCTACATGGTCACCGCAAACGGTCTTTACTTATCCTTTTCACCGTGCAAAGCTACAAATCTTACTACACGGTGTCACCGCAAACAGTCTTTACTTATCCTTTTCACCGTGCAAAACTACAAATCTTACTACACGGTGTCACCGCAAACAGTCTTTACTTATCCTTTTCACCATGCAAAGCTACAAATCTTATGACACTGTGTCACCACAAACAGTCTTTACTTATTCTTTTCACCATGCAAAGCTACAAATCTTTCTTCTTTTGTTTTTCCTTCAAAAATGTAGATAATGAGAACCCCACCCTTTCCAACTGCCCTGCGAGTTTCACACTGACGGTCGCAACAGTCACAGATCGAGCTGTGGCTAATTGGATACCGCCCACGGCTTCCGACAATTCTGGCCAGTATACCCTGGTCACGACCCTTGAAACAGGCCAGTCGCTGCTCCCCGGCCAATACAGTGTGACATACTCTGTGACTGACCCCTCAGGGCTCACTGCGTCATGCCCTACATTCACTGTCATTGTGCAAGCAAGTAAGGACCATATTTTTAAATATGAAAATCATAGCACATAAGGTGAATTTTGATCACCTATGTATTTAATTTTTGATCAAGCAAATACAGCAAAGCTGGTTTAGAACAATGTACTTTAACCCTAACCACCCCATATCCTGCAAAATCCTCTAAGGGGCACTTTTTGAGAAAAATTCAGCACTGTTGGAATCTTGTACTTGCACCTCTTCAAATGGGACAAAATTACTACAATGGGGCACCACCCCATATCCTGCAAAATCATCTAAGGGGCACTTTTTGAGAAAAATTCAGCACTGTTGGAATCTTGTACTTTCACCTCTTCAAATGGGACAAAATTACTACAATGGGGCACCACCCCATATCCTGCAAAATCCTCTAAGGGGCACTTTTTGAGAAAAATTCAGCACTGTTGGAATCTTGTACTTGCACCTCTTCAAATGGGACAAAATTACTACAATGGGGCACCACCCCATATCCTGCAAAATCCTCTAAGGGGCACTTTTTGAGAAAAATTCAGCACTGTTGGAATCTTGTACTTTCACCTCTTCAAATGGGACAAAATTACTACAATGGGGCACCACCCCATATCCTGCAAAATCCTCTAAGGGGCACTTTTTGAGAAAAATTCAGCACTGTTGGAATCTTGTACTTGCACCTCTTCAAATGGGACAAAATTACTACAATGGGGCACCACCCCATATCCTGCAAAATCCTCTAAGGGGCACTTTTTGAGAAAAATTCAGCACTGTTGGAATCTGGTACTTTCACCTCTTCAAATGGGACAAAATTACTACCTGGCAAGAAGTACAAGCCATAAGTACTGAATATGAAAGATCAACAGAAATGCGTGGTGCATTTTGAAGATAAAGGCATGTTTCCAAAAGTGCACTGATGGATTTTGGAGGATTCAGGAAGGTTCCTAGCCAGAATACCTATCGGGGGTTAGGGTTCAGGAAGGTTCCTAGCCAGAATACCTATAGGGGGTTAGGGTTAAAGAAGGTTCCTAGCCAGAATACCTATAGGGGGTTAGGATTCAGGAAGGTTCCTAGCCAGAATACCTATAGGGGGTTAGGGTTCAGGAAGGTTCCTAGCCAGAATACCTATAGGGGGTTAGGGTTCAGGAAGGTTCCTAGCCAGAATACCTATAGGGGGTTAGGGTTCAGGAAGGTTCCTAGCCAGAATATCTTTGGGGTTTAGGGTTGTAGAATGCAATACATGATGCATTGTAGACAATCAAATTGTATTTGATTGCTAATTATTCTAAGCCATTATCTGGACAATGCCAATGTTTTTCAAACTAATATTAAATTAAGGACCAAATAAAAAGCAAACATGTTTTGGGTCTATGTTTGTTTTTTCTGTCAAAAATAAAATTAATCATTTGCCTGTATTTTCTCCTTTACAGTTGGAAGTGGCTGTGACACCAACATATGTGCAAACGGAGGTCTTTGTCGTACAGTTAATAATGGTTTCACATGTGATTGTACATCACTCTGGACAGGGACAACCTGCGAGGAAGGTACAAAGCACCATGTCGTAATTGGAATTGCATTATCCACTTGGCCTTCTTGTCTGTCTGTCCTTCTTGTCTGTCTGTCCTTCTTGTCGGTCTGTCTGTCCATCTTGTCGGTCGGTCTGTCCATCTTGTTGGTCTGTCCATCTTATTTGTCTGTATTTTTTGTTTATGTATCAGTTATGTAAGTAATAAAGTTATTTCCCTTTTGTTCTAATTCTGGCCTATGTTTTATAAGGTACTCTAAGACAAACCTTGGCTTATCAGGACTGTACCTCCATACACAATTCTTTGAATATTGCATTTAATAATAATAATAATAATAATAATAATAATGTGTGGACTTATATAGCGCACGTATCCACCAACGGAGTGGTGCTCAAGGCGCATTATATTATTACCCCTGCTCATAAGGCTCATAAATCATTCCTGAAACCATCTCAGCTCCCTGGGGAGTATACAGCTCAATTGCTGCCATTACAGTGCATATAGGGCTAATCAACCAACTCTGCCCTCACAGGTACCCATTTAAACCCTGGGTGGAGAGAAGCAATTAAGGTTGTGTCTTCCTCAAGGACACAAGTGTCACGGCCGGGATTCGAACCCACATTCTGCTGCTAACACCAGAACTTGAGTCCGGTAAGCTAGACCGCTCGGCCACGACACTCCATTAGGGTTAGGACGTTGACACATTTACACATGTACACGAAAATAAATTAAATTTTCACGATTGCCAAGCCTAATTGTTGACTACGTTTTTATAGAAACAAGTAATACAATAAAGTAAAAAGTTTCCAGCCTTCACAGTAAGTTTGACTCAATGCTATGTATTTCTGACCCCTAGATGTGAATGAGTGTACACAGACTGCAGTAATTCAAGGCTGTTCAGCCAGAGGCTTATCCTGCTTCAATCAATTAGGCGGCTACACCTGTGACTGTCCAGTTGGCTTTGTCAGAGCTGGAAACTCGGACAATTGCTTGAGTAAGTTACCTCACTTTTTCTCTCTGTTCCTGGAGCTTGTTAGAGAGAACAATTCTCTCTGTTGCTGGAGCTTGTTAGGGAGAACGCTTCTCCCTGTTCCTGGAGCTTGTTAGAGAGAACAATTCTCTCTGTTGCTGGAGCTTGTTAGGGAGAACGCTTCTCCCTGTTCCTGGAGCTTGTTAGGGAGAACGCTTCTCCCTGTTCCTGGAGCTTGTTAGGGAGAACGCTTCTCCCTGTTCCTGGAGCTTGTTAGGGAGAACGCTTCTCCCTGTTCCTGGAGCTTGTTAGGGAGAACGCTTCTCCCTGTTCCTGGAGCTTGTTAGGGAGAACGCTTCTCTCTGTTCCATCTCATTTAGAGAACAAAAATGTGTGCCTGTCGGCTCGCAAGTCTTAGAGAATATTCTCTTCCGAATGGTCGTTTACCCGATGGGATGAGAACATGATAGAAGCTGCTCATTTAAATTTGTCTTTATCTTTATGGAACATTTATTTTTTTCAGTTTGGTTTGGTTTGGTTCTAGTGGTTCTGAAAAGAACCGTATAGGTCTTCTTTATGTTTTGACTAGCCTGCTTTATTCATCATGAGGAGACCAGATATTGTACAAATTATCGTATTATAAATCTATTGAGAAAAAAACTATAATAGTTGAAATGAATCAGGTCGGGTCCACTGCAGTAGCTGAGGTGAAGACGATCACCAGTTTAAATATCACTTTCATTTATTTATATTTTTCTCTTGTTATGCACAGAGGGTAAATTTTTCCGCATTTCATTTGTCATCATTGAGATCTTCCGCCAGCCAGTTGCTTTTCCTGCTGATCTGAGCAATCCTTCTTCCGTCCTTTTCCTAAGACATCAAGGACGCTTACAAATCTTGGTAAGATTTTGCTAAAAGGTACATGTGTATAAATTCCTATTGACCACAAAATGTCCAAAAGATGTCCAAAATAAAATGAATTTCTTTTGGATCCGAGCCTGATTTCACAAAAGCTGTCTCAACCTGCAATGCATTGTAGGATTTACGATGTAGGATTTATGATTTATCTAACCTGTGACGCATTATGCGTCATAAAAAATGACACATTTGTATGTCTAAAATGTTCAATTTTAATGACTGTTATATTAATTAAAGCAAAATATAAATTTAAATTTAAAAAACCTCACAATCTTTACTTTACAAAAATACCCTTTAAATGCTGAATTTCACTGACAAATAATTTACCACAGTAAAAAGTGTTCACAGGTAATGTATGATTATTTACTTCAGAACAAATTATTCCACACCCTTTGTGGGCTATAAATTTGCCTGGAAAAAAACAAAAAAAACTAAACTTGTTTTCCTTCGTAACTGACGATGACTTGGTTGTCTTAACTTACAAGTAATGCGTCTTAAGTTGAGTTCTTAGGAAAGTTTTGTGAAATCATTATTAAGATGCAGCGTAAGTTAAAACACGTTACGCCTTGCAACTTGAGTTGCAACTCATCTTAGCATTGCATGAAATAAGGCCCTGGTGTGACTTCTGTATTAATTTCTTTTGAGCGGTTTAGTGCATCGGAGTTGTGTTCTGATGGCCGGGTCATCAGGGTGTGGGTTTGAATCCTGGCCGCGACCTTGGAGCTTGTACCCCTGAGCAAGACACTTAACTATAATTGCTTCTATTCAACTAGGAGTATAAATGGTGACCTTTGAGGGCAGAGATGGTAATTGTGTTTGATTAAGCTCGTTGCGCTGCACATTTGGCAGCATAGGCTGCATACTCCCCAGGGAGATTATAACTGCCAGTTGAGAAGCAAAGGACCTTGTCCAATTATATCTGATATCCAATGCGATCATACTTCAAATTGCTCCAGGACACAAACTCCATTACCATCCTGCCTGGGCCTGGAATCCAAATTGATGGGAGCATACCAGTGTTCTCTATTAACATTGAATATCTTGTCTTTTTCTTTCTTAAATTACAGTTGACTTTTGTCTTCGATCATATGTCTGGCTTTGGCCATGTAAGAGTATTGTTCTTCTTCAGCGGCAGCATCGGGGTTCAGGTGGCCGTCACATTTGACTCCACCTCAACAGCAACTCTAGAAGACGTTCAGAATGCATTCGACCAAGGTGTCACCTCGGGAGATTTGGTCATGAACTCTGAATACAAACTCACACCAAGTAAAACCCAAGTTATAGAAGGTATTAATAACATTTCAAATTATTTTTGTTCATCTCTGCCAGTTTTATCATCTTGTCAAGTACAATTAGACCTTGATGATCTTGATTAAAGGATTCCTTTATTAACTGAATGTGTTAACCCTAACCACTCCAAAATCCTCCAAAATCCTCCAAGGGGCACTTTTTTTGGAAAAATCCAGCAGTGTTGGAAACTGGTACTTTCACCTCTTCAAATGGGGCAAAATTACTACCTGGCAAGAAGTACAGGCCATAAGTGCTGAATATGAAAGATCAACGAAAATGCATGGTGCATTTTGAAGATAAGGGCATGTTTCCAAAAGTGCACTGGTGGATTTTGGAAGATTCAGGAAGGTTCCTAGCCAGAATACCTAGGGGGTTATGGTTAAGTCAAAAAGAATGTAAGACTGGCCCACAAGCACATTGTAAAATTGTAAGTATAGTGGCAGAGCAGGGATTTGTAAAGAGCAACATTTTAGGAACAGTTACTTATAAATTACGCCAACTTATGACTGTTGTTTTTATATACATAACAGCAAAAGAAACATCACCCCTAAAAATATTTATTATTTTCATTTTATAATTAATATAATTTGTTTAATGAAGAATATTATGAGTATGGAGTGTAACACGAACACAATGTGGCAAATTTGGTTGACCTCAAAATTCGTCATGCATGACGTCTGAGGACACAAAAGCTAAACACATTCTCAGACTTATCAAAATTTAGGGGGTGACGTTTCTTTTGCTGTTATGTATATAACATAAATTTAAAAAAATAAAGATTCAAAATCCCCCCTCTCCTGAGTGCACAGAAAAAAAAGGAGAAAAAAAATCTGAATTTCGTCAGGCAGGCCTATAAAACATGGGTTTGTTCATTGCATATCATGTTATATTGATTAATGCTCGTAAAAGGAAATGAAAGTTCAATCAGGCGTGTCATTTGACCAAAAAAAATCTGGAAAAATGGGTAGCAGGCCTAGGACTCCATTTGGTCTAGTGGACAAAGCACTCTGAACCTCCTGGATGTTTAATTTCGGAGGATTTACAGACTCTCCACATCCCCCACAAACAAGAACTTCGAGGTTTTGACACAATACAGGCTACTTCTTTCTTTTCTTAGTGGCTACTTCTCGTCTTTCAAGAACATTTTGAGACAAAGGGAGATTTGTGAAAAACTCCTGAGAAATCACAGGTCTGTTCATAGTATGTCCTTTTATTTCATATTTTTACCAACAGAGGTGTGTGTGGCTGGGTATTGTCAAAATGGAGGTACATGCTCACCAACGCCTGTCACCTACCTCAGCAGCTGCACGTAAGTTTTCTTCATTTTGACTGAGACACTACTTTTCCTAATGACGGCCATTGTTAAGGGTTCAGCTCGGTCCTTATTGCCCGTGACCATGCCAAAAGCTGGTCATTAACAGGCGGTAAAAACCATGTGACAAACTTTTATTCCCATTCGTAAATGCTTGTATCGATTTCATTAAAAAAAAAATTAAAAATGGAATGGAATAAATAGAAATGGGCAAATTCACGTTTTGGGGACAAACAAAACACTTTCAAAGAACATGAGTCAGCGTGATGCAAAACAATCTTTGTCACTCTGATTGGTTTAAATGCGCGTCACCCGCTGGCTAAATAGAACAGCAGGCTTATACGCTCTGCTCTGATTTTGATAAGCCATGTTATTATTATCCGTTAATACACCCCCACGAGATTAAGTTATGTCCAAATAGATTTTCTAAACTGCCTTGGGCAAAACACAAAGGAAACTGTTAACCCTCCTACACATAGAGGCCACACCTATCCACAAAATTCTGCTCTTGAGCAACCTTCAGTACATACATATACAAGCCTGCTGTCCTTTCCAAGTAATCTTACAAAATCAACTGTGTGCCACCCAAGGACACTGTAAATGTTTGAACATATTAGTATGGCCTACAATGTATCAATGGGAGACCACCTTACCCTGCATTCTCAGTGGTGTGACAGTGCACAGAAGGGTAACCATAGGAGGCCACTGGCAACAGCTAATGGCTTGGAGTGGCCTGAATGGGTTGTTTCAAAAATTGCACTGATTGTAGGAGGGCTAACTTCTTTTAGACAATTTAAAAAATTCATTTTCATGTATATTCCTCTTGTATGATGATTTGTTCCGTTGCAGATGTCCATCTGGATACAGTGGGGATAGATGCCAAAGTGTCACTGTAACAGGTATGTGCATAAATATGATGTGTTTTATGATTTTGCCCAATAATTGGCTGCAATCAAGAGCTAGTCTATCATCCCCTCCCTGCTCAGTGGTACTTTCAGGTTAGAAAAAAAGGGGAAACACTGCCAAAAAAAAAGCGCTCACAAATAAAAGGTAATTTACGTGCCTGATGATCAAAGGGATATGAGTGCAGGGGTTCGGGGTCGCACATTCCTCCCTTGATCTGCCCATGTTTTCCCCTTTTATTATTGTGGGTGTACATTTATGATATGTTATTGTGCACCTCCCTGAATATAAAAAAAACAGCATGGTTTGCATGCAGTGAATGGGACGTGCTTCACAGATCTTTTTGACATAGCACGGAATGGAAGAAAGGATCTCATTAGCCCAGTTTGGCATTACTGTGGTGCATCAGTTACAATATTTTCGGTGATGTCCCTAGCTGTATCAGTGCTATATATATATATATATATATATATATATATATATATATATATATATATATATATATATATATATATATATATATATATATCATATATATATATATGAGGCGAGGCTACCATAGGGCTTTCTGGTGGCTACTGCAGGGCTTGTCACTAAGGCTACCCACTGCAGGGCTACATTATAGATGTTGCAGGACTAGGTAGTCCTGCAGCTAGCAGGCTTTCAGCAGCTAGCCACCTCGTCACCCATGTAGCTCTGAACTACACTGTAGCTAGCCGTAGCGCTATCAACTAGCTGCAGTGCTGAAGTTTGAAATTCCACGTCTTTCTTAATGGCCTATGTTTGAGATATCTGCCTGCATAATTATGTTTTTTTTAAATTGTTTACAGAACCCCCGCCAGTAGATGGACTACCCCTTGAAGTTATCATCGCCATAGCAGTTGGCGGAGCCATTGCTCTTCTCCTGATAGTCCTTATGCTTCTCTGCTTGTGCTACCTGATAAGAGGTGCCGGCAGGGGGAAAAGAGGTTATCTATATGATGAGGATTATGAGGAACGGTTACCCCACGAGACTCACAACTCTATGTATGGTGTACAGTTTCAACCAAGAGATGTGAGTAACCAGCTGATTTTTTTATTTATTTTTTTTTGGGGGGGGGGGGGTTAATTTCAAGATGTTTGAGTTCTTTCAAGTGACACCATGTAATGATCTCTTCTTGGAAGAAGTGATGGCTCTGAGAAGAGCCGGATGGTGTGTTCTCAACGTTTCGAATAGTCGATTCTAGCCATCATCAGGAGTAGGCTAGAGTAGACTAGTTGAAACGTTGAGAACAAACCAAGCCGTACTTCTCAAAGCCATCACTTCTTCCAAGTAGAGATCATTACATGGTGTACCCGAAAGAACTCAAGTATCTATCTCCACCATGCAAAGCCTCAAATCTTACATTAATTTCAAGATATTTTGTCTTTTGTGAATGCTGTTTTCCATGTTGTCCAGGGGCTACCCAGTATTTGTTTGCAATCTGCATTAAGAGCCTCATCAATCAGCAAATTAACCACCAGATCCAGCATGGGTCGGATAAATATATACAGTCTATTTGTCGAGGACGATCAGAGCACACTGATCGAAACGTGGAGTTGTACCTCCAGTTCTTTACAGAACTAATTACTACTCAATAGAGAATTTCACACGGTGTCACCGCAATTAGTCTTACTTATCCTCTTCACCATGCAAAGCTGCAAGTTTTACCTGCATACACACCAGTCATACATTATTTTCCAAGAAGCATAGTTCTAGAAATAACTGGCTGTGTTCAGCACCGTGTAAGACGGGAGCATCAGCACAAATGATTACAATACTTGTTAAAATTGTGCATGAGCTTCAGTTTTTTACAACATTGTCAACTGGGTTATAGCAAGCTGACATACTTTGTTTAATTTCTGATTAGTATATCCAACGGTGAAGTATGTACAATAATAATAATAATAATAATAATAATAATAATAATAATAATGATGATAATGATGATAATGATGATAATGATGATAATGATGATAATGATGATAATGATGATAATAATGATAATAATGATGATAATAATAATGATGGGATGGGTGAATAGAGATTCCCAATCGGATCCTATTGGGTGAATAGAGATTCCCAATCGGATCCTATTGGGTGAATAGAGATTCCCAATCGGAATAGTATGGTTGACATTGATCATTATAACCTCTGATTGGTCATGTGTACATCACATTAATGCTTGTTCTGTTTTGGTATTGCAGAATAATGGCATGTTTTCTGTCCCTTACATGGCATCTGGAAGAGAAGTAATACCGGTAAGCATACTATCTATAATTAATCGCCTTGAAAACTGTATTCATGATATTCGCATTTGGATGAAGGAAAATGTCTTAAAACTCAATGATGATAAAACTGAATTTGTGCTATTTGGCTCTCGTCAACAACTACATAAGATTTCTATTCCAAATATTGTTATTGGTGACTCTCATGTGCAATCTTCTTCTCAAGCAAAGAACCTTGGAGTTATTTTTGATGCAAACATGACAATTAAACCTCATATTTCAAATGTTACTCGCACCGCAGCATTTCACCTTAGGAACATTGGAAAATTACGCAAATATCTTAATTATGATGCAACAGAACAAATTGTTCATTCCTTCATAACATCTCGTCTTAATATGGCAAATTCGTTGCTTTATTGACTTCCTCAGGATCAACTACGACGACTTCAAAAGATTCAAAACACTGCTGCACGTAATGTGACTCTCTCTAAAAAATTATGTCATATCACCCCTATCCTGAAAGATCTGCATTGGCTGCCAATATCATATTGTATTATTTATAAAATATTGCTTATCGTTTTCAAATCTTTGAATGATTGTGCACCATTATCTGACTTGTTGAAATATTATGCCCCATCTCGCAAGTTACGTTCCAGTGCAAAATTTCTGCTGGCTGAACAAAAGTCTAAACATTCTTGGGGTGACAGATCTTTTGAAGTTGTGGCTCCACGCCTTTGGAATGATTTGCCTCTGTACATTCGTGAATCTCAAACTGTTTACTCCTTCAAGAAAAACTTAAAAACTCATCTTATGTTTATTGCCTGTAAGGACTACTAACATTCATTTATGCATTTTTTTTTCTTTTGTCTATTATTATTATCTGCATATCTCATTTAATATATTCAATCCAAAAATGTTCGTGATTGGCTTGTGAGGGTCATTATTATCATGTTCTACCCTGTCCCATGGGCGTAAATCTCCGGGGATATATCCCCCCACTTTTTGGACCAGGGGGATGGTCCACAGGATCATCCCCTCCCCCCCCCAGAATTTTCCATGCGTAGAAAAAATATATATAACAAAAATACACATGCAGAACTTCAAGCTATACCGTGCACCCAAATTTCAAAATCACCCCCCCCCCCCCTTTCATCACAGATTTACACCAGTGCCCTGTCCTGTTAGTAAGTGTGACATAATTCCAACATAAACCACGCTCACAGCATGTGCTGGCTCCAACGATCATCAGAAGCCCATTGGAATGCATTGACCACCCTTTTCTTTAAGTATTTATGCAAGAAATTAGAAAGCTCGGGACTTGCCTTTAATGTACGTGTTGTAAAGACTTAAAATCTTAACGTCATTTTCTGCCTCAAGAGTCGCTTTTGAACATTCAAATCAAGAAATTTTGGTTAAATTACACACAAGGGCATGCCAGCTTTGGAACTGGAAGTAGCGCAAAGAACTGGAAGTAGCGCAAAGAACTGGAAGTAGCGAAAAGAACTGGAAGTAGCGCAAAGAACTGGAAGTAGCGAAAAGAACTGGAAGTAGCGAAAAGAACTGGAAGTAGCGAAAAGAACTGGAAGTAGCGAAAAGAACTGGAAGTAGCGAAAAGAACTGGAAGTAGCGCAAAGAACTGGAAGTAGCGCAAAGAACTGGAAGTAGCGAAAAGAACTGGAAGTAACGAAAAGAACTGGAAGTAGCGCAAAGAACTGGAAGTAGCGAAAAGAACTGGAAGTAGCGCAAAGAACTGGAAGTAGCGAAAAGAACTGGAAGTAGCGAAAAGAACTGGAAGTAGCGCAAAGAACTGGAAGTAGCGAAAAGAACTGGAAGTAGCGAAAAGAACTGGAAGTAGCGAAAAGAACTGGAAGTAGCGCAAAGAATGTGCATATCACCAGGATAGGGACGCTTTATCCATATAGTATCATAGCCCAGGAGACTGTCAAATTTAGTTTGTGTAATGTACTGTATCTAGTGTACTTAGGGACAAGGGCCAAAGTCATGGTACAGCCAAGCCTTTGAGAAGCCCGGCCAGGCCCAGGCTTTTCCCCTGCCTACTGGCCCATATAATGAGCTCTGCTTGCCTGGGCTAGGCCCTCCAGAAGCCCAGGTTATGTTGATTGGCAGGTACTGTATTGTTACAGGATTAGGAATCACAAAGGACAGATTACGAGGCCAGGTATCCTGGGCCTGGCCAGGCTTCTCAAAGGCTTGGCTGTACCATGACTTTGGCCCTCCTCCCTAAATGGTATTGACCATTATGCTGACGGTGGTGTTCAACAAAGAATTTGTTTTATGCCATTTGGAGAGTGGTCATGTGATGTTTGATTTGGTATTTTATTGACTGATTAGTAACAGGCCATGATTTTCCTGATTTCAGGATATTTTACAAATCTCCCAAAAGAGAAGTAGCCACCAAGGAAAGAAAGAAGTGTGCAGTATTTTGTCCAAACCTTTTCTTGTTTGTGGGGATGCAGAGTCTGTAAATCCTCCAAAATTAAATGTTCAGGATGTTCAGGGGCCTTTGTCCTCTGTACCTAAGGAAGACCCCGGCCTGCTACCCAGTTTTCAGGATTTTTTAATTTTGTCAAATCACACACCCTGGGACAAACAAATGGTACAAATTCATTGTGTTTTCCCTTTTTGTTTCTTTTTGTCTTTCTTTGTAGCTTCACCAGCTTGCAGACAGATCAGGTGCTGATTACTATTAAGTTATTCTGGAAGAATCCATGGCTAACCGGACATCTTATGATACGTTGGGAATTTAGAGGTTAGAGATTAGAATTAGAGATTTGATATGACTTCCCTAGCATTCAATGGATCAAAATTGACTCGAAATATTCGAACAGAAGAAAAACGGCTCATTGGCTCCTTTGAACTTAAACTGTGCAGGTATTCTCACTGGCATTAACAGTGTTTCAGTGAAGATGAATCAAGTTTCACTTTTAAAATATGTACATGTGAGAGTGAGCTGACGACATGTAATTGCTCTTCTGGGTTGCAAAGTGGGGGGGGAGGGGGAGGGGAGGGGAGGAGGGAGGGAGGGAGGGGAGGGGAGGGGAGGGGCGGGGCGGGGCGGGAGGGGATTGCCGGTGGTTTCTGTCAGAATGCTCTTTTTGAAGAGCATGCTGAAGTGTTAGGTTGGTGAGGCATCCATGGCCAGTTCTTTTGGGGCTGACAGGGTTTTTGCACCTTATCGCACCTTATCTTCGTGTTATCTGTGTAGAAAATGTTTAACACATTATCCATGTGTACAATTTGTAACTTTTATTTATTCAGGGCTTTGTGATTTATATGTAAGGCACTCTAGAAGTGTTAATTATTAATATTATTAGTATACTTGAGATCAACCCTATGGGGTTTCCCAATCAGAGGCTCTTGGCAGTGTCGTAGCCAAGTACGTTTATTTGAGTACTTCGTACTTTTGAGATTTTCAAGTTTGAGTCTAGTCGGCAAGTACTTTTTTCTTTCAAGTCCGAGTTTTGTGAATGTGAGTTTGAGTACTTGGAATTTCGAAGAGTGCACGTAATTAAAAAAAAAGGACTGAAAAAGTTCTCCAGAAGTAATGAGTGGTAGTGGTACTAACAATGTACATGAATGGGAGACCACCTTACCCTGCAATCTCAGTGGTGTGACAGTGCACAGAAGGGTAACCATAGGAGACCACTGGCAACAGCTAATGGCTTGGAGTGGCCTGAATGGGTCGTTTCAAAAATTGCACTGATTGTAGGAGGGTTAATTGATTTATGATAGAATGAGAGAAGAAGGGGCAATCAGAATCATGAGAGGGGAGAGAAGATATCCAACAGCTTGAAAACCGTTTTAGTTTTAATAGCATTAAATTAAACATCCAGAGCTGTTTTATTGTACATGGAGTACTCTGAAAGTAATCCAATATTTGTAATTATTTGGAGTACGACTTGCGTGATTTTGAGTTCGAGCACTTTTCCAATCGAGTACGAGTCTAAGTCCTTTACCATTTGAGTAAGAATACCGTGATTTCAAGTTCGAATACCTTGATATTCAAGTCCGAAAAGTTGGGAAAACGGTATGCGAGGAGTACAGATACAACACTACCTATTGGTATCCCCATTGGGAGTATGAGGTTTCAATCATGATAAAAATATCTCCCAATCGGAATAATATAGTTGACACTGACCCGTGAGCAATACAGTACAGCACCTGAGCTCTTCCAATCAATTTTACAGTAGTGTTATAATTAGCGTTTTTTTTAAAGGAAGCTAGTCTGTTATTAAGTAAGGAGCAAGATGCCTCCACTCAAGGGTAGATCCAGGCACGGTGGCTGAAAAGGAGATGCCACACGAAAAAAAAACATAGTAAATTTATAGGTGTATTTAATGGGAGGAAATGCAGATCATCTTTCCTGAGTAGCTGCAGCTGATTCAGAGTAGCAAGAATGGTGACCAGCCAGAGAGGGGCGGGGGGAGACAGTGGCCCAAAACTATTTGTATTAGTGTATACAGTTGTAGGCCTATTGACATGGTTGATATTTAAACAAAGTCTACAGGATCCACCAATACCGAACAGTATTTACCAGGGTGAGGTCCACCTCTTGGTTATTTCAACCACGACCTTTGGCCCATTGTGGCTTCATTGTATATTTCCTTTGTCCTATTATGAAACTCAACATAACAGTTCATGTTTTCTCTAAAATGACTCCAAAATAATTTCTCGGGATGATTGACACGTGACCCAACTTGATACCAAGTATTGTTTTAATGAAAATTCGTATTTTTTTTTCATATTTCATAAAATACTGAAACTTTTTCCAACTAAAAAAGAGCAATATTTATAATGAGAGCATGCAATATCAAACAAATACGTGAAAGTAAGAGTTCGCGTGAAAACTGGTTCATTTCAAACATTACTGGTTCAGTTCTTGCCCAATTGACAGGAATATCAAGTATACATTTAAAGAATAACCGTTTAAAATATTAAACTATGCAAGTTTATCAGTAAAATGCTTTTTGAAAAATATATATAATATACATGTATATTGATTATCTTGCACATTCAACAGGGATATCAAGTACAGGATTAACATTGAATACTTAACCCCACAATTTAATTTGTAAAAGAAAATGCATAATTATTTTTATAAGGAGAATTCATTTACATTTTCCTTGTATATTTATTTATATTTAGATTATAATAAATACAATTATTAAGCAATCAAAAACACTGAAATCAGTTTATTAATTGTTGATTTCAAAATGCTTATTGCCAGTTGTAAAATTCGATAATATTATATTAAAAGGGTTGTTGTAACACCCGTGTATTAGATGAATTCATCATGGCATGGGCGTGAAATGTTTCGAGTCCATTTTAACAATGGTTGTTTTCCTGGTGCTTATGAGAGCATGTAGGGCTTTTCTTTGCGAAGCACTGAGTCATCACCTTCAGCGGCGTAGCCAGGACTTTTTCAGTGGGTGGGGGAGGGGGGGGGGGACAGGGGAATTGCTTTTCAGTGGGGTGACCAGGGGTATGGGTTTTCTTTTTCTTTTCTTTTTTGGGGCACTATCGGGATTTTTCGTGGGGGGCACCTGGTGGAACTGGAAATTTGTGGGGGCACGTGACCCCCAGGCCACCCGTGGCTACGCCGCTAATCACCTTGCAGAGGAAGCCTATTAGCAAGGCTACGTGACGCTTGCTCGTGAAAATCACTTATCTCTATACCAACTGGATAGGAGATGGGCCTTGATTGGCCTATAAAAAGTTGAAGTAACCGGCCGCCATGTTGGTTCACCCAAAAGGTCAAGAATCAAATGTCATGTTAGCATACAGACAATAACAAAAACCGGTTCAGCAGCACTTGGTATTAAGTAAGACTAATTGCGGTGACACCATGTGAAATGCTCAATTGAGTAGTAATTAGTTCTGAAAAGAACTGGAGGTACAACTCGACGTTTCGATCAGTATGCTCTGATTGTCCTCAGGAGAATGAGGACGATCAGAGCATACTGATCGAAACGTTGAGTTGTACCTCCAGTTCTTTTCAGAACTAATTACTAATTTGAGCATTTCACATGGTGTCACCGCAATTAGTCTTACTTATCCTCCTCACCATGCAAAGCTACAAGTTTTACCGCACTTGGTATTGTCGTTGGTTGGGTAGCAGTAAACCTGTCCCGGCCGTCAACAACGAGCTTCAGCTAATCGGCACAATCTCCTATCCAGTTAGTATAGGGATATAAATGGTTAAAATACACTGGTTACAGATCACTGAACCACGTAATGATGAATGCTGCTGATGAATGCCTTTCAGTCACGGACCTAAACTACGGCAAACTACGGCAAACTTGATATTGTTGTATTTTAGCACGATTACATTTAAGCTTTGTCTGTCGGGTGCATGTATGCATGCAGTAATAAAAACAAGGTTGAAATGTTTCTTTAGTCTATTAACCAAACTACTCCGTCATATCGAAAGAGTGATAAGTCCAGCCATACAGGTTTTCTCTGTAATCCAAACAAGCCGGTGATGTGATCAATTTTCCTTGTGAAGTTCATTGGTACATTCGGGAACCTTGTAACTGTTGGCCTTCAATGCGAACATATTTCTCACAGACGTATTGACACGGCACACTATCGAGTGTTAATACTGTTGTGAATTTCAATAATCGTATACTTTCCATGATTAATTTCAGTGGCGTGGCCGGGGAGGGGCATCCCCCCAAATGTTGGCAAAATAGTGTCTGTTGGTAAATTCAAAAATCTTTTTCGGTTCATTTGAGTTTTATGTCGGCCCCCCAAAACAGGGTTTGCCACCCATCTGAAAATCCTGTCTAAGCCACTGATTTATAAATACATTCCCCTCAGCTGATCTGTATATATATCCGTCATTGTATCTCATTTTCTACACCCGTTTGTCTATCGCACATCTGCCTCCACACGGGCCGTCTTTCCGTTTAATACTTATTGCAGTGGCTCAAATTCCACCGGGTGGGGCATAAATTGTTATAAATCCATATAACTTGCAGTCATGATCACCCTCCAATTCTCGTTACAAAATTCTACACAAATTGTCGCTCTCAGTACAACCTGAGTGCTTTGAACCTTGACATATGCACAATATTGAACGTGAACAAATGATATTGCCCACACAAAAACTGCACTCGTACTCGATGAAACAGGTCATGTACGGCATAACTTTGTGTAGCGCTGCAATAGGCCTATTCAATTATTCTCGCTCTTTTAAATATTTCAGGATAAATTTTTGTATTATTAGTCAACGGGCGTTGCCACAAAAGCCTTGCGGCTATCCATCAACACTGCAGTACCAATGGCCTTTAGAATATATATTTGTATGCTTTTCTTTACCACGAAGTATTATTATTTTTTGTTGATACAAAATATAACCAAACCACCTTAGCCCGCAAATATAAAGCCTGTGACAAAAATTGGCTGTCGGTATGTCGGTTAATTTAGGATCACTTGATAGGCTTACCCTGTTTAATATCGCGTTATTTTCGAGACTTCGACAAGCAACATAAGCTAGTTAAGTTCAGTACATTGTTCACTTTTCAAGCGGGACGTATTAAACGAAGATACACGATACATTTATCCCTTAGGAAAAACAACAAAACCAAAATCAAACCAAACACCAAATCAAACCCAACATTAATGTTAATCAAAATTTTATGAGAAGTTTGATAAATATTCAGTTATTGTTGTAATATATCAGATGAGTCTAGATTATAGAGTCTACAAAATACATTGAAAGGGGGATTGTGTTAAGCTCTTAATTATAGCACCCTAATGAATTAATCTTGGATGAAACCACTAGAAAGTTTATCCGTATATAGACAAAAGACTTCCAGTTAGCATTAATCATATCTGTATTATAATTTATGCCACTTTGAATTTAGGATATACACTCACTGGCCATAAGTATTGCAACATTGAAATTCACACCAAAGTTCAGTTTGGAGAACTGTTACAAACATTTATTTTATTTTATTTACACTACTTAAGACTTCTTGAAAGTGCCTGTGTTTTGAAGTCAATGTTCTTTTTTACTGTTCTTGCTCGGAAACAAAGTCCTTCAATACCTGTTACTGTAAAGTGCTATTTTGAGCATGTTGCAATACTTTTGGCCAGTGAGTGTACAAGGGGAAAAAAATTGACGATCCCTGGGTAATGACGATCCCTGTAGTTTCCTTTCTTCCTTTTCCAATATGGTCGACGAAGCATAACCGGCACAAATACGAAGTGATTGTGTCAAAAAAAAACTGAACTCTTCATAAAGTTCAGATACCATAGCTGGTTTTTTATTCATATGTTGTCACGTTCACGGAGAATTGCCACAGCTATAAGAGACAACGCCCTAGCTGAGACAGGTAAGAATTATCACAGTTTGGGCTTCATTAAGTTTAGTTTGTGCCAGAACATCTCTGAGAATAACCTGATCTGCGGAGAATAACCTGCTCTGCGGAGTTGATAGGCAACATGGGGAGTTTTATCCCTTCAATTTGGACGACGAGCCTAATGCTACTGTGTCTACAATGTATGCTAGTCTATAGCAATGGTAAGTACATGTACATATATAAGGGTTGTCACAGTGTGCATATTTGTTTAACAAAATAACATTATTTACTTTTTATTAATTAATCTAATCTGTTTTGGGTACAACACGGGCACTGATCTTGCTAGATTTTAATAAACATAGTGTTGACTGGAAATTTCCTTCATAAAATTACAACATAAACATAATATTTGCCCAACCATAACCCAAATAAACCGCTTGTTTGATAGTCAGATAGGGTCATAGGTTTTTCTGGCCAATTTCAACAAAAGTATGTTAATATATACTCATTAAACTTCACGCAGTTGAATGAATATGTAAGCCAACATTAACATTATCACACTTGAGCATTATGAGTTGTTGAATTTGTGTGTTCTTGCCGCAGGAATTTCAGATCCAAATAGAACTCTAATTCCAATCACCACCCCTGAACCTCCCTCCATCCTTAAACCCTTTCTCTTTTCGAATACTAAGAAACATTCATTTAAAAATAAATTATGGAGATGGAAAGAGGAAAAATCGGGGTTTGCAGTAGGAATTAAGCATTGTCCCACAGTTATTGTCTTTGCCCCCCTCCACACTCGGAATTGATAAACTGTTGGTTAAATGTCACAATTCGTCCCTAGAAAAACAGCAAATGTTTGATCGGAAAATTTGTTTCCCCAAACCTATTGACAATTATTGTCAATATTTTTGGAAACACTACAGTCTGAAAATTAAGTTACCGTTCAGATAATATTCCGGCGAATTTCAAACCTTTTTCATTAAATTTAATGTCCAACTCATTTAATTTGATTTGAAAATAAATGCTCCTTTACATCATCAGTCAATCAGCAAAAATAAGTGGAG